>OX465046.1:6103542-6179077 GCA_949841015.1 Aplysina aerophoba
CCTCCCTCCCCCTCTCCTCCCCTCCCCTCTCCTCTCCCCCTCTCCCTCTCCCTCTCCCCCCTTCTCCTCTCCTCTCCTCTCCCCTCTCCCCCTCTCCCCTCTCCGCCTCCCTCAGCAATGGACTCCCAACACCTGTACAAGTGCAAGGGGACCTTTGTGGGCCACGAGGGTCCTGTGTGGACCTTGTGTGTCAAGGGAGAGACCATGTGCAGTGGGTCCTCGGACAACACCATCAAGGTGGGTGGGTGGGACCACAGCCACAAGGGGGTGGTTACCATTGGCAACCCCACTCCCTACAGATCTGGGACATGGGTGACCAGTTCAAGTGTCTGCGCACACTGACGGGACATGATGGCATTGTGCTAGCCCTGTGCTTTTACAAGTGAGTTGTGTGTGTGTGTGTGCGTGCGTGTGCATGTGTGTGTGTGTGTGCGTGTGCATGTGTGTGTGTGTGTGCATACATGTGTGTGTGCATGTGCGTGTGTGCGTGTGCATGCGTGTGTGCGTGTGTGCTTGTGACGTGTGGTGTCTGTTGGCTACTGTAGGGATTTCTTGTACTCGAGTTCCGAGGACAAGACCATCCGAGTGTGGAACATTCACACGGGGGAGTGTGTCCATCGGATAGAGGCAGACGAGAACCCCATCTCCTCACTGGCACACAGTGAGGTATTTCTGTTCAGTGGCTCCCTCAAGACCATCAAGGTGAGGTGCAAGGCAAGGGTGGGGGAAGGAGCAAGGGGGCTTGTATACTGACTGTGATGCAAAAAGTATAGAGAAAAGTTAGTTATCCTCCCTGCCTCCCTCCTCCCTCCCTCCCTCCTCCCTCCCCCTCCTCCCTCCCCTCCCCTCCCTCCCCTCCCTCCCTCCCTCCCTCCTTTCCCCCTCCTCCCTCCTCTCCCTCCTTTCCCCCTCCTCCCTCCCTCCCTCCTCCCTCCCCCTCCCTCCCTCCTCCCTCCCCCTCCTCCCTCCCCTCCCTCCCTCCCTCCTCTCTCCCTCCCTCCCTCCCCCTCCTCCCTCCCCTCCCTCCCTCCCTCCTCTCTCCCTTCCCTCCCTCCCCTCCCTCCCTCCTTTCCCCCTCCTCCCTCCCCTCCCTCCCTCCCTCCTCTCTCCCCCCTCCCTCCCCTCCCTCCTCCCTCCCTCCCTCAGGTTTGGAACATCCACACCTACACAGTGGTCCATGAGTTTCCTGAGCAGAACCACTGGGTGAGGGCACTAGTGGTCCACGGCAAGTCTCTTTTCTCAGGGTCGTACAAGACTGTTAAGGTGAGGGAGGGGCGTGGTCAGAGAACAAGGGAAGGGGTGTAGCACAGAGAGGGGAGGGGGCAGCTAAGGTTGGGACAGTGGCCTTGGCGCTATAGTGAGAAGAGGGAGAGTTACATTCCCATTCCCAATCTTGCCAGATTTGGAGTCTGGATTCATATGAGTGTCTGCGGGAGATGCACTGCAGTGGAGGGAGTGTGTACTCCATGACTTTGACCAACAAGTACCTGGTCTGCGGGACCTACGAGAACTGCATCTCAGTGAGCCTTCATCACCGGGGGAGAGGGGAGGGGCAAGGAGAGGTCTATTAGTCTGTATGTGTGTGCTGCAGGTGTGGGACGTCAATGGCTGGGAGTACCTCGGGACACTGGAGGGCCACAGAGGAACTGTGTATGACCTGGCAGCTCTGGAGACCCCAGGACAGACCAAACTCTTCAGTGCCTCCTACGACAAGACTATAAGGGTACTACGTTGTGTGTGTGTGTGTGTGTGTGCGTGTGTGTGTGTGTGTGTGCGTGTGTGTGTGCGTGTGTGTGTGCGTGTGTGTGCGTGTGTGTGTGTGTGTGCGTGCGTGTGTGTGTATGGTGTGTGTATGGTGTATTGTGTGTGAAAGCAGTTGTGTGTGTGGTGTTCTGTGTGGGAAAGCGTTTGAGTATATGTCGACTTCTGTTTACCGTCCCATCATCACAAGTGACACAGTCAGTGAGTATGCTTCTTGAGTTGCTCCTGGCCTCCCCCCCCCTTCGGTGTGCTGCAGGTGTGGAACATTGAGCACATGCGCTGCATGCAGGCCCTCACTCGCCACGAGGGCAGTGTTGTGTGTCTGGCTATCTCCAGAGGGAGGCTGTTCTCTGGCTCTGTAGACAGCTCTATCAAGGTGAGGTGGTGCATGTTTACCAGCTCATGCGCTGTTGTGCTGTGTTTGCGCCATGGTTGTTGACAGCTGGTGTTGTCCCCCACACAGATCTGGCAGTGACGCGTCATGCATTGCGCCAATCGGATTTCAGAATCAATCATTCCACTTGTCCTGGGCGCTCATTGGACCCAGTTTGCCTATCGAACGTCCCCCTGTATGTATTCATTTGACTCGAATGATTTGACGTCCTCTGGTGGCGGCCGCGATAGGCTGCAGGATGCGGACGGGCCAATGGAGTGGCCATGGTGCGATCCAAACGAGAGGGCGTTCCACAGTGATGCCAGCCCTAGCGTCGTCGACGCCCCTAGTTTTCGGTCCTCCTGCTCCCTTGACATGACGTTGCCGAAGAAGAGAAACTACCGGCCTGCAGCCGCTGGCCCGTCCCCCTCCCCCGCACCACAGGGGCGGATGGAGCCCCTGCCCACCCCGGGCAGCCCAGTCGGGTCCTCTTCCGACAGCGGCTACTCCAGTCCGCCCAGCTTTAGCGCTCTGGACGCCCTCGGTCAGGGCACGCTGCAGCACATCTGGACCAACGCGCTGACGGCAGCTCTCGCTCACACTGCCGGCACGCCGGTGAAGTGGGACGAGGCTCCCTCGGGCTCCTCGTTCCCACAGAGTGAGGTGGAGATCGAGCGGTTCCTCGCCTCGGTCTGGGACAACGACGTCCCGAAGTCTTCCGAGAAGGGACGCGACTGTCCGGAGTACATGAAGAAGATCGAAGCGCTAAAGGTCGTTTATGATGCGAAGATGGCCGAAGCATCGCACATCGAAGAGCTGTTCAGCTCGCAGGCAGTGGTCGCTTGCAGGCAGCGGAGCACCGAGTCCACCGGCCTCGAAACATCTCTGTTGCAGGCGAAAGTGTCGAGCAAGTTCAAGACCCTTCGAGCCAACCTCAACTGCCTTACAATGCAGGCCGTTATCTCTCTCCGGGCTCACTACCTCCAGAGCAGCAAGAAGCGGAAGAACCTACCCCAGCGGGCAGTGCGCATCCTCAGCAGCTGGTACTTAAAGCACGAGCGCCACCCCTACCCCTCAGTGGCCCAGCGGCGCGAACTGGCCTCCCAGTGCGCCCTCACTGTGGAGCAGGTGTCCACCTGGTTCAGCAACCGTCGATGTCGCGCTCCCAGGAAAGGCAAGGGAAAGGCGGCAACACAGGGCAGGAAGCAATGAACTGGAGAGGCATGTAAATTAATTGTGAATTAATTAATTGACTTTGGGTGGGTGGGATGTTTATATATGTTCATGGCTTTAGGGGTGTTCACACGGGCATGCCAAACCGATTTCGAAGCGGTTTGAAACCGGTTTCGAGCATTCACACTGAAATCAGTTTAGCACAAACCGATTTAGACCCAACTCACCTCGCGATGTGAGTTGAAATCGGTTTGGCCTAGCGCGACAGATAAAAAATGGCGGCAGTAGCGTGGACGGACGCGGAGACGAAGGCTATTCTGACAATTTGGGGGACAGAATTAGTCCAAAAGCTATTAGCGAAGGCTACCAGGAATAAGAACATTTATGAAATCGTTTCTAAAGAGCTGAGCAAGGTTGGAGTCGAGAGGAATTGATAGCAGTGTCGAGACCGTATAAAGAATTTGCTTGCGAAATACAGAAAGACTAAAGATAAGAATCGCCAGAGTGAACGGGTCCAAACCGTCGCAGCCGCTGCAGAACTGTTGCTGCTACTACTGGCAACACTTGTGTAACACGTGCAAACTAAACCGGTTCCAAATTACGAGTATGAACGCGAGCAAATCGTCGAAACCGAGTTCGGTAAACCGATTCCAATTGATCCAGTTCGGAACCGGTTTCAGTGTGAACACCCTATTTGTTTAATGGCTGCAGCTTGTAAGCTGCCTTTCAGTGGGTGCATGGGGTGTGCTTAGAGGGCATGAGGCAGGTGGTCACTGTGTGTGTGTGAATGGTGTGTGTGCATGCACGAGTGTGTGAATACAAACCTGTATATTATAACACACACATACACACACGTAGCTACACACCATTCACACACACACGTAGCTACACACCATTCACACACACACGTAGCTACACACCATTCACACACACACGTAGCTACACACCATTCACACACACACGTAGCTACACACCATTCACACACACACGTAGCTACACACCATTCACACACACACGTAGCTACACACCATTCACACACACACGTAGCTACACAGTGCATGAATACAAACCTGTATATTATAGCACACACACACACCACATGCACATGTCCAAGTACTACATCAGCAGGAGTTGGTGCCACACCACCGCCAGGGCAAGTTATACGTATACATCCAGTCAAATCAACAATTACTATTCACTTGGTAACAGAAAAAATGCCATCACCACATGTCTACAACCACCACCACACAGTGCAAGTTGCACGAGCGCAAGTGGAGTATTTGCGCCAGTGGCTGAAAGGAAAACACCACCAGCGCAAGTTGCAGAGGGTGATCACCATGTGTGCAAGTAGAGTAGTTGTGCCAGTTGCAATTGAAGGAAAACACCGCTGGTGCAAGGTGCAAAGTGCAAGGTGCAAGGTGCAAAGGTCAGGACCAGCATCAGAGCAAGTTGGAGCGGGATGCAGCAACAATTGCAACTTGCAACTACAACCACCACCACCACCGACCAGATCTCAGGACAAACAGGTAGGACCCTAACGCAGCGCCTTAAGGAACACCAAAGGCAGTACAAAATGCCGATCTATCCACCTCAGCCCTAGCAGAACACGCACACTCTACTGGCCACCCCATCAATTGGACATCACCATGTGCTCATTAATATTTCATACACCACCATGTGCTCATCTGTGACATCATCAGTGACATCATTCATATTCCTGCACATGCTCAGCACATGACTTCATGTGACCATTGTGTGACCAGTGCTTTCCTTAAATATCAATTGATATATAATAAATATCGGTTGATATTTACATATATCGCGAAAAGGAAGGGTTCACATTCCCCTCATTTTTTACATAAACGGCACCCATACGAGGCGCTGAAGCAAACATGGGTGCACACTGGAGCAGAGTATTATTGGTGGAATATTTCCAGCACGGTTTTTACAGTGAGGTGCTTAGTTCTTTCAAGGTGCTTAGTTCTTTCAAGGTGCTGAGGTCTCTCAAAGTGCTTGTTCTTTCAAGGTGCTTAGGTCTTTCAAGGTGCTTAGTTCTTTCAAGGTGCTTAGTTCTTTCAAGGTGCTTAGGTCTCTCAAAGTGCTTGTTCTTTCAAGGTGCTTAGGTCTCTCAAGGTGCTTAGTTCTTTCAAGGTGCTTAGCCCCCAGATGCCCCAATGCAGTGCAGTAGCACTTGCACTGAGTCACTTGCTGTGCATTGTGGGCAAGCATATGCACAACACCTTGCTGTCTGGTATTGCAGTGCTGTTTTCTGTTATTTTTAGCAGCTGGAGTTTGTGTTTCTAATCCCGCACTGTCTGCATGCCACTGCATGCTTGTTCCACTATGATACAATTGGCTACACTTACTGCATGGGGTCCAAATATTTCACAGGCAGTCTCACTGTCCATCTGAGATATTAGTTCTAAGGTGTCCAAATATTTTGAAATATTTGTTTTGGAGGAACAATTTTAGGGAGTCCAAAATTTTCGTGACGGTCCAATCAATCAATGAATTTGAGCGATATCACAGCATGGGGAACCTGATGGACGGGGCTCCCCCAGGTCCAAAGACCGATAGAGATCATGTATAAATGAAATAATCTGGGCCGTCATACAATCAATCAATCTCCTATGAGTGCATGTGCATCAAGTGTCATTTCCCAATACAAAAGTCCTTAAAAATGACATTGAGTATATCTGACACAGTCACTTGTCCCATGATGTGACCCAAGGACCGCATGGCCTGTCTCAGCTCCTCGGCTGCAAACACCAGTTGCTCGTCACTCCTGCACAGACCTACGCAGGAATGATACATGCAGGAGGGTCAGCTCACATAGAGGTCACATAAAGTGAATGCTGTCTTGTGGGCAGGCAGAGAGGATGTGCACACACAATGGCCCACCCAGAAAGGTGTGCAGTGAGGAGAGGCAGGCCTCCAAGTGTCGGCGGTGGCGAGCTTGAGTCAGGGAGGGGCTACCCAGACCAGGAGTGCCACACCTAGCAGAGAGCAGTAGTGCAAGTCATGTGACAGTCATGTGACAGTCATGTGCTATAATGTGTCAAGTTACAGCTGTGAACACGCACATTTCTGCTGCTCTCCTCTGCAGTGCCGTCATAAACCCATCCACCCCATGGCCTGTTTCGCATGACAGCCAACAGATATTCGGTGAGGAGTGCTGTTGCCAGGTGTCAGGGTTGTCAAGGAGATCGATCTTGTTCATAACAAAGAGGGCAGCCTCCTTCCTCATCATGTCTAGTAATCTTGCTTTCTCACAACTGCAGAAGCACAAGTGGATGTGTGTAGCTGTAGCTGCAGACCACACACAGCCACCAGACCATGTTCAGAAGGTGAGGCCCACACCCCCTGCGGAGTCACCACTAACCCTGCAGACCAGGGCACCGCATAGCCCAGTAGACCCTCAGCAAGGCCCTCACCCCCTTTCCGATCCAGCACCTCAATCACAGCTGTCACATCCGACACGAGAATGATCAAATCAGCTGACTCTGCTCTAGTTAGGAGGGATGGGATGAGGACAGGGAGGGGTGGGGTGAGGTCAGTGAGGGGTGGGGTAGGACAGGGAGGGGTGGGGTGAGGTCAGGGAGGGGTGGGCTGAGGACAGGGAGGGGTGGCATGAGGACAAGCAAGGTGGAGCATGCCATACCAAATGTATCCACTGCACTCACTTCCTCAAAGCCCTTTGAACACCTTCCTCCTCCACTGGGTCCGCTACCTCTCTCAGCCCAGCTGTGTCACTGTAGTTGGCAGACACATCACCCACACCCTCACCCTCACCACCACCCTCACCACCACCCTCACCACCACCCACACCCTCACCACCACCCACACCCTCACGACCACTCACACTCTCACTACCACCACACCCTCACCACCACCCACATCCTCACGACCACCCACACCCTCACGACCACTCACACTCTCACTACCACCCACACCCTCACGACCACTCACACCCTCACCATCACCCACACCCTCACCACCACCCCCACCCTCACCATCACCCACACCCTCCCTCACACCTCAACACAATGGGGTAGCCCCCAATGTCCAGTGTAGACTCAACCACATCGCGCGTTGTGCCAGGCTGAGGTGACACAATGGCAGCTGGACGCTGGCCTGCCATGACCGGACCACGCAGCACTAATGACATTCATCCAACACACCATGCACTGGAGCTGCACTGCACGGCACGGACTGAGGGACTCACAAAGGATGTTCAATAAGCTGCTCTTCCCAGCATTTGGGGCTCCCAAAATGGCTACCTGCAAACCACTGCGCAGTATCTCGCCACGACGACCATCACCGAGGTGACTCTTCACCTCTGTAGCTAGCTGACCGACAACAGCCTCCACTGCAGGGAAACCACTCTTCACATGTCAGACATTCTCCAGCCACTTACCTAGTACTGCGGTGATGTTTGACAGGCACACCTTCCACCATCAGCCCTTCCTCAATGTTCTCATCTTCTCCAAAGTCAATGACAGCCTCAGTGTGGGCTAGGCACTGCAATGGAGGGAGGAGAGGGGAGAGGAGAGGAGGGGAGGAGAGGGGAGAGGAGAGGAGGGGAGGAGAGGAGGGGAGGAAAGACGTATTGTGAATGCATGTAGTCAGAGATAAAGGGTCAGTCAAAGAGTCTTGCAGTATGACTCACCTTGAGAAGTTGCTTGCTCCATGACGCGTACATCTTGCTGAGGGCACCCTGGACACAGCAGAGGGCATGACACACAGCGAACCTGACCACGCACAGCCACCACCACCCCAGGTATCTCACACCACACCACACCCCGCCCCCAACTCCTCCCCCGGCCAGTGTGATGTGTGCACTGCTAGCCTCCATCTGCCTGAGGGCTTGCTTCCTCTGGGCTTCTGTCTCAGCATGAATCAAGTCTGCTAGCCCCTCCACCTCAGTCAGGTCCAGCTTACCATTGTAGAATGCTCTAAATGGAAGTGACAGCACACAGTGACTATAGGGAGAGTGCAGGTGTGTGTTGGTGCGGGCGCGTGTGTGTAGGTACCGTTTGGTGAAGTCCCCAGGCTCCGCATGTTGCATTCCTTGGATTGATCCAAGGGCTGACAAAATGGCCGTCTGCACAGCAGTGCTCCCGTGAATATGAAACTCAGCAACATCTTCCCCAGTGAAGCTGTGCGGTGCTGCAGTTGGACCAGTGCCAGGGCAGGACTGAAGCAATGTGCATGCATGGGTGGACACACTGCTGCTGCAGCAACTTACCTGGGAACCACAGCAGGAGTCCCTTGTCGATGGGGTCCCTGGTGTGGGGGTGGTAGAAGGTGAGGAGCTGAGCCACTCGGGGCAGAGGAGGCTGTTTGCGCCGGGTCAGCTGCAGCACCGCCTCCCTGGTCGCCGGGCCAGACGCGCGAACCACAGCAACGCCTGCAGCGCATTGCACAAGCTGACTCGTAACGACTTAATTATAGTAGGTTAGCTGGCAACAACAGCAGGTGGGTGAGGTGCGGCGCTGGTCGTGAGGTTGGATTAGATGAGGAATACATTAACTTTAGTACATTGGGCCTCACCGCACTTGCCGTGTCCGGAGGAGAGTGCAAACACCGTTTTGTTGCTTGTCAGCCGAGGTCGACTCGCCGACAAGAGCCGAGCAAACGACACCCGCATTCTGCAATAACGTTGCGTAATATACACAGCCTTATCATTGGGGGCTGTCCCTTTGCTGCGACGCTGCTTTTTTGCGCAGTAGCGGCCGCATCCAAGCGTCTTTGATCTGGAGCAGCCGCCACGCCTGGTACACGCCCCACTGGTTCAACGACCCCGTTCCCTTGTTTTGTTCCATCCCTTCCTCTTCCTCATGCTTTATGAACACAGAACTGGTCCTTCCCAGCAGGGTGGAAGGACGGGAGGGGATACCAGGGGCAGCTCCTTTTGCCTCACTGCTCTCCTCTTCAGCACTGCCCTGCTGCTCCACCAAGGTGCTCTGCTCTGGTTTCCCCTCACTGCTCTCCTCTACTTGATCCACCTCCTCTATGCCGTCCTCATCACATAATGGAGTGCCTTCTTTTAAGCTGATTTGCTCTCCGCCGTCCTCAGCACTGGGAGACCCCTGGGTGGCCCCAGAGGACACCTCACTGTCCCCCCTCTCTCCCACTGCTGCCCCTGCACCACTGCCTGGGCCCTCTTGCTCAAGGGGAATGACATCATAGTCACCAAAGTCCAGAGTGTCTCCTTCCTGTATCATGTCCAATGGTATCTCCTCAACCGCACTGCCATTGGATTGAAGCTGGAGGTCCCCTGGGGGGATTGCTGCCATCTGGTTCCCTCCCTTGCTCTCTTCACCTCCAGCACCATTCACCGTCGCTCCCTGCTCCTCTCCAATGCTGCCAGTTGGCACTTGGATGCTTCTGATAGCAGCTCCAACTGAGTCTAAATCCTTAGGGTCACCAGTCGTGGTCGCACCCCTACCCTCCACTTCTCCTTGGCTGCCCACGCTCAAGTCCTCACTGCCACTGTCCAGGGACTGTCCAAGGGAAGGGCAGGAACTACGCCTGTCCTCACTCAACACACTCCCAGCAACCCGACCATTCGAGGGTTCGCAGTCACTGTTACCATGAGGCGGCCCCTCCTCCTCCTCCTCCTCCCCCACCTTGAGGTGTTCCTGCAGACGTGTGAGAATATCCCTCAACTGTCCCCTGTCATGGGAGGCCTCTGAGACAGACCGGAGATGAAGCTGGTTGAGGGTGCTCTGCAGCGCGTTCACTTGCGTTCTCAGCTGCTCACATAACATGCAGTGAAGGGCCAGGGGGAGGGTGGTTGGTAACCAGCAGCTCAGGAGCGGGCACCCACCCACAAACTCTGCCCACTCACGGCTGCCAAATGATGGTCCATCTGCTTGTGTGCCTCTTGGTGCCGACGTGTTTCCTCATGGTGCATTTCCAAGGAGACGCGTCTCTGGATCAGCTCCCTGAGGTAGTCCAGAGCAGCCTTCCTGTGGCCAGACACATTGAGGGAAACACTGTGTGCTTTGAGTGTGCATGCTTCATGCATGTGTGTGCAGTTGGTGGGCACCGTGCAGCCTGTTCTACTTCGATTTGCCGTATGAGGTCTTTGGTGCTTGCCTCCACGGCCTGCTGCAGCGTGGAGATCTGCACACATGTGCACACACACAACGTAGATTCCCACATAAACCACTCCCATACCCGTGTTGTCCACATCCTGCCCCACCCACCCCGGTCCGCCTCTCCAGGTCTTGCTGCTGGAGGTGCATCAAGGTGGTGTGTGCTGTCCTGAACCTGCTCTCCATGTCCTGCAGCACTCGCTCTGTGGTGCTGTGGAGGGTGCCCAGCAGCTGAGCAGCCTCCCTAGACAGCTACAAGGGGAGGGGACAGAGGGACAGGGACATAATGGGGTGGACAAATCCCAGTCATGCACAACTTCTAAATCTCAAATTAATACATCCAATGCAGTCCTATATTTATGCTTCTGTGGGCGGGGCATGCTGCCAGCCTCACCCTTTCCCTCAGATCAGCCTGGGCCACCTCCAACTCCTGCTGACCAGACGTGAGGACAGTGGTCTCCTCCTTCACATGCCTGCTCACCTCGGTCAGGGCAGACTGCAGGGCAGCCAATTCACGCTGCCTGCAGCACACGCCAGACCAGACAAAACCAGTAGCAGTCACACGGCTAAAACCTGTAACATGCAAGGACTACCTGACGGTGACTTCAGCATGGAGCACATTGGAGAGGTGTCTTCGAGAGGCCTCCCCCTCCCTCTGAACTAGCTTGACAGAGTCGCTCAGGGCAGACATGGCCTTGCTAGTGGTCACCCTCTCTCTCTGCAGCAAGCGAATGAGACCGTGCAAGTGTGCATGTGAGTGTGTGTGTGTGTCCTCTGCTCCTGTCCACCTTGACTGTGAGGGCGAGGCTGTCGCCATGCCGGTTGATGTGTGTTTCCAGTTGCACTATCTGTTCCCTGGTGTCTTCTCGCACCCGCTGCAGCTCACGTGAAGCTGCCTCCCACTGGGACTGGGAGGTCTGCAGGCAAAGAAGGCAGACAGCTCAATGCTATTAAACAATCACAGCACATTATGCTGTACACACTGCACAGCTACTGGAGCCAGAGCATTTCCTCCAGAGTTCACCTCCCCACAGCTCACCTCCCACAGCTCACCTCCCCACAGCTCACCTTCCCACAGCTCACCTCCCCACAGCTCATCCCCCACAGCTCACCTCCCCACAGCTCACCCCCCACAGCTCACCTCCCCACAGCTCACCCCCCACAGCTCACCTCCCCACAGCTCACCTTCCCACAGCTCACCTCCCCACAGCTCACCTTCCCACAGCTCACCTCCCCACAGCTCACCTCCCCACAGCTCACCCCCCACAGCTCACCTCCCCACAGCTCACTTCCCCACAGCTCACCTCCCCACAGCTCACCTCCCCACAGCTCACCCCCACAGCTCACCTCCCCACAGCTCACCTCCCCACAGCTCACCCCCACAGCTCACTTCCCCACAGCTCACCTCCCCACAGCTCACCTCCCCACAGCTCACCTCCCCGCAGCTCACCTCCCCACAGCTCACTTCCCCAATGCTTACCTCCCCACAGCTCACCTCCCCACAGCTCACCCCCCACAGCTCACCTTCCCACAGCTCACCTCCCCACAGCTCACCTCCCCACAGCTCACCTTCCCACAGCTCACCTTCCCACAGCTCACCTCCCCACAGCTCACCCCCCCACAGCTCACCTCCCCACAGCTCACCTCCCCACAGCTCACCCCCCACAGCTCACCCCCACAGCTCACCCCCCACAGCTCACTTCCCCACAGCTCACCTCCCCACAGCTCACCTCCCCACAGCTCACCCCCCACAGCTCACCCCCACAGCTCACCCCCCACAGCTCACTTCCCCACAGCTCACTTCCCCACAGCTCACCCCCCACAGCTCACCCCCACAGCTCACCCCCCACAGCTCACCTCCCCACAGCTCACCTCCCCACAGCTCACTTCTCCACAGCTCATCTCCCCGCAGCTCACCCCCACAGCTCACCCCCACAGCTCACCCCCCACAGCTCACCTCCCCACAGCTCACCTCCCCACAGCTCACCCCCCACAGCTCACCCCCCACAGCTCACCCCCCACAGCTCACCTCCCCACAGCTCACCTCCCCACAGCTCACCTCCCCACAGCTCACCCCCCACAGCTCACCTCCCCACAGCTCACCTCCCCACAGCTCACCTTCCCACAGCTCACCCCCCAATGCTTACCTCCCCACAGCGCAGCTCTGCCTTCTGCAAGTGCCTCAACAGTCTGTCCTCAGCAGAGCAGAGCTCCCTCTGAGCCTCCTCAGCTACTGCCTGCAGTGATGCAGCAAGGCGCTCACGCTCCTTAGCTGCCTCACTCGTTGTCTCCTCCAACCGTTGGACCACCAGCTGCAGTGACTTGTCTCGCTGAGCAAGCCCTTCCTCCATGACCCTCTCCAGCGCAGCCAGCCTGCACGGTGTTGAGGAGGGATGATGGCAGCCACATTGGACAACGTCCTAGTAAGCTGCCTGCACCTTTCAGAGGTGTTCCTCTCCTGGTCAGTGAGGGAGATGCGAAGGGAGTCCAACCCTAACTCTACCTCTGCCACTCTGGCTTCAAGCTGGACAAACCTGCAGGGTCATCGCAGCACACTAAGCAGTGCCCCCACCCACCATACACTGCAAAGCAAGCAGTCAGTTCGCACCTGTGGGTGGAGTCCCTTTGCCACGCCTCCTCCTGGGAGAACAGCTGGTGCATGTCTTCCTGCATCCCCTGTAGTGTTGACTCCTGAGGACAAGCAGGGAGAGGGGTGTGGCACTGAGAGGGGTGTGGCACTGAGAGCTCGAGAGGGAGACATGCAATTAAGAGGGCTACATCCTATAAATGACCCTATAAATGACCCTATACCCTGCTACATCACTTGTTGCACTGCACCACACCACACCGCATGACAGCGCTAGCGGTGGGCAGCAGTGGGTGGGTACGAGAGGAGAAGGTGAGCACACACACTGGAGCTCACCACACGCTGCTGCCACCTCTCTGCTGCATCCATCCTTGAGCAGAGTTCCTTCAAGCTGGTGTTCAGGGCAGCCATCTGTTCCCCTCCCTCCCTCTCCACCATCCTCAAGCCCTCCCTTGTCTGCTCCAGCCCTCGCTGCAGGCCCCCCGCTGTCTCCTGCACACCCTGCCACCGCAGCCTCGTGTCCCCCTCCAATTGCTCCAAGCGACACTGGAAGGACATCCGCCATGACGCTAGGCTAGCCAGAGATGAGGCCACCTTCGCCTCCACGCCCTGCATGTACAAGGACGAAGGAGACACTGCTCAAGCTAGCATCTAACTCAACGGCAGTGCCCTGTGAAGGCTACAGCGACCTCTACTGAGAGCTGCAACTGGCGCGCGGTCTCCTCTATCGACTGGCGCTCCAGACCCGCACGCTGCACCAGAGACGACAGTTCCCGCAGCTCCTCCTGCACCTGCCCACCAACACTCCCCAGCTCCTCTCGTCTCTCCTCAACCCCGCCCCTCTGCCCCGCCCTCAGTTTGCCGTGCAGCCGGACAACCTCCTCCAGCAGCGAGCAGTTGGCCTGCTCCACCGCCGCCACCCGCCCCTCCAGGGGGCTGGGCCCCGTGGGAGAAGGGCGGGGAGCGGGCAGGAAGGTCGCCCTGTGAGGCGGGGGCTCGATGCCTGTGGAAGGGGGACATCGAGGCGCACTGTCGCCAACACTGTTGGGGGGGAGGTCCTGGATGATGGGCGGCAGGGCAGGGATGTTGCTAAGGGAGAGGAGGGGAGGGGAGGGCATGAGTTAGACCATTCCACTGACCAAGTAGGCACGTGCGTGCAGCAGCGGAACCACCAGCTTGGATGCCGAACCAGCTGCAGTAGCTCGCGCGAGCTGCATATACCTTCTGCTCATTGGAGCTTGCTGTCTTGGAAACACCTGGGAGGGGAATCCCCTGGGAGCAAGCCTCCAGCAACATGGCGGCGGACGGGTCTACCACAACCAGCGTTCCTGCTCGAGTGCAGCGTGTCAGAGGTACCAGAGGAGCTGGGAAGTGCAGTGCACTGGACTCGATCGATTGAAATCGTGCATGGCCGGCGCGCGAGACTGATTCTCTGTCGAACTGCCTTCAAGAGAGAAGACAAGCTTTGTCTCGGTCTGGACCACCTGGTGGACCAGTTTGGGACGGGGAGCGGCGAGCTGTTTGAGACTTTGGTCTCGTGCTTGAAGTCTTGTAGGTTAGTTCGAACGCCACTGGTATGGTAGCCAGTGAAGACATCTTTCCCTTCCACTACACCTGCAGCACCGCTAACGTCACCAGGTGTCTGGAGCTCCTAGCAAGGTTCATCGACAGTGGAGAGCTGACCCAACTGCTGCTCAAACAGACATCAGCAGCTGACAGCAACTCTGAGGAGGCCGCTTTCCTGTCGCCCCAGCAACAACTGATATTACAATTCATTGCAAAACTACCAGATCTTGCTGCTAATCGTATTCATGGCCTTGATCCCTTCTTTTCACCTCGAGTGTACTTCTCACACGTGATGGGGTGCCTGGTGGGTGTGCTGGAGGCCATCAGTGCAGGAGGGGCTCATGGCAGGGGAGCACTGCAGTTTGCGGCTCACCTGGTGGGGAAGTTGGTGACCATAGAGCAAGCCGGTGTGCTGTGCAGATGGGGACACCACCGACACCAGTGTGAGGTGATGCTTACTCCTTTCCTTCTTGTGTCAAGGTGCTACTGTGTCCTGCTACCTGTTAGCACTGAGGGGGGGCTGCAAGGGCAGGAGTCTGCGTCGTGAGGAGAGCTGTCAATGCAGCTGTGTTGTCAGCTCCTTGACAGTGCTGTTGACCAGTTTGCCACCCATCTACTCCTGTTGTCACCCCTGTCAGTGACACCATGACTACAGTTGCATTGGTCAATGTTGAAGCTGAAGTGTAGTTGTTGTATTATTTCATGAAAGAGGTAACCCCTTCGCCAAGGCTGGTATAAATGGGGAATGGAAAAAATAGTCTCCCTTGTGTCTTCTTTATCACTCTCTTCCTCGTTTGCTGCAGGTCCCTGTCTGGAGACTGTGTGCTGTGGAGAGTGATGGGGGAGGTGGGGCTGGAGAGGTCCAGCTTCAAACACACTCTGCTCCACAGAAGCCTCTTCATGCGGTGGTACCAGGAGGTAAGCCTTCGTGTCCACCTCACTTCTTGGTCAGTATGTTTGCTGCCTCTCTCCCCTCCCACCCTCCCTCCTCTCCACCCCTCAACCCCTCCCTCCTTCCCTTCCTCCTCTCCACCCCTCCACCCCTCCACCCAGCCAGCTGTCCTGTACAACATTGCTGGGTACCTGCTGAGCTGGGAGGGAGGACGGGAAGAGCTGGTGCAGGCCCTCGGTCAGGTGGTCCGGGTGTGGTGCGACCGCAGTGCCATGCAGCACTCGCTGCTGGTCCAGCACCTGTACATCTCAGAGGCACTGGCGCTGTTTGCCACATGTGCTACTGAGAGGAGTGAAGGGCAGCTCAACCACATGGGTGTGTCCACAGGGAAGGCTGCAGAGTGGCACATTGCTCGAGTGCCAAACCAGTGGAAGGCAGTCCAAACCAGTTTGCACCAGTTGTGGGATACTTCTTCTATCCTTTGCTCAATGGATTTGAGAGGTTAGCGTCTCAGCCATGGCAGTGAGCCCACTCGCCACTCTCCCTCCATCCCCCTCTGCAGGGCACCACTGCATGTGGGGTAGGACGCTCTGATTGTCAGCAAACTCTTTGTTGTTACTGGCTGCCCTGGCATTTGCAGCAAAGCAGCTCCCAGTGGGTGGCCCGTCCTTCCATTCAGTCCCCTCCCCACCCCCTCACACTCCTCTCTTTTGTCTGTGCTAGATGGCTGAAGGCCTGTCCAGGAACCTCCTGGACTTTGCCCTCCAGTTCAAAGGGCACTCTCGACAGGTATGGGAGGGGCTAGTGTCAGTGCATGGAGAGGTGCTGAGGCTCCCGTGTGAACACGACCTCCACTCCCTCTGGTGCCCACCCATAGGCAAGTGAGGGAGGCTGTTGTGCTGGCCTGCCAAGCCACTCTCTCCTCCCTCCCCAAGCATGCTCTGCTGGAGGAGGCCTCCCCGCATTTGGAAAGGGCCTGCCAGCTACTGGCCGACACCACATACCTCCAGTGACAACTTGCATGCAGAGTGTCATTTTATCCTCTAATCCACTTTTGTACAGACTACCGGAGCCAAGTGCATGCAAATATGTATACAGTTGCACACAGACGTTCCCAATGACCACATGCCCCGCCCCCCACAAGGAGGCAGGCTGAAGTGTGTGTATGTCTGTTGTAAGAGATGAGTGACAGTGGAGTCATGGAGTGCCTGCTGTCTGCTTGAACTGGGAGTACACCTGGGCACTCTTTCTGACAGCAGCTTCACTGGCAGACAAGGATTCAGTCACGGCAGACAGCCTTGTTGTCTGTGTGTGTGTGTGTGTGTGTGTGTGTGTGTGTGTGTGTGTGTGTGTGTGTGTGTGTGTGTGTGTGTGTGTGTGTGTGTGTGTAGGGGGGAGGGCAATACTGCAGATCACATCAGGGACACAGACGTTAGTGCATGTGTGTACACATACAACTGAGGACTGCTCCAGTGAGTACCCCTTGCACCAGTCGATAGTGTCCAAGTGCTCAGACAGCCTGTTGACTACTGGGGGGATTGACTGCAAGACCTTGCAGCAGTACCTACACACACACACACACACACAGAGCAGAGCAGAGTAGCACCATCTCCAAATCACAGGGCAGCTGTGCCTACTTGTGGTAGGGTGCTTCCATGGTCAGGCTGCCCTGCCCGGGCACCTGCTGCAGTCTCTTCCTCAGCAGGTCCTTCTTCTCCAGTAGCAGACTGAAGTGCGACAGCAGCTCACCTGCCACCCGCAGCTGCTCAGCTGCAACACACACACACACACACACAGTGAGAGGCAGCGAGGGAAGGAGGGATGACTGCAAAGTTTCTCCGCAGGTCATTCTGCCATAAACACTAACTCAGTGCCTCTTCGCTCAATAGAGATGCATTTTGCAGAGCCAGTTGGCAGCGGAAGATCTGAATCTGCACCTGCGTGCGTGCGTGTGTGTGTAATATGCGTACGACAACTCTTCAAGTAAACGTGACTGCTCGCTGTATACCCCACCTCGTTCAAGGCACTCTGCAGATCAGAGGCTTTCCTGACTGCGTCCAAATACCTGGACATAGGATAGTTGGATACGGCCGATCCGCTCCGAGGTAGCACAGACTGCAGCGTGGCATGTGTGCGTGAAGCATGCCATGCAGGAGGACAGGAGGATCGAGGAGACGAGACGAAAAGCTGTAATACAAAGGTGGTTGGGGGGAGTGCACACGTAAGTAGAGCCTACCCGTTGTAGTGAGAACTGCCTGGCCATCACGAGACCGTTCTCTGGACATCCCAGCTTGATTCCACTGAGTAGGTCGGTCTCTGCCCAGGGGTTCGATTGGCCCGCCATTTTAGCTGACTCACGTGACAGTCAGGTGACATGTCCCGTTGCTGTTGCGTTGTGGAAGACTGAGTGAGGTGCCTCCAGCATGAAAGGGCCTAGTTTAAATGACTGCACTGTCTGGTGTGGGGATATGATGTGCGAGAGAAACAGTTTTGACTCCGTGTTTATGACTGTAGGATGCTGGAAGTGTAAACACAGTTTGTGCACGGACGTGCCGGTCCAGTGATGGGCGTGCATGTGTTGTGTCCTGTGCAGCGTGTGTAACGTGCCTCCTGTCCGCGTGTCATGTCTCTCGCCGACGAGCTACTGGCCGACCTAGATGACATTGAGGACGAGGTGGAGGGGGAGGAGGCGGGGCGAGAGGAGGTGATGGAGGCCGTGGCCGAGATGGACACCAAGGGAGACCGCTCAGTGAGGAGCTTCGCCAAACTGCTGGATGGAGAGAAGGTGTGGCAGTGTCCCAGTGGGGGTGGGGGGATGGGCCTGTCTCATATCATCCATGGTGCGTGGGTGGAGTTGTCAGCGGTAATTGTAGCCAGCTACTGTTGTGTTTGATGATGCAGTTCAAGTGGACAATGGAACAGATTGACCATTTCATGGATACCCCACGGCAAGCAGAAGGTGTGTAGTGAGCAGAGGATGCTGGTTCGACCACTGTTTACGGCTTCTGGGTGTGTCCTGCGGGTGTGTGCTACATGTTGTGAGCTGGGTTCCCCTCCCCCAGTGAAGGGGCCTGTGGAGGCCGACCCAGAGTATAAGCTCATTGTGGATGCGAACAATCTGGTTGTGGAGGTGGACAATGAGTCAAGTGAGTGCCTGAGGGGAGGAGGGGTGCTCGGGTGTCACATGACTGTCACATGACTGCCCAGACATTGTACACAAGTATGTGAGGGACCTCTACTCCAAGCGATTCCCTGAGCTGGAGTCCCTGGTACACACTCCTCTGGAGTACTGCAGGAGCGTCAAGGTTTGCACATTCTGATGTCGTATGACATCACACATCATGTGACAGCGTTTTACCCACTTTGGTCGTCCTTTCATTCCCTGTAGTTGCTAGGCAACAGTCTTGAAGTGGCTAAGGTGAACCTTCAAGAAATCCTCCCTGCTGCTACAGTGATGGTTGTCTCGGTAACAGCATCAACCACCCAAGGGTAGGCATTGGCCATTTGCTGGTAGAGGTGAAGGCAGTAGTTCTCCAACCCCGCCCCTCCCCGCCCCCTCATAGGCAGAAGGTGGAGCAAGAGGAGGTGGACCTCGTGTTTGAGGCGTGCGACATGATGGAGACCCTCAACGAGGCCAAGCTGCACATGCTCAAGTACGTGGAGAGCCGCATGTCCCTCATCGCGCCCAACCTCTCGGCCATGGTGGGCTCCACTGTGGCCACCAAACTCATGGGTGGGTCCTGCACCGACACTGCAGCAGACGACAGGCCAGACCAGCCGGCTGGTGTGGTGAGCTCCCTATCATGTCCCTCTTCTTCAGGTGTGGCTGGCGGGCTCACCAACCTCTCCAAGATGCCAGCTTGCAACATTCTGGTAAATCCCTAGTTGTGTCTAGCACCTCCACTTTCCCTCCCATCCCTGTCTCCCTCCCCTCCCCTCCCCTCCCCCTCCCCTCCCCTCCCCCCCTCCCCTTCCCTCCCCTCCCCTCTCCTCCCCTCCCTGTCCTCCCCTCCCCTCCCCTCCCCTCCCCGGCTGTGTTAGGTGTTAGGTGCCCAACGCAAGACCCTCTCTGGCTTTTCCACAGCCACTGTCCTGCCGCACACTGGCTTCATCTACTACAGTGACGCAGTCCAGTCCATACCAGAGGTAGGTGGGCTGCTTCGCCCCTTGTGCCTCACTCGCTTGTGTGCTGAGGTGAGCTGCGTGGTTGTCATCACAGGACCTGCGCAAGAAGGCGGCCCGTCTGTTGGCCTGCAAGTGTACTCTCGCTGCACGTGTGGACGGCTTCCATGAGAGTCCTGATGGGGCGGTGGGCAGAGGTGGGTGGATGTAGCAAGCCGGGAGTGGAGGGTGTGTGCATGTGTGTGGTGCTGCTGCAGGTCTTATGGAGGAGGTGCAGAAGAAGTTGGACAAGTGGACAGAGCCACCCCCAGTGAAGCAGGCCAAGCCTCTGCCTCGTCCTGAGGAAGCACCTCGCAAGAAGAGAGGAGGAAGGAGGTAAGGTGGCTTCACACAGCGTCAGGGTGTCTCACTGTGGATGTCAGACACTCCCCTCCCCTTCCCTCCCCCTCCCTCTTTCAGAGTGCGCAGGATGAAGGAACGATACGAAATATCTGAGATGAGGAAGCAAGCCAACCGCATGACATTCGGAGAGGTGTGCCATCCCCCCCCCCCCCCCACCATGTGCCTCTTAACTCCCCTCCACCCCCTCTCCCCTCCCCCTCACTGTAGATTGAGGAGGATGCCTACCAGGATGACCTAGGCTTCTCCATGGGCCAGATGGGCAAGTCCGGCACGGGTCGTGTGAGGGGGCCAGCCATGGACCAGAAGACCCAGGTCACTATCTCCAAGCGACTGCAGGTGTGTGGCCACATACTGTAGGAGTAGGGAGCTAGATGAGGGGAGGGGAAGGGAGGGGAAGATAGTGAGCGGAAGGGAGGGGGAGGGGTTAGTGGGGGAGGGGAAGGGAGGGGGAGGGGCTAGTGGGGGGAGGGGAAGGTAGTGAGGGGAGGGGAGGGGGAGGGGAGGCGAGGGGAAGGTAGTGAGGGGAGGGGCTAGTCACAGTGTATATGTTGTGCTGCCCTGCAGAAACGGCTTCAGACGGCGCAGGTGTTTGGGGCAAAGAGCACTGTCCGTGGCCAGGAGTCGGGGACAGCCTCCAGCGTGGCATTCACCCCTCTGCAGGGACTGGAGATTGTCAACCCTTTAGCAGCGGAGAAGAAGCAGGATGTGAGCATACCAACTTGCGTTGCCATAGCTACTGTGTATTAATTCTCCTCCCCCCCCCCCCTTTCTACGCAGGCAAACGACGGATACTTCTCTACTATGGCGAACTTTATACGAGTCAAGAAAACTTAATTCTGCTCGTTCATTGTTTTGCAGGGGGACCCCCCAGTCATGTGACTGCCGTACAGCTGTGTGTACGCGTGGGCGTGTGAACCGTCTCGTATATTATACGGCCAGTTGAGTAAGCACACACGCACGCAGTGGCGAGTGGACCGCGCCATGGCCAACAAGGTAGCCTGCAGTAGACAGTTGTGCTGACGCGATCCGCGCGTCGTGGCCGCTGTAGTCGCTTACACGTGCGCGCGCCTGAGTGCGTCTCCCCGTACCGTGTGCGTCTGTCTCTGTCTGTGTGTGCGTGTGTGTGTGCAGTACGTCCTGAGGCAGGGCTTCCTTACTAAGGCCCCGGACCTGGAGCGAGGGGGCGGGGCGCTCAAGCGATGGAGGAGGAGGTGGTTCGTGTTGCACGAAGACGGCGAGGTAGTCTACTTCGAGAACGACAAGGTCAGTCGCGGTGGCTGGCCTGCTGGGGGAGGAGGGGTCGGGGAGGTGCGGGCGGAGGTGTGTTCGCAGCCAACAGATGCGTGCTGCATGGGGGGAGGGGCATGCGTGGGACAGCTGTGCTGCAGTGTGACCATGTGTGATCTGCCCCCTCCCCCTCCTCTTGCAGCTGTCCAAGCAGTTTGGAACCTTTAACATGATGGACTGTGTGAGTGTGAGTGATGCAGAGGCTCGGATGGGCCAGCCGCTGTGTCTGGCGATTGAGCTACCAAGTCGCACCTACTTCATCAAGGCTGACGACAAGGAGACACTCAGGGGGTGGAAAAAGGTGTGTGTGTGTGTGTGTGTGTGTGTGTGTGTGTGTGTGTGTGTGCGCGTGTGTGTGTACTCATGTTGGGCGGTGTCCTCCTCAGGCCTTCAGTGCATTCGTAGAGGTCCCTAGGTCACTCTCTGTTGTGTCCCGGCCCTCAGATGAAGCAAGCAAGGTGAGTGTGAGAGGTGAGAGTGTGCCAGGTGAGTGTGTGAGGTGAGAGTGTGCCAGGCGAGAGTGCCAGGTGAGTGTGCCAGGTGAGTGGAGAGGTGAGAGTGTGCCAGGTGAGTGTGCCAGGTGAGTGGAGAGGTGAGAGTGTGCCAGGCGAGTGTGCCAGGTGAGTGTGCCAGGCGAGTGTGCCAGGTGAGAGTGCCAGGTGAGTGTGCCAGGTGAGTGTGCCAGGTGAGAGTGAGGGCTTCAATGGTGAGTGACAGTGTGTTTGGCAAGTACCAACTGACCTGTTAGCCACTGGGTGTATGTGGTGGGTCACTAACTGGTGTGAAACTGTTGAAGCTGCACTGTCCATTGAGGCAGCCATAGGTACTCTCCAATGCACCCACTGTATTAGACTGAAGGAGAAAGTCGCGAGGGAAAGTCGCCGTCGCTGCGACGAACAATAGCCGTTCACGGCAAGCGCCCCTCCCCATCAAGGACTGACCCTCAGCCAGCCCTGGTAAGGGGGCAGTGCACTAGCTGCCATATATGGAAGTGTGAGTATTGCAGCTCATGTTTCACTTTGTTATGCTTAGGTGTATGTGGTTATGTGCAGTGTAGGAGTGGTGGGAGGAGTGATAGGGATGTGATGGGGAGGGGGTAATGGGGGGAGGGGTGATAGGGATGTGATGGGGGAGGGGTGATAGGGATGTGATGGGGAGGGGGTAATGGGGGGAGGGGTGATAGGGATGTGATGGGGGAGGGGTGATAGGGATGTGATGGGGGAGGGGTGATAGGGATGTGATGGGGGAGGGGGTAATGGGGGGAGGGGTGATAGGGATGTGATGGGGGAGGGGGTAATGGGGGGAGGGGTGATAGGGATGTGATGGGGGAGGGGTGATAGGGATGTGATGGGGGAGGGGGTAATGGGGGGAGGGGTGATAGGGATGTGATGGGGGAGGGGGTAATGGGGGGAGGGGTGATAGGGATGTGATGGGGGAGGGGTGATAGGGATGTGATGGGGGAGGGGGTAATGGGGGGAGGGGTGATAGGGATGTGATGGGGGAGGGGTGATAGGGATGTGATGGGGGAGGGGTGATGAGGGGGTAATGGGGGGAGGGGTGATGGGAGAAGGGTAAAGGGGGAGGTGTGATGGGGGGAGGTTGGTGACTGTTGGTCTACTCTGCAGCCTGAAGCAGTGGAGAACGGCTCTGATAAGAGCGAGGATGATAACCATGGCAACAAGGAGGGGACCGCGCGTGCAGGGCAGGTCAGTGGGAGGGGCGTCAGAGCTCCTGACTCGGTAGTCGTGGACCAGACGGAGCTGGAGTACTGGAAGGCAGAGTGCCGAGAAATGAACGAGAAACTGTGTTTTCTGCAGAAGCAGTTGATGCGAGGGCGTTCTGGTAGTTTCACGAGCCAGGTTGAGGGGGCAGAGGAGGGGAGCGGGGAGCTTGAGCGGACCAGAGGCTTGCTCAGTGGTGTCCAGTCCGAGTTGGCTGCCAGGGAGAGGGAGTTGGAGAGTACGAGACAGGAAGTGGAGCAGCTGAGGTCAAAGGTCAAGGAGGGGAAAGAAAGCCGTGCATGCCGAGAGAGGGAGTGGCAGTCGCAGAGGGCGGGGCTGCTGGCGGAGCTAGACTTGCTGAGGCGTGCTGCCAAGGATGAGAGGAGAGACCAGTTGTCTGCTGGGGAGGTAGAGCCCGGTGCTCGCGTGACCCAGCTGGAGAGGGAGGTCCAACAGCAGAGCAGTCAGGTGTCTGCACTGGAGAGGGAGATGAAGCGGCTCAAGTCACAGCGTGAGGCCTCAGCTGCTGCCCACCAGATGAGGGTGGAGGAGCTGGAGCAGGCACTGCAGAAGGAGAGGGAGGGGGGAGGGGGGCAGAAGGTGGCAGAGCTCCTCCGCCGTGTGGACAGCATTCAGCAGGAGAAGGATAAGGCCCTGGCAGACCTTGCTGCTATCAAGAAGGCGAGGAAGGCCTCAGCCTCTAGTGCAGCTGTATCCTCTGATGGGGCGGCCTCTCCCGCCCCTCCCCACTCGCCGCCTACTGGACTGGCGGGCCCCCCTGACGTAGAGGTGTCCAGCCTCATGCCAGGCTTGGTCCTACCAAGGAAGTCGGAGCCCTCTGTGGGCGTGGCCAAGGTGGAGTTTGTGCCAGGTGGGTGTGTCTGCATGCATGCGGAGGGTGAGATACTCCAGTTAGCAGCCGTCCCCCCCCCCCCCCCCCCCCCCAGTGTTTGCAGACAATGTAGGTGAAGAAGCCAGTCGTCTCCTCAGGGCCCGGGCCCGGGTCACAGGTGACTCACCTCCAGCATGCCACAGCGAAACCCATCCAAGTGTTGGGTCAGTGGTATATCGCTTGAGCTCCCCTCCCCCTCCCCCTTTCCTGCAGGACCAAAGGCAGCCCCTCGTGAGTATCTGGAGCCCTGGCAGGTGGAGCATCCCAACCTGCGGCCCATCCCCCTCATGGCAGGTGAGGGCCCCAGCAACACACCCACCCACACGCACACAGCCACCCACCCAGCCTTGTGTTTCCCTGCTCTACTGCAGATGCGCCCTCTCCGAAGTTGGACCGTCCATCACAGGAGGTACTGGACAAGCTGTTCCGCAAACCATCAGGACCTGCACTCGCCGCAGCTAGCTCCTTCCTCAAGAGGCTGCGTCCAGTCAATGTTGCTTCTTCATGAGACCCGCCGCACCAGCATGTTTAATTCAGTACACTAGCGCTGTGCAAGACCCCGGCCCATGCTGTGGCACAGGCTGACTGTGTGTGCGTGCATGTGATCTGCTCAAACATTGTTTCCTACAAAGTTGCAATTGAAAAAATGGTTTAATACGAATGAGCTGCTTTTGATGCAAACATTCCTTGGCAGTGCTCGTCCAGTGTCACACTCCCAGTAGCCACCAGGTAACCGTAGTAACCACACATTACCAGCACTGCAGCAACATTGGTCAGGACTGTGGCGGTGCCAACCAGTCTGTGTAGGTGGTGGGGGAGAGTTATAGCCTGGGGCACGTCACACCTCGGGCATTGCACCAACTCCTCACCTGGCGGAGTGCAGGAGCAGCGTCAGCAACCATGTGATGACCAGGGTGGACCCCATCAGCTCCCTGTAGGCCAGCAGCATGCGGTGAGACAGGCGGCATCATGTCATGTGACCATGTCTGCCCCTCCCCCACCCCTCCCTCTCTACCCTCCTACGTACCTGCCCTCCTCGCTGCCCAGTGTGATGCTGGCAGAGCCTGTCCGGCTCAGCTCGATGGCAGTGAAGGTCACACTGTACAGGAGGTCTGCCACACACAGCTTCTGCCACAGTGGGCTGCCTGGTGGGAAAGCAAATGCACACACCAACTGCTACTGAGGAGGCCTAGGGAGCGTGTGTGTGCAGTGCACCTCACCGTGAGGTGTAGGTATCACGGCGTAGGAGAGGGATAATACGGAAGGCAAGGCATAAAACACCTAAGAGTGGGGGGTGGGGTGGGGGTGGGGCCACAGCAAGGATAGGGAGGTCTGCAACTCACAATCCAGCTTGCAGCGTCCGGATCGTTAATCTGCAACGCATGCAAGTGGAGCCTTGTGAAGCAGTGACACTTGATCCACAGCCAACACACACACACACACACACACACACGCACACACACACACGCACGTACACACACACACACACACACACACACACACAGACACACACAGACACACAGACACACACACAGACACACAGACACACACAGACACACACACACACACGCACGTACACACACACGCACGTACACACACACACACACACACGCACGTACACACACACACACACACACACACACACACACACACACACACACACACACAGACAGACAGACACACACACACACACACACACACACACACACTTGACTGCACACAGTACTGTAGACAGGAATTAGTAGAAACACAGGTACTCAAACATACTCCTCGTTTGAGCACACGGGGGCATTCAGCGCCAAAATAGGTACGCAGGTGATGTACGAAGCATAGATTGCAGTAGCCACGTAGCTAGCTAGCTAGCTGCGCCACCCGGACAACCCGGCCCTGCTAACCTGCACATATGCATTAATGCCGAGCATAGCCCCCATCACTGCCGCAGCGAGTCGAGGAGCCAAACGTGACCACGTCATCATACTGACCTCGTTCACTGCACTGTCTTGTCCGCAAATCTCTAAAGCAGGTGATATGTAGCAGCCATTTTTAATTGCTTCTCGCAGACTAGCTTCGGAGTTAGTTAGGCGGAGATTCTCTTGTCAGTGGCAGTTCACGAAGGGAGGTGCTGTCCAGGCGAATGGGTCTGGGGGGTATACCTCAAGAGTGGCAACTGTGGTTGCACTCTAGCCAGCGCGCTTGCAAAAACACACATACAACACAACACACGCTGTCATTTTTGGTTCTCCCCTCTCTGAGAGTTCAGGAAAGGAGGGGCTCTCCAGGTGAAGTAGGCTGGGAATGGAATTGTCCCGGGGAGCTGACTGAAGCTGTCTCATACAATGCAGCAGCTCTGTGTGTAGGGATGGGAGAGGTTGCCATGGATGTTTTTCATTGAACAACGCAACAATGCATTCTCTATTATAATAATACTTGTAACGTGGTCCACGCAATGCACTGTATGCTATTCAAACTGGCATGATTCCACATCGCTATGTACCAGAGCAGAATATTCCTGACCAAAGGATTTGTAGTTTCTATCAACTCTAACGTATCCTTAACAACTCCATGTATAAAATTGGTGTACTATATAGCGTCCACTATTCACGCATATATAGCCATACAGTGCATGACGTAGCGTACATTGCGCACACTCACTTTGCTATATAAATATGTACATACTTAGCATGCAGTGTATGTATGTATACGCGTGCACAGTGCATGCCTCTCTATACACTTGGGTGGACCACCACCACAGTCCATCGACCACACACTGCAAGTTGCTAGCCATAATGCGAGTTCACATCCACACCAATGAGTAACATCATGTCATCGGAAAGGGTGGCTTATCATATGGAAACTATGCTATACAGCAACGACAGCCCACAACAGCCAATAATGAGTCAACTGCTTGATGCTGCATCAGACAATCCATCAACTGTGAAGAACCAGAAAAGTGGGCGGATTAATGAGTGCACAGTGCAATATAAAGTAGAGTGCCATAGATGCACTTCATACGACACATATGACAACCCACCTGGTAGTGTCAGCACGGCATCTGTCCAATTCCCCCTTGCGTCGTCCATCCCCCCCCCCCCTCACCTGCAACATGTATAACATGCACGCACGTATGTGTGGCAGCATTGCATCCCTGGGTATACATCTATATGTACAGCTAGTAAATGTTTGCAACATAAAAGAATCCACTATTATACTATATAGGTAATTCAGACGGTCTGCAAACAGCCAATGAGTGTGGCATGTAAAATTTGGGAAATGTTTTTGGGAAGACTGCCATTCTCCAATAGTTTGATTTGATTATAGTCATTCGATTCATATAAGTATCCTAAAAGTAGTAATTACATTGTAACACCGAAAATGCACTCCGCAAGATTCACACGCATCTCTGATGTGACATGCAACCAACCTTTGCGCTGTACGTCAATGAACGATTGTCCCCACATTCAAAAGTACCAGTGCATCATACCACACTTGTACAACTATACACTTCTGCTGTACACCCCGGCACAGTCCACATGCACTAGCTACACCAGTCTGTCGGCTCGCCCCACTTCACCACTAGCTGGCAGCTGTTCAGTAGAGGAAAGGACAACTGCCCTTTGCTCACTTACAGGACACACCAACTTACCACACGTGAACGCAGCTTGCTCCTACCCTTCCTGCAAACACAAACACACTGAATTGTCCAGGAGAGAAGGCAACCAGGTAGTTCGCGTTAAGGCTGAGTTTGATCTTGCTCAAGCCGTCCTCTTGCACGTCCGGGAGCTCAAAGCGTTGGGGTTGGCGGGCTGGAAGTTGGCGACATGGTGGTACCTTCAGTGTTGGGTGCACCTGTGTCAGTCTGCAACGTGAGGAGGCGGGGGTGGACACGCCCTCAGACGCAGGCCAGGCCGCAGAAGGCGCTTACCTCACTTGGCTATTCAGTATTGGGTGAAACTGGTTCCGTATACTACCCACTGTCGGCCATTTAATTTAGGAAACATCTGCCGCATTTGTGTCAACGCCAACGCCAACGCCAACAACAATGACTACAACGACAAATCTATCCACTTCTCCTCTTGCGCAATCGCGCGGGGTAAAACCCGATCCCTTTAACCATTGCGCAATCGCACTGGCAAAAATGACATTCGATCAAATCTGCATCATTCTTTAGCCATACGGTCCACTTCTTCTCACACACATTGTAGCTAGCAATGAAATAGATACCTGTGCTTGAAACAAAACAAAAAAAGAAGAACGAGAAAAAGGTCCACGAGTTTGCGCTCGAACCACGGCATTCAAAGGGATTTTAAGAGATTTTATGCAATTTTCATTCTTGTTTTATTTTGGCAAAAAGACAGGAGGCCCCGAGCTACTCTACTCAGAAGGTCACACAGCCCTCCTCAGCGTATCAGACCCAGCGGGGAGACCAGCCACGGTATCCCGGTCCCCCCCCGAAGGGGTAAGTGGCTGACCTTGCGGCGAACCGCACTGAATCGAATGAGTTCAAACGGACTGGTGCACGCTGAGTCGGAGCAACTCGACCACGTGGGCACTGTCGAGAGAAGCAGTGCAATTAGTCCTACTTATAGTTATGCTCCGTGCGCCGCTGAATATAATGCGGGTACGGGTCTTAGAAACAGTTTGAAAGAGTTTGCGAACCCGGCGTTGGATTCCTAGGCACGGCGGCGTATAATATAATATATATAGCTTCGCCACATGCGCGCGCGCTCTTGACGATATGTACGCTTGACTGTATGGCTTTATACAGCCCGCCGAACGACTGGCAACATGGCGCGTGGGCGCAAGTTGAGTGCGGATGGCGAGCAGCAGTGATACGGAGGAAGACATTTGCCTGTCCAGCAGAAAACGGGCGGTCCGAGTGCGGACTCGTGTTCTGGAGGACGAGTCCGGGATCCCCACAACAGACCTGTTTGGCGACAGGGAATTGTACGCAGCCGAGGGCGAGAGTGGGGACAGTGAGTCCAGCTTAGAATAGATCAAGTGGTCCTTTGCCGCAAAACAAGAACGTGGCCCAAAGCGAGGAGGTGTGAAAGTATCGCGGAAGAAAGATATAAGAAAGATGCGCGTTGAAACACAAAGGATCCCTCGACGTAGCGTTGAAGAGAACTGTGGGATCGGTCAGTGTTAGTGTCTGCTCTGCAGGTCCGTGCTGACGCAGATAGGGCGGCAGGTGTCGGTGTTCACGCTTGGCTACGGCAGTGAGCACGACGGGGACTGCCTCAATGGCTTGGCTGCAGCCGGCAATGGGCTGTTTTACATTGTGGAGAATGAAGACAGCGTCCCTGCGAATTTCTGCGTGGCATCGCAGGTAAGGTCGCAACGGAACACGTTGATGTGCAGTGCATGGCATGCTAACACCTGTGTGTGTGTGTGTGTGTGTGTGTGTGTGTGTGTGTGTGTGTGTGTGTGTGTGTGTGTGTGTGTGTGTGTGTGTGTGTGTGTGTGTGTGTGTGTGTGTGTGTGTGCCTGTGTGTGTGTGTGTGTGTGTGTGTGTGTGTGTGTGTGTGTGTGTGTGTGTGTGTGTGTGTGTGGTCCACTGAATGGTTGCACTGCAGTTTCGGGCTGGCACGTACGAGGGGGGCGATGCCTGAACGACCACGTGTGAGTGCTAGCTGAAGCTGTGAGCATGCGCAGTTTAGCTATTACCTCAGCAGGAGTGCTAGCTGAAGCTGTGAGCATGCGCAGTTTAGCTATTACCTCAGCAGGATGCAATGTAATTGTGCTTTGTGCAGTATTGATCGATGAATCGCCGAGCGCGGTATCCCCTCTCCTATATATGACATATAGGGTACGGTATCTATTATCGGCCACAATGTATTATCGGCCACTGAATCTTCTCGACCGCCGAACGAATCAGCTCCGTTTAGCACGAATCTGTAGTATGGACAACACTAAGACAGATTATAACAAAACTAGAAGAATCCGCTTCTTCCTTCCCTGGCGAGAGGGCTTAAAACGCGTACTTCGAGAATATGTATTATCGGCCAAAAATATCTATTAACGGACATGGACTCCTACTCCGGCTACGAGAAGCGAATATGGCCATGACTGCTGTATTTAAGAGAAGCATCATTCCTTATCACACTCACCAGGAATCGCGGCCCGGAGTCGAATAGTTGAGGTACTAGACTTCCTTTAATTGTACCATATCGGCTGATCAATTATCGGCCACCATTTTAGGCATTTCCACGCGAATTATTATAATAACTTGCGATGTTGAGGACCAGCTCTTTATTTTGAACTGCCAAACAGTGGTGTTGAACAGTAGAGATACTTCTTTTAGCTTTCGTCGTCTCCACAACAGCATGCGCACATGAATGGTGCCGCAGATAGCATCTGGCCAGTGTGTGGCCTCCCTAGAGGCGCAGACTACATCCTTTCCACAATTTGCGCTGAAACCAGTATGAATAGGCTTACCCAGAGAGAATAATAGGCCACCAATGATAGAAACGTCTTAAAAACAAAAACTTTTGCCGTTCTTGCTGTTTCTGCTGCTCAACTGCACAAACTCGCGTGGAAATGTCTAAAATGGTGGCCGATATTTGATCAGCCGATATGGTACAATTAAAGGAAGTCTTGTACCTCAACTGCTCGACTCCGGGCCGCGATTCCTGGTGAGAGTGATAAGGAATGATGCCTCTCTTAAATACAGCAGTCATGGCCATATTCGTTTCTCGTATCCGGAGTAGGAGTGCATGTCCGTTAATAGATATTTTTGGCCGATAATACATATTCTCGAAGTGCGCGTTTTATGCCCTCTCGCCAGAGAAGGAAGAAGCGGATTCTTCTAGTTTTGTTATAATCTGTCTTAGTATTGCTGGTAATACACATTCGTGCTAAACGTGAGCTGATTCGTTCGGCGGTCGAGAAGATTCAGTGGCCGATAATACATTGTGGCCGATAATAGATACCGTACTCTATGTATATAATCGTTCCGCTCCGTATTTTAGACCCTAGTTCCGTTCCGCTCCGTTCCGTGAAATAGTCCCGGCCGTTGCAGTGCAGTTTGCCTGTGTCTAGCCAGCTAGCCTGCAGTGCGTGTTGTGTACATATCACGTCGTAGGTGTAGGTGATGCATTCCAGGCAGGATTCTTGGTCTAGGGACTCGTACGAGGCTCGCGGGCCGGCAGGCGGCAGGGGCCACTTAGAGGGAGGCAGCTTCGGAGGAGAAAGGAGAGGCGGACACAGGCCGAACCCGCCCAGGAGGGAGTTTGGGAAGGACAGGTACACCAAGGACAAGGTAGCAGGCGCCTGGCCCACATGGGGGCCGTGTGCATTCCTGACTGTGCGCAAGCCTTCACACTCGCCCTCTGTCGCTTATGTAGCAGCCTCCAATGGCTACAGGCGCGCACACAAGACCTCCGGTCATCTTGGCCAGATCGGCCAAACCTAAGGTTGGTTTTATGACATCGTCGCACAGCTCACAGCCAACCTAGTGGTAGTCAAGTGTGGACACGTTTGTGTCGTTGTGCGCGTGGTGCATAACAGGGGAGTAGTGTTCTGCCGTTCATGCCAATCTCTGCCGCCTGCAGTCGGATCCCGTGATGGTACCAGGGTCTGTGTCTATCATCAACCGGTAAGGCTGCCCCTCCCCCTCTCCGCCCCCATGGCAGTGGGCCCAGCAAGTAGAGTAACAACCCCACCTCCGCCTTGTCCCCTGCAGAGACTCCTCCTCAAGTGTCTCCCCTACCACACCTTGGGGGAGTGGGACGGTCAGACCAACACATGGACTAGAAGGGACTTCCCCTCCCAGCAGTCCACCTCCAGGGAAATTTGGTGTGAGAGAGGAAGGCTATGCCGGTGAGTGAGGTCACATGGTCCAGTTACCGTGTGCAGGTCATGTGATGGTCATGTGACCATGTTCACCCTGCTAGGAAGTCATGTGACAGTTGTTTAGTATTGCTATCTCTTCTGCCTCATCATGTGACAGTCATGTGACTCGTAAACACTGCCTTTGCACACCCCACTTGCAGCCGGCCGGAGCCGGAAGGAGAATGCTGCCAGCAGTTTTGTCCCTCTGCAGCAGCCAAAGTACCGCTCGTCCCGTGACCGAGAGAGTGTGCGTGACACCATTGGGATTAGTCGCACGGAGGGCTCCCTCTCCATCCAGACACCCGAGTCCACCCATGCGGTGAAGGTTCTTGATGAGTCGTGGAACTGGACCTCACGTGGCACTGATGTGGGTGGGGTTTGGAGAGAGTGGGCCGCTCAGCTGTGTTGTCATGGGAACTGCTGCAAATTGTCTCCATGTAGCATCTCACTGCCATGCTCCACTTTGTCCCTCCTCCCTCCTCACTGCCCTCTGTCTGCACTCCCCCTCCCCCCTCCCTCCTCACTGCCCTCTTTGGCGGCAGAGCCTCATGGAGCAGCCTGACTTCCTGGTAGTGGGCTGTCTTGGGCTGCAGGGTGTGGGCAAGTCCACCATCATGTCCATTCTGGCTGGCAGCCGGACTGGCTCTGGAAGGTGGGTGGAAAGGGGAGAGGCAGGGAGGGGAGGGGCGACTGCTGTAGCACTTCGTTTGTGAGTGCCACATCTGTGCATGGACTGAGTGCCCCTCCCTTTCCTCCTCCCCTCCCCTTCTCTCCCCTCCCTCCCCTCCCCTCTCTCCCAGGCCGCTCATGTTCCGTCTGCAGTCCAAAGAGAACCAGGAGACTCAGGGCTACCAGACGCTGGGAGTGGACATGGTGGTGACCAGCGAGAGGGCAATCCTATTGGACGTGCAGGTGTGGGGGCGGGGCTAGGTCTGTCAAGAGGCGAACTCTGACCACCCCCTCCCCCTCTCCACCAGCCCATTCTTAGCAGTGCCCTGATGGAGCAGTACTCCCAGAGCGAGGCCCCCCTCCCCATTGGGCTCTCGGCTGAGATGGTCGTGGAGCTGCAGTCACTGCAGCTGGCCATCTTCCTCATGGCCGTCTGCCACGTCATTGTGGTTGTCATGGATACCATGGAGACAGACACTACTCTACGGTAGGACGGCCAGTGATGGCCAGTCCACATGTGTGCTTCACCTGTCTCTGTGTGTGTGTGTGTATGTGTGTGTGTGTGTGTGTGTGTGTGTGTGTGTGTGTGTGTGTGTGTGCGTGTGGGTGTGTGCGTATGTGTGTGTGTGTGTGTGTGTGTGTGTGTGTGCGTGTGGGTGTGTGCGTATGTGTGTGTGTGTGTGTGTGTCTGTGGGTGTGTGCGTATGTGTGTGTGTGTGTGTGTGTGCTGCAGGTTTCTGAGCACAGCGGCCAGTCTCAAGCCATCGTGTGCCAGCTCCATACCTGCAGCAGCGGATGGGGAGAGTGATGCCAGCTCCACAGACCAGGTGTCAGAGTACTTTCCTCAGATTGGTGAGTGGGTGTGACCAAGAGAGAAGTTATGGCACATAGTACATGTATTCACATTTGCTCTTCTCCCTCCCCCTGCCTGCCACGCCCTGCCATGCCCCCCTGTGTGCAGTGTTTGTACACAATCACGCCTCACCAGACGACTTCCTGTCATACTCGTTGAAGCAAGCCCACTCACAACTTGCACGGACCTTTAGCAGCAGCCCACTCAAGGTTGCCAGTGAGTATCCTCACACTCACACACTCACCTTATTCCCTCAGGCTGCCTGCTCACCCTCCTTCCTCCCTCCCCTCCTTCCTCCCTCCCCTCCTTCCTCCCTCCCCTCCTTCCTCCCTCCCCTCCTTCCTCCCTCCTCCCTTTCCTCTCCCTCCCTCCCTCCTGCAGCCAACGTGTCGCTGATGAAGAGTGGGGTCATGCCAATGGGCAACATCCCCATGGCCTTCTCCGATGCCTCGGTCAACCTCCACCTCCTGCCCACCAGTGACAGCAGCTATGACAACTCAGTCACACTGACAGCACGGCCAGAGAAAATGGGTGACTTGCCCACCACACGCGTGACTTGCCCGCCACACGCGTGACTTGCCCGCCACACGTGTGACTTGCCCGCCACACGCGTGACTTGCCCACCACACGCGTGACTTGCCCACCACACGCGTGACTTGCCCACCACACACGTGACTTGCCCACCACACGCGTGACTTGCCCACCACACGCGTGACTTGCCCACCACACGCATGACTTGCCCACCACACGCGTGACTTGCCTACCACACGCGTGACTTGCCCACCACACGCGTTAGCTGATTGTAAGCAGAATTGGTTTTGTGTGTACTCCTCTGCCCTTCCTTGTAGAGTACGGCCTGAACCCCATTCTATCCCTCCTCCCCCACTTTACTGGGCACCCCACCTACCAACTGCTCACTGAAACTTTGAGGAATCAGGTGTGTGTGTGCGTGTGTGTGTGCGTGTGTGCGTGTGTGTGTGTGTGTGTGTGCGTGTGTGTGCGTGCATCCCTGTGTGTGTCCATGTGTGTGTGTGTGTGTGTGCGTGTGTGTGCGTGCATCCCTGTGTGTGTCCATGTGTGTGTGTGTGTGTGTGTGTGTGTGTGCGTGTGTGTGCGTGCATCCCTGTGTGTGTCCATGTGTGTGTGTATGTATTGCTTGTGTCATGCAATTCCCTGTCTCAGATACTTGCTATGCCTAGACCACTACTGAACAACCAATCCCAGCAGATGACTGAGAGGCAGTGGTAAGAAAGGGAGGAGGGGGGAGGGAGGAGAACGCAACTCCCTTCATGGCATGTGTCTGGTGACGGTGTGTCTGTCCCTGCAGGTTCTCGTATGCAGAGAGTACGTGGAACGGTATAAAGAAGTCGAATTTACTGGAAAAGTATGAAGAACTGATAAAAACATGTGCGGAATGAATGATTGTATTTTGAAGTTTCCAACTGTACATACCAGGTGATTTTCAGCCAATCAGTTTTCAGTGTTGTCCCAACCCTTTCAACGGTCACGTGACCCGTCGTCAAGCGCGGTCAGCACGTTGCTTGAAATCGATTCTGCTTGATTTGCGTTGTACGTACGTGAGATGGAGGTAGGGAATGAGAGCGCTCAGGACAAGGCTGCAAGGCGACGAACCAGACGCATGCAGCACCTGATTCCAGATGAAGCCCTCAGGAGGAGCCCGCGCATCAGACGCTCTGGCGTCCCCCCCTTCTACGGCCCTGCCCCCAGGAGAACATCCAGGGAGGCCAGCCTGGCAACGGACGATGACGCCAGCTCTATAGCCAGCTCTGGGTCCCGTCGCTCCCGCTCCAGTCGAAGATCCTCACGTGCTTCGGAGATGCTCAACGAGAGTGGACAGGTCTTGTACGAGGAGAGCGAGAGTGAAGCCGACCAAGATGTTACCGTGGTCTCCTCCACGCGCTACGCCGCCGCGTGCGCCCGCCACCGCGTCGCTTACCAGGTACAGCAGGTGGATCAGGCCTTGGGACAGCTGGTGCGTTCCCCCCGCTCCCTCAACTCTGGCGACAGTGGGGTGGCGTCTGGCAATGAGTGGGCGGTCAGGAGTGCGGCTGGCGAGGCGGCGCAGCAGCGGAGGAGTGAGGACCATGTGGTAGAGGGAGGCGTTGAGGGGCAGGTGGACCTCCCACCGCACCTCTTTGGGCCAGACAGCGATGGAGGTGATGGGGGTGGGGGGGAGGGAGTAAGGTTGATGTGCCGTGTGTCAGTGATGGTATCGGTCCCTCTGCCCCATGCACAGAAGTGGACGGTACCCAGGACGCACAGTACAGGTTCAAGAAGGAACGTATTCTTTTGCCGCCGCCCCCATCGCCAGGTGCCCTAGCAGCCCTTCTTCTGTTCCTAAAGAGAGTGGCCAGCTTCCCCTACCTCTGTCTAGTGTCTCTGCTGACCTTCGACCTCCTCTTGCTGGAGAGGTGAGTGGGTGGGGTGGGGCAGAGGAGTGGGTGGGGTGGGGCAGAGGGGTGAGTGGGTGGGGTGGGGCAGAGGGGTGGATGGGTGGGGTGGGGTGGATGGGTGGGGTGGGGTGGGGCAGAGGGGTGAGTGGGTGGGGTGGGGTGGGGCAGAGGGGTGAGTGGGTGGGGTGGGGCAGAGGGGTGGATGGGTGGGGTGGGGTGGGGTGGGGCAGAGGGGTGGGTGGGTGGGTGGGGTGGGTAAATGTCTCAACTCACTCACACGAAGTACACTCTGCAGGCTCTCACTGCTCCTCGCCATCACCACCAACCCTGTGCAGAAGAAAAAGGTATGTGTGGGGGGCACTAGTACATGCGTACAGCCATGTATTAAGTTGCTGGAAGTACTAACCAAACTCGTTAGGTTTCCCTTTACTGTGTTGAAGTAGTGTACTGTGGCGTGATCCCCCCCCCCCCAGTCCTGGTTTGGCCTCCTGGTCCTCCTCCTGGCACTCCTTGGGCTCACCTGGTGGCTCACAGTCATTGCTGTGGCAAAACCACCAACGCTAGTACCCATCTGCACAAACAGCTGCCCGAGTACGGAGGACTTGGAGATCTTGAGACACTCTGTCCTGTCTGAGATGAGAAACTCCAGTGCTTTGTTAAGGGCGGAATTACTGCAGTGGCTGCAGGGGAACCTCACCCAGGTGCGTGTGTGCGTGGATGTAGTTTACGGCGTGTGGTACTGTGCTCTGCGTGACCTCCTCCATTTCCTCCTGTGCGTGCAGTTGAGGGAGACCCAGGACAGGTTGGCCACTGACCTGGGCAAAGTGGAAGCGACCAGCGACATGCGGTACTCTGAAGTGTCTGCTCGTATGGTCCAGCACAGTGAGGCGCTGGCTGGGGTCTCAGCTGTGACAGAGAGGCTGAATGCCCTGCTCCTGCAGCTTGAGGGGCTGGAGCAACAGGTGGACCTCCTGCAGGACAGCAACCAGAGGTGGAGCCACTTGCCTGTGTGTGGTAGTGTGTGATGTGGCCAGTCATGTGTGTTGTGACTGTCCCTTAGCACTCACACCCATTTGGAGCGACTTCAAGTTGAGGTGTCAGGTGCACTGGACAGAGGGCAGCAGCTGAAAGTGAGTGGGTGGATCAAAATGGCTGCCTGTGTAAGGAGTGCATAGGAGTCGTGTGTGTGTGTGTGTGTGTGTGTGTGTGTGTGTGTGTGTGTGTGTGCGTGCGTGCGTGCGTGCATGCATGCATGCATGCGTGTGTGTTGTGCATGTAGCTATTGTCAGTGTCTCCTGTGTGTACTTTCAGGGTGAACTGGCAGACCTGAGAAGTAAATGTTGTGGGGAAGGGCTCACGGTAGAAGAGGTGTCTGCCGTGGTGCACCAGGAGATGGGCAAGGTGGGGATGACCTAGTGGTAGGCTGGTGACATTGAGTTGACTGCCGAGTGCCCTGGTGTGCAGATGCTGGACAAGGATGGAGGTGTCTTTGGGACTTGGCTGCAGACACAGATGGTGGGGGTGGTGCGACAGGAGGACTTTGACAAGTTTAACGCCTCACTGAGAGGATTGGTTATACAGTGGATAAATCAGGATGGAGGGCTCTCCCGACTGGTGGGCACCGCCACAGCAGGTGCTAAGGAGGCTGGGTGGGGGTGATGTGCCTCTGTACTCCCTGCAGAAGGTGGAGGACATGATCCTGGAGGCACTGAGGCTGTACGATGCGGACAGGACTGGCAAGTTTGACTATGCCCTGGAGACAGCTGGTGGGAGCATCCCTCACGCCCTGTGCTCAGAGACCTACACACCCTCTGCCAGCACGGTCCAGCTATTTGGCTATACCGTGTGGCAGTATTCCAACTCTGCACGCACCGTCATTCAGGTAGGAGTGTGGCGGGGTTGTAGTGGGTGGTCAGGTGCCTTGAGGTGTCTGTGGCCTGCTTGCTCACTGGTCCTCCCGGCCTGCCCGCCTGGTGCAGCCTGGCGTTCTCCCTGGCCAGTGCTGGGCGTTCCCCGGAGATCAAGGCTACGTCGTCATCAAGGTGAGGGGTGTGGCTGGTCACGCCCCCTTGCAACGTGGGGGTACCCAGCTCTCCTCACTCACCTACAGCTGGCAACCAGTATCAGCCTGACTGAGGTGACAGTGGAGCACCTCCCGAGGAGTCTCAGCCCCACGGGGAAAATTGACAGTGCTCCAAAGAACTTTTCTCTCTACGTGAGTGTATGAGGGAAGAGGGGTCTGGCATCAGTGGACGTGGGGGTGGTGTCCAATGGGTGTGCGGTGCATGCAGGTTGGGGAGAGTGAAGAGGAGGAGAGGCAGTTCGTGGGAGACTACATGTACTCGGGGGATGAGCCACGCGAGACGATCCCAGTTAAGGTGGGTGGTGGATTGGTGAGGTGGTCCTTCTTACTCCATGGCACACTAGTTGCTGAAGGAGGAGAGCGGAGCAGTACTGTCCTCACCTCTCTGCCTGCAGGCCTGCGACCGAGTGGTGCGCTACGTGGAGTTTCGCTTCCGCTCCAACCATGGCAGTAAGGACTACACCTGCGTCTACCGTCTGCGGGTGCATGGCCATCTGCCCGGCGCGGAGGGGCAGTCTTAGCGTGAAGTGAAAGTGCCTACCAACCAACCTCTGTAGCCGACCCTTTTCTTACTACTGTACTAGTCTAGTACCAATGCCGCTGGTATCAACTGTAAGTGTCTTTGAAGGTGCACTTCATGTTAGATCATAGTAGTGACTAGAAAGGCTGTAATTATTGTTTTTACTCATCTGGTCCGTAATACTTTGATGCCATCAACTGAGGAACAACATTACTAGCAGTCTGACGCAGCAGTTTAGCTGTCGAGGAGTGCAGCTCTGCATGGGCTAATGGATACACCGGATGTCTGTTGTTTGCTGCAGCCATTTGCAAATGAAGCTTGTTGCCTAACCTCGCTTAGCCAGTCCCTATTTTCACTTGGGGGCGCGAGTGAAACTCGGAACGGAAGCGAAACTAGGGACCGGCTACGCGAAGCTAGCTAGCTCCAGCTGAGCTGCAAACCGGACCAAGTGGACTACAGTACCACGCGCACCATGGAGGGAGACGGGGAAGACGACGACCCTGTTGAGCACGAGGTGTGCGTGCGTGCATGCGTGTGTCGGTACAGCTGTGACAGGAATAACCTGATCTGCCTCCCGGGTCCCCCGCCGTGCGCGGCGTAGGTGGACGTGTTCCTGACGCAGGCCCTGGCGGACAAGCTGTTCCTGTTGCAGGTGCGTTGAGTGTGCCCTTGCTGGCCGAGCTGACTCAGTCAGTTGGCCCATCACTGGGCACCAGGGCAGCTTACGTCGCCACATGCATGTGCAGTCAACTGGAGCAGTAGGCGGCGGTACAAGAGCTTGATCCTCTGACAGGACGAATCTAGACTAGGGTGGAGGTGGTCCAAGCACTGCCAGGAAGTTTCACAAGAGAAATTAGAACTGTTGAAGTCAGGCCTCAACGACAATAGGACAAAGAGAGTAGGCCCAGCTGGTCAGATGTAGTATTCTCCCTGTCCTCCATTTCTTGTCCTTCCTAGTACCCCCTTCGGCCAGTGCACATGCCGTACAGCACCGCACTGATGAAGGAAGTAAAGGTCAAAACAGGACAGCAGCAGGTAGGTGTGACTGTTGGGGTGGGGTGGGGTGTGTGGAGTGTGTGACTGGTTGGGGTGGGGTGGGGTGTGTGTGTGTGTGACTGTTGGGGTGGTGTGGTGTGTGTGTGTGTGTGACTGTTGGGGTGGGGTGGTGTGTGTGTGTGTGACTGGTGGGGTGGGGTGGGACAGGTGTGTGTGTGTGTGTGTGTGTGTGTGTGTGTGTGTGTGTGTGACTGGTGGGGTGGGGCAGGTGTGTGTGTGTGTGACTGGTGGGGTGGGGTGGGCAAGTGTGTGTGTGACTGGTGGGGTGGGGTGGGTGTATCTGTGTGTGAGTGAGCTGTGCTGCTGCAGGTAAGCATGGAGGTGTCAGTGCAACCCTCGGGTGACAACTACAGTGACAGCCGTGGAGAGAACATAGCGGACATGGTGGAGCGGGGGAGACCAACAGGGGGAGGGGCAAATGGGCTATACTATCCCAGGTGTGTGCGTACCAACACCAGCTTTGAGTGATGCTAATGTGTTGCCCCCGTTCTTCCCTTGGACTGGTGGCACAGTGGGTACATGGATCGAATGACGTTGCGAGGCAGTGCTGCAGTGCCATCCGGGAGCGTGGGGCGCTACACCCTTGGTGTGCTTCGTGCTGGGGAACTGCACCTCACTCCCCTCCGAGGCGTGGTCCAGGTCAGGCCCAGCTTTGAGTACCTGGCCCACAAGGCAGCTGGCGAACGGCAGACACGTCTGGCATCTGCAAGATCAGGTTAGGAAAGTGAGGGGCGGGAAGGGAAGGGGAGGGGTATATTTGTGAATGTGTTGATGTTCCATCAGACACGGAGAGCTCAGAGGAGGAGGAGGCCAAGCCAATGACAGTGCGTTTTGCCCGCCATGGCAACAAGCCTGAGATGGACCCCTCCCCCTCCCCATGTGAGGAGGAGTGGGTGCCCCTACACCCGGTGGCGTTTGAGGTGCGTGTCTGTGCTGCGGCCTCATGTGGTGGATGACGGCAGCCACTCACTGCTGCCCACTTGGTCTGGCGCAGGATGGTGAAGCAGACACTGTGAGACAGCTGCTTTTCTTTCAGGGTGATGCCGAGCTGGGCTTCTTCACTGCGAGTTGCAGGTGGGGCTAGGCGGGTGGGGTTTGGAGTGGTGTGATGTGTACCTCTGTCCCCCCCCCCCCCCCCCCCAAGGGCTTACCTCAATGCTGTTCTTCCCATGACGGGTGGGCAGGGGGTGGAGTTGCCGAGCAGCCTCGAGCCAATGGCTGGACTCCGGAGCCTGCCTGTGTCGGATGCTGTTAAGGCACTGATGGTGAACGGTGAGGGAAGGTGTGTGCCATGAGGAATTTGCGGGCACTGTCTCATGCTCCCTCCTCAGTGGGTGTGCTGCCGTTTTCTCGTGTTTGCTCTCTGCTGGGAGCCCACGGCGCGGCAGCCGAGCACAATGTGTTGGAGGAGCTGCAGCGAGTCTGTGTGCTGGTGCAGGGCTGCTGGGTGGTGCGCAGTGAGGTCCTGTACCCCAAGGACTACGCCAGCCCACACCACAGTGTCGGGAGCGATGTCATGTGCAGAGCAAGGGACCTCACCGTGAGTGACTTCATGTGGGTGGGGTGGGGCTTGTGTCACTGCATGGGGTGGGACTTGTGTCACTGCATGGGGCGGGGCTTGTGTCACTGCATGGGGCGAGGCTTGTGTCACTGTATGGGGCGGGGCTTGTGTCACTGCATGGGGCGGGGCTTGTGTCACTGTATGGGGCGGGGCTTGTGTCACTGTATGGGGCGGGGCTTGTGTTACTGCATGGGGCGGGGCTTGTGTCACTGTATGGGGTGGGGCTTGTGTCACTGCATGGGGTGGGGCTTGTGTCACTGTATGGGGCGGGGCTTGTGTCACTGCATGGGGTGGAGCTTGTGTCACTGCATGGGGTGGGGCTTGTGTCACTGCATGGGGTGGAGCTTGTGTCACTGTATGGGGCGGGGCTTGTGTCACTGCATGGGGCGGGGCTTGTGTCACTGTATGGGGTGGGGCTTGTGTCACTGTATGGGGCGGGGCTTGTGTCACTGCATGGGGTGGAGCTTGTGTCACTGTATGGGGCGGGGCTTGTGTCACTGCATGGGGTGGAGCTTGTCACTGTATGGGGCGGGGCTTGTGTCACTGCATGGGGTGGGGCTTGTGTCACTGCATGGGGTGGGGCTTGTGTCACTGCATGGGGTGGGGCTTGTGTCACTGCATGGGGTGGAGCTTGTGTAGCTGCATGTGGCAGGGCGATATTATGTGGTTTGTCTTGTCTTCTGGTACCAGCTCCTGCACTTCACCTCCTCTGTGGTGGTAACACGTAAAGAGCTGGTGGGTGGGGTCAAGGTGCCTTCGGATGAGCTGCTGGACATTCTGCGTGGGCTGGCCAGACGGTTGCCGGGGACGGGGTGGGAGTTCAAGTGCAAGCACGACGCAGAGTTCCTTCTGGGTCATCTGGAGATTGTTGCTAAGCAACTGGAGTGGTGGAGAGGACGTCAGGAGAGGTATCAGGCAGGGGAAGGGATTGGGAGTGTGGTGGCGTGTGGGGGGAAGGAGGAGGATGGAAGGTGTGTTGTGGTTGCTGCTACTCTGCAGCCTTGCTGCGTCAATGGCAGAGGTGAGCAGCCGTGCAGAGGAGGGCGAGCCCTCGAGGGCCAAGCGTGGAGCTCGGAGGAAGACCAGGGTGAACACCATTGGGGGTCGACAGGTGAAGGTGGAGGCGGAGGAGGCAGTGGACCAGCACCTGCCAGTGAAGATGGAGCCTTTGACTGACCCGCCTCCAGAGGGTGACGGCCAGGCAACCACACCCATGGATGCTTTGAAGGTGTGGTTGGTGGTGGCGGTGGGGAGGGGTGTGGTCAGCCTGTCACACCTCAGTCAGGACCTCCACAAGGAGCAGTCCTCGTCTCCCTCTGCGCACCCTCTGAGACAGGTTGCGGTGTCGGAAGAAGCACTGCTGCAGGGCCTGGCTGCAGCAGGTGCCACTGAAGTGGACAGCAAGGTGGGTGCGGTCTTGGCAGCATGGCCAAGAGGCTCTGTGGTGGGCTGTGAGGGCGATGTGAGCAGCCAATGAGCTGCAGTGCCACTGCTCCAACATGTACACGGCAATCTTTGCCTCAGTGGATGCCCTCGGGTGGGACCAAGCAGAGGTTCTTTGTGATGACCCAAGTGGGGGACGAGACCGATGAGGTACATGCACTAGTGCCCCACCCACCCCTAGTACCCCACCCACCACAAGTGCCCCACCCACCACAAATGCCACCCCCACCCCTAGTGCTCCACTCACCACTAGTGCCCCACCCACTCTTAATACTCCACCCACCCCTAGTGCCCCACCCACTCCTAGTGCCCCACCCACCACAAGTGCCCCACCCACTCCTAGTGCTCCACGCACCACTAGTGCCCCACCCACCACTAGTGCCCCACCCACTCCTAGTGCCCCACCCACCATTGGTGCCCCATCCCTGCAGCACCGCCCACACCTGCTGGAGCTGCTGAAGCAGTCGAAAGGAGTGCGCAAGAAGCAGCTCTGTGATGAGATAGAGAGGGCAACTGGGCGGCCTCCCAATCCCAAGCTGCTCACTGTGCTACTGAGGGTGAGGGAGGAGGAAAGGGAAGGGAGTAGCCCATTCTAGAAATACTCCTTTCCAGTGTTCCGTGAGCCGTCCACCTGCTCAGTCGATGCTGAGTGTGTTGTCTGTCCACTCTCTCTCTCTCTCTGCAGGACCTGTGCTACTCACGAGGAGCCTACTGGTACTTGAACGGGACGTGACCGTGCTGTGCTAGCCCTCTAGCCCTGCAGTGGCTGTTGTGCAATGTTGAATGATTCATGACATGTGCCTTCACTGCATGTCCTATCACATTGTTTCACAGCGCCACGTCTGGCAATTGAGCACAACCTGGACATGCACAGCCATGGCTCGTTCTCTCTTGTGTACTCACACACACACGCTTGTCTACAGTGCGTGTCTTGAGATGCATTGTACACCAAAGGAACGTAGAGCATGACATGACAATGACATGTCCATGTTACAGGGCCCGCCTCCCACAGTGGAACTACACAGACTGTGGTCTCTCGACCTCTGACTGTGCACACATGCAACGCCGGCCTGGTGTCCTCAGCTGCACAGAAGCCAGCAGTGTGTGGCACCTGTACAGTCTTGAGCCATGAGCTAGCGCCCTTAGAAAAACAACTGCCTTGCCCTCAGACTCCCCTCGCCTTCCTGGCATGCAGTAGCTGGGTGCATGCTGTAATGTTCATGTGTTGAGCCATAGCTGCAGGCTCCAAACCAATTGCAGCTGCACTGTATGCATCACAGTGTCGTTGGTAGCTGCACGTTTGGTGGACGTGGCTGTCCTTGTCATCACAGCCCTGTGTGTGTAGCTGAGTTGGTCCTCAGTAATGACTAGCAGTGACGATCGACAAGGAAGGCAATGTATGAGCCACCAACGCATGCCAGTGTTCATATTCATATTCGTTGTTCAAGTGCGTCGTGTGACCTACACACTAGGACTATACTTCTCCATGTAGCACCATGCATGAAAAAGGACTGAAGGTAGTTTAATTAGTTAAGTCATTAGTTCTGATGATTGAATCTATGCTGCCACAGCTTCTTGATGGATCTGCCAACATTAACATTCCTGCATGCTTGATCCAACATCATTACTACCTTCTTCTCATTAGTTGCTTTCAGAAAGTCACTCTCCAACTCCACCATACAATCAACTACTGCTTCTCTCCTGCTTCAGATCTTCACACTTTAGCAATTAAAAATGATCCTCATCCTCTATTTCTCACATTGTGTACTGCCTACAGACCCTTTCTCTCTTTTCAGACCATTCCATCTCCCAGTTTCAATTCTCAGTGCAGCAGTACCTCCTCTTAGCATAGCCAACATCCTCCTCAGCCTCTTGCACTTCACATCCAGCAGCCTTTGCATCACTCCTAACTTCAATTGTTTTTGTGCTTCAACTTCCCACTTCCACTTTACCTCCCTCCATGCACTGTTTCCAACTATCATTCCAATCTCTGTCATCAGCAGACTTTCCAGTTCTCCCCCCTTCACACCAGCCCAATCAAGCTCCACTAACAACTCCTCCAAGTCTTCCTTCTTTTCCATTTGCATGGCCTCCTCTTTAACCTATTTTATCAACCTATTTTCCTTTCTTTCCCAACCCTCTTATCCAGAACTCAATACATCTTCTTCTTGCTTCCCATACCAATGGCATCATTCTTATTTCACACTCAATTGCACTGCTTGGATGCAGTTTACCCACCTCCCAAAAAGATTCTGGCGGCTCACAGCTGCACTTGAACAAGTGGATCAGTCTGTCTACAGCACCCCCGCACCTCTGCCCCATACAGTATCACCGAATCCAGCAAAGCTTCTAATAACTTTGTAAAAGTCTCCCCTTCACCTCACCAATGGCTATTTTACATTTCCTCAGCTGTACTCAAAGGGCTCTTGCTCCCACCTGTGCTGTATAGTTCACCATTACACTATACACTCTGCATATTAATGGGTAATACAGCCCAAACACCTGTACTCTACCACCTTCTGAACAGCCTCCCCATTGACAACAAATCTATTGAGACCTTTCACGTCTTTCTTCCTCATATGCATTACCCCACACTCGTCCACATTCACTCTTGCTGCCCACTCCGTGCACCATTCTATTAACTTTTCCGAAACTCTTCTCGCGGGGATAATTATACATCGGCTGAGCGTGCGTGAAGGGTGTTATGATGTAATGGATATTTGTTGTCACCCAAAAGTATTCCCCAGGGGGATTCCCTGACGTAATCCCACTTGGGTTAGCTTCGTCATGGCTGAGGGAAGAAGAAGTCGATCCAAAACTGGGACGATTATCGTCGGAGTCCACGACAGCAAACAACGCTGTCAGGAACAATTCAACTACGAAGACACCATAGACGTAGTCCTGGAGAGCTTTGCTCGTCAGCTGAAGGTGGATGCTGGCAGCATCTCCCTCCTCCACCAAGGTAGCCGTCTGGACCGCAGGGCCACCGTGCAGGTATGGACGCCGGGACGGGGCGGGGCGGGGCCGGGGGCGGTGGTGTGGAGGCTTTAAGCATCCTAGCTGTACTACAGTACACCGTATTCCAGTCCATGCGTGCGTCGGTCTGCCTGTGCACAGGACTGCTTCCAGTATTCAGGCCAAGCCTCCCACGTGCACATTGTCCCTGAAAAGAAACGCTCCGAATTAAGTGTCCCTAATAGGACCAGGATAACAGGCGGTCTGTTCAAGGAGAAGGAACTCTTCATATTCTGCAAGAGCTGCCACAGCGTGGTTCGTGGTCGACCACTGCTTTGTTGCACCGCCTGCAAAGAGGTAGGGCGATGGCCACACAAGCTAATACAGAACAAAGATGCAGCAAGCATTTAATTTTATCCTTGCAGAAGTCTGCGTTTGAGCTCTACAGAGCTAGTTCTCTTGGTGTGGAGGAGCTAGCAGGCTGTGATGAGGAGCTGATGGGCCACTGCTTGAAGTGTGGGAGGGACAATGTCAAGGTGTTGGGAGGTGGGTCATAGAGTGGGGGGCGCACTGTGAATTGCACAACATGCTCTGCTGCAGGCAACTGTTCTGTTTGAGTGTAAGGCACAGGAAGAAGGGGATCATCTGGGTGCTTTCTTGAAGGATGTCCGCCACAACTCACTCGGTGTCATTTGCATGAAGTGTGGTGTAAAAAGGTGTGTCCAACTTATGAGCATGGTCATTGGTAAGTTGGTGGCCTGTCCTGTTGACTCACTGTAACTCCTGCCCTCTCCTGCAGGAAAGATCAGCTGGTATATGTCTTCAACTGCTCACACCGACATGTGTTGTGCTCTGGTTGCTTTGACGGGTTTTGTGAGTGGCAGCTCCGCAAAGGAAACTTTAAGAGCTTTGACGGGATTGGCTTCTCGGTTGCCTGCCCTGCCTCAAGTAAGTGCCCAGCCAGCACAGACCTCCCACATCAAGCTATCAGTGTCTGTCTGTCTGTCTGTCTGTTGATGGTTTTGCCTGGCTGTGCCTGTGTGTCTGTCCATGTCCAGACTGTGACCAATGCCCTGTGCTGGACCCCCATCACTTCTACTTCTGTGGAGAGGAGTTTGTGAGTTTACATTGTATGGTATGGCTTGAGTTTGAGCTGCTTCTTACCCACCCCTAACTCCACCCCTCAGTACAAGGAATATGGAGAAAAGGCCATGCAGGACTTTGAAACTCATGGCCAAATGTGCATGTGAGTATTTAGGCAGGAGAAAGTGGGAGCGGAGTATGCGGTGGTGTGGGAGGGGCCAGGAGCCAATACTCCTGTAGCATAGCAGGGCATGATTCTGCAGTGCACACTGTGCCTATGTTGTGCACTAATGTGTGAATGCATGGGTTCTCTCCCCTCCCCTCCCCTCCCCTCCCCTCCCCTCCCAGAGACTGTCACTCTATCATGGACTACAGTGGGTATAGCCAACAGGCACAGGCCTCTCCCACTGACTGCCCAGCCACTCAAGTTACTGGAAGGTCATGGTTCACGAGACTGTTCACTAAGACCAGACCTGTCCCCCCTCCACCAGACCCTGCTGAGACACAGAGAAGGGTCCGCTGCACCACTGCAGTGAGTTGTGATGAGTAGGTGACACAGTGGGTGACACAGTGGGTGACACAGTAAGTGACAACTGAGTGACACCGTGAGTGCCACAGTGACACAGTCGAGTAACACCACATGCAGTGGGAATTCATACAACTGTCTGTTTTGGCAGCCCAGTGCAGCCATATCCAAACAAGTGAAGCACACACAACATCTCAACACTACACTAGTGGTTGACCTGGTTCTAGCCTCGTCCCCAGGCCCTTTGTGTTAAGATGGCCTTGGGATGAGGCTAGCCTGGTTCCTGCAGGTGAGATGTGTGAATACCTTCTGGTTGTGTTGGCCCCACCCTCCACATGCAGGGATGCACACGCTCTTACTGTGCCAAGTGCCGAGCTCTGTGGCATGAAGGGGATTGTGCCCAGCTTGGAGAGGACCCCAAGGTGGGCTGCAGTGGGTGGGGCAGTGGGAGGGGCAGTGGGTGGGGCACCTCACAGGGCTCCCTCTCTGTGTCATCACAGGTGTTCCCCCTGGACAAGGAATGGATGGAGGAGTCCTCTTGGCGCCAGTAAAGCAATCTCGTGCTCGCCTGCACTTTGTTTTTGTTGTTTTTGTTTTTTGTAGCAAGACGTATGTGATGTATAGCGTGGACCAAGTCGACTACATGATTGTACAGTAGAAGAATTTAAACGATATTCACGAGTCCCGGAAGTTTGTTTGGATAACACCCAAGGGCGAGGAGGTGAGCTGCAGATCGCGCCGTCAGGGTAGGAAAGCGCTAACGATCGAAGGATGTCCGAGCTCTCTGAGAGGAAGCCGCGCCGGAGGAACGCAGTCAAACAGCGTCCCATTCACGAGGTGAAGGGACACAAGTTTGTGGCGACCTACTTCAAACAGTTCACCTTCTGCGGGCACTGCTCCAAGTTCCTCTGGTGAGTGGTGCCTGCCCCCTCCCCTCCCTTCCCCTCCCCTCTCCCTCCTTCACTGGCCCTCGCTTCCTTTGCTGCCTTGTCTACGTCACACGCCCTATCCCTGCTTCCCGTAGGGGTGTGACAGGTCCCCAGGGATACAAGTGTCTCGGTGAGTGCTGGCCAGGACCACTGCCGCTGCCTGACCCGTGTGTGGCCGTGTGTGGCCCAGACAGGCAGCCCGTGGACACTTGCCGCGCCGCACACTGACTTGGCATGCTGTTTACTGCGCTACGTTTGTAGAGATGTACGTTCTGTGCAGATTCTGTCCTCTCCCCTTCCCTCTACTGTCCACCTCGAAGAGTGTGACTTTGTCATCCACTTGCGATGCCACGAGTACGTCGCCTTCCCTTGCCCGGGACACGACCGCCAGAACCTCACAGCTGCCGCGGTAAGCCGACACAGGTGGTCCGCTGTAGTTGGCTGTTTACACGTGTACCCGTGTGTTCTCAACACTGCCCTGGCCCCTCCTTCCACCCCTGCTTGTGCTGTACAGGGAGAGAAGCACAAGTTTGTAGAGACCACCTACTTCCACCCGTCCTTCTGCGATCACTGTGGGGGCCTGCTGTATGGCCTTGTGAAGCAGGGAAAGAAGTGCTCGAGTGAGTGGGCGGGCCACGTGTCTTTGGAGAGGGTGGGCTTGGGCTGATGTTGGCTAGCTCAAGCACCTCTCTTTCCTGTGTGCATGTGCAGTGTGCAAGATGAATGTGCACCACCGCTGCATGCCGCTGGTGGCCCACACGTGTGGGATGAACTTCACCGAGCCCCACGGACGCATGCACCTCAAGCTGACCTCTGAGCCCACTGACCAGGAGGGCACCTTCTGCGTCACAATCAGCGGTGAGTCCATGGAATGCAGCTTGTCTGGTGTAGTTGTGTGAGGGAGTGAAACAGGAAATGCTTGCTCATGCATGTCATTCACCAGTGGGGTTGTATTGTCCCTCCCGCACTCCTCTCAGAGATCAGGTGTGAGAACCTTCCCCCCATGGATGCCAACGGGCTGGCTGACCCATACGTGCGCGTGGACCTTACTCCAGCCGTTCCGGGGGTCAACCGGCAGAAGACGGACATCTTGAAGGAAACACGCCAGCCCAACTTTGAGGGAGAGATGTTCACCTTGTGAGTGCATGCATGCATACCAGTCAACTGAGGTGGTGGGTGTCTTTGGTGTTTGGGGTGTCACCTGGTGGCACAGGGCTGGGTCCTCCACACTCCACCGGCACTAACTAAGGTGTGCTTCTGCTGTCCTGCATGCAGCTTCATCTCCAGGGACACCATGGACCGTAGCTTGTACTTTGAGGTCAAGGACTGGGACCGCGTTGGCCGCAATGAGTTGGTCGGCTGCATGTGCATCTCGGTGCGAGAGATTATTGAGGAGAAGGTGGTGGACTCGTGGTTCAAGCTCCTGGAGTCCAGGGTGGGGAAGGAGAAGTACCAGAAGATTGTTGTTGAGGAGAAGGTTGCAGAAGAACTGATTGAGGAGGCTCTTGTGAGGGACCGCAAGACCATCCGTCGGCGGAAAATCACCACTGCTGCAGGCAGCGAGGGGCTGCCAAAGATGCGTCTTCAGGACTTCCACCTCCGTGTTGTCCTGGGAAAGGGCAGCTTTGGCAAGGTCAGTGTCTGCGGCTGCCTCACGCTGCTTGCTGTGAGGTTACTATGGCAACCCCCACCCACCAGGTGTTTCTGGCTGAGCTCAAGTCCACTGGAGAGGTGTTTGCTCTCAAGAGTCTGAAGAAGGACCTGGTGATCCAGGAGGATGACGTGGAGTGCACACTCAACGAGAAGCAGGTCCTTGCTCTAACGGGCAAGCCGCCCTTCCTCACCTCGCTGCACTCCTGCTTCCAGACCAAGGTGAGGGCGTGGCTTCATTGTCATGGCAACAAGGTAGACTTGTGTGTGAGGTTGAAAGTGAAGCAGCCATGGTCTCCTACGGGTGTCTACCCCATGCTCTGACAGTCATTTGGTTTGTCAGTTGTATGGTTTTGCCAATTGTGGGGCACTAGGAGTGTCAATTTCCCCTTCCTCTTGGAAAGTGGAGTCTGTGGCAGATCGGATTCCATGCCTGCCCGGGAATGCTGTGGGTGCCACTCTGTACTTGGCAGGAAATGAACATTTGTGCTTTAGATAGCTGAGCCTGGAGGAGGCTGTGGGCATGAATGCAACAGGTGCTTCTGTTTTGTTCTAATGAATGAGGCATATTGGGAACATGACACTAGGTCATTAGCTGCAGTCCATGTTCTTGATGCTGGACTAAAGGGGTCTAGAGTTGCCCAGCAAACCCGCTGCATGTTGTTATGTCAAGCATGCATGCACCGGAGTGCTTATCCGCGATTGACAGGAAATGAGCACTTCTGGTGCTTTGACAGATAACTGAGACTGAGGCGGCCTTTGGGCAGCAATGGGATGCAGCAAGTGCTTCTCGTTTCTTCTGATGAATGAGGCACGTCATATGCCTCATTTGAGTGGTTGCACCAGGAGGGGTGGGGTGGTTGCACCAGGAGGGGTGGGGTGGGTGCACCAGGAGGGGTGGGGTGGGTGCACCAGGAGGGGTGGATGCACCAGGAGGGGTGAGGTGGGTGCTGGAGTGGCTCATTCCTGTCTCCACTTGATGTCCTGCAGGAGCACCTGTTCTTTGTGATGGAGTTCATTCAAGGCGGGGACCTGATGTTCCACATGATGGAGAAGGGCAAGTTTCCTGAGAGCACTGTGAGGTTCTACTCGGCCGAGATTGTGCTGGGCTTGCAGTGGCTGCACGAGAGGGGCATTGTCTACCGCGACCTCAAACTGGACAACATCCTCCTGGACTCGGAGGGCCACATCAAGGTGGCTGACTTTGGTCTGTGTAAGGAAGGAGTCAAAGACCCTAGCACCACAAAGACCTTCTGTGGCACACCGGACTACATAGCCCCTGAGGTTGGTGAGGGAGGGGCACTCATGTCAGAGTGACACCACTGACACGGTGGTGACCCCCTCATCACAGATAATCAGCTACCGTCCGTATGGCATATCCGTGGACTGGTGGGCACTGGGCATCCTCATGTACGAGATGATGGTTGGCAGGGTGAGTGGCTCCTGATGGAGGTGGTGTGTGTGTGCTTGTAACTACTTACATGTGAGGTGTCTGCTGTCGCCCTGTGCAGCCTCCCTTTGACGGGGACACGGACGATGAGCTCTTTGACAACATCCTTCGGAAGCAGGTTCACCTTCCCCGCAGCCTCGGAGAGGACTCCAAGTCCATTATTAGTGGGGTGGGTGGAGCCCACAGTGTACAGACGTGTGTGTAGGGGCCGCACTGCCACTGCACGGTGTGTTGCTGTGTGTTGCTGCAGTTCCTGACCAAGCACCCCGGTCATCGCCTGGGCTGCCACCCCCAGAAGGGGAGGGCTGATATCAGGAACCACGCCTTCTTCAGGCCAATTGACTGGGAGAAGCTAGCCAACAGGGAAATCAAGCCACCTTTCAAGCCTAAATCCGTGGGTCTGCATGTGTTTGTGTGTGTGTGGGGGGGGCATCTGCATGTGTGAGGGCAATGGATCTGTGTGTGGGGGGAGCACTGTATCTCCTGCATCACTGTTTGATTTGTTTGCCCACTGCAGAAGGGGGACAAATTGGCCTCCAACTTTGATGATGAGTTCACGCGTGCCCCGCCAGTGCTCTCTGAGGTGGACAAGAACGTGGTGGGGGCCATCGACCCTGAGCTCTTTGCTGATTTCTCCTTCACTAACCCGGACATGTACAAACCGCCCAATGCAAAGAATGGACTGTGATACACTATACAGTTTACGGCGTTAGTGGAACGACGTATATTTTCCGTAAATCTTAGGACTGTGCATTGAACTGGTTCTGTGTATTTTAATTTCAAACTGAGAATCAAAATTGTGCAAAATGGCGAGCTGGCAACGTTCCAAAGCTTGGTTCGCGAACCTTGTGCAGCGGCAGAGGAAGACGCCGTCGCTGGAGCTCCTCAAGTGAGCACATGCAATCACACGCAGTGGGACTGGGAGGATGGTTGGCAAAGGATTTACTCGCTGCCTCAGGCACATCCACGCGGAGCTGCTTCGGCCGGGCGGGGGCGGCGAAGGGGGACAGGACGGTGGGCTGCAGCGGGCCAGCGAGAGCTACCAGAAGCAGCTGGTGGAGGCATTCCGATCCGTCGCGGAAATCCTCATTTGGGGAGACCAGAACGATACCCGAGTCTTTGAGTAAGTTTAAGCTCCAGTCCTTCCACCCACACTGCGGTTAGCGCCCGCGGCCTTTCCTCCTCCTCTGGCGCCCCCGCAGTTACTTCATGGAACACAACATGCTGGCCCTGTTCCTGCGGGCGCTGGCCCAGAAGGACGACCCAGTGCTGATGGTGCAGCTCCTGCAGTCACTGAGCATCATCTTTGAGAACATCAGCAACGACATGGTCATGTGTGAGTGAGCAGTCACGGCTGCTGTGCACCACAGAACACGCCCACTGCTTCTGTTGTCTCTCCCCTTGCCCTCAGATTATCTGCTCTCCAACAATCACATCAACTCCATGATTGCCCACAAATTTGACTTTGACAATGAAGAAGTCAGTGGCGAGTCTTGCGTGTGTGCGTGTGTGTATGCATGTCTGCGCTGTAAGATGATACATGTGCGTGATCACAAGTGACCTTCTGTCAAGTGATGGCGTTCACACTCCGTCCATCCATGGGCGTATGTGTGTGTATACGTATGACCTCCCCCTCAGGTCCTGGCCTACTACATCTCCCTCTTGAAGACTCTGTCCTTGCGTCTCAACCAACATACAGTCCACCTCTTCTACAATGAGGTGAGACAGGGAGTGGCACTCATCTTCCGTAGATGCACTGTCTAGCCTGCTTTCTGCAGCACTTGAGGGACTTCCCCTTGCTGACCGAGGCCATCCAATTCTTTGCCCACCCGGAGAGCATGGTCCGTGTTGCTGTACGGACAATCACACTCAACATTTTCCAAGGTGGGTGGGTGGGTGCAACGGTGAGTGGGCGTGGCATGCATGTCAGCTGCTCCACCCACTGTCCCCCCCCCCCCCCCCAGTGGCTGATGCCCAAGTCATAGCGTTTGTGTGTGAGCGGGAGAATGTGGGGAAGGCCTACTTTGCACGGGTGATGTGGTACATTGGGAGCATTGTGCTTAGTGCAGAAGAGCAGGTCAAGGGTGGGGCTGAGGGGGTCGGGGCTCTTGAGGCCCTGCTGGACAACCACCTGGACCACTGGACGTACCTGAATGACATACTGGCACTGCAGCAAAGGGCACTCTCTGAACTGGTCCTCTCAAGTGCCTTGACAAAGCTCCTGGAGCCCCTCTACCTCGCCTCCTACTTGGAGCAGGGGGAGGGGCAGGAGGGGGAGCAAGGAGAGGGGAAGGAGGTGTGTCTTTTCTTAGAGGTGCATCTTGCTACTTGACTGCAGTGCCTCTACTGGTCGCACTTGCCCCGCCCCCTCCTGCAGGAGTCACTGCCACACATCTCCCGACCGCACGCCATTTTCTTCCTGGCACAGGTGCAGTGCTAGTGGGATTGTGAACCTTTGTGTTGCCATGACGACATCACTCCTCCTCTAGGTTATCAGCGTTGTGGACCAGGAGGCTTTGGTGTGTCCACTAACAGAGAGACTGCTCTGTGGTTCCTCCCCCCCGGAGAGGTCTGTGCTCTTTTGTGTGAGGTGGGTGGGGCTTACTCTCCATCCTGCCTGTTGCCCCCTCCCTCAGCCTCCATGGCCTCTTCCTCCTCACGGCGCCGGTGGCCGCGGTGCACGAGGACCCCCGGGAGGAGCACGTCTGCCAGCTGGCACTGATACTGCTCAACGTGCTACTGGCCAACACAGGTTAGCCGGCAGCCCCTCCCCTGTCACCGCCCCCCAGTACCCTTCAGTTTGTCTCCCCCACAGCCTGTTCCAAACATGCCCTAGACCTGATGAGGCGTCTTACGTGGCAGGTGAGTCCCCCTACACACTGGTAAGCATGGCTGGACTGCTGGCATCGCTTCCCCTCCCTTTAGGAGAGTGGCGAGGGAGGTTGTGAGCATCTCACCGCTGCCGTCCTTGGCTGTCTCTCGGCCGTGTGCCGGGAAGAGAGCCCCCTGTCCAGCAGCACTGCACTGCTGTGTCTGGAGCTGCTGCAGAGACTTGAATGTGACCCTCACGAGTCCCTCAAGGTGTGTACCAAGATATGCACGGGTGGTGTGTGTGTCAGTCTGTGCTCACTGTGTCTGTCCTGTGCAGGAGTGTGAGCAGTCACTGAGCGCAAGGCTGCAGCACGCTATGCAGGTAGGCCAGCCTGCCCATGTCTCTCACTCAGCCCTGTGACCCCCCCCCCCCCCCCCTCTTTCCCACCATCCAGATGATGGCAGCAGATGAGTTTGTGGGAGTATATCGAAGGCAGTACAAAAAAGTAAAAGTAGGTCTTTGGTCATGTGGTTTGATGTCATGTGACGTCACCTCTGGTCATGTGGTTTGATGTCATGTGACATCACCTCTGGTTATGTGGTTTGATGTCATGTGACGTCACCTCTGGTCCCGCTGTAACCTGCTGCAGGGCCGGAAGTCTTGCACTTCCCAGCTCATTAACAGCGGGCAGGTCCTTCTGGGCATGGTGCACACAGAGGAGGAGGAGAGTAGCAAGGTGAGGGGAGGTGAGGGGAGGGGAGGGGGAGGGGCCACCATCTACCTCTGGTGAATTTGTCTTAGGTGATGGAGTTGTTCTTTGCTGTGCACCGGTGGCTGAGGACGGGTGAGGAAGTGCTCCTCCCGCCGCTGGGCCTCCTGCTGCACGAGGGAGAAATCATCCAGCTGAGTGGGTGGGGTGGGTGGGCAGGGCACCACACTCTGCAGGTGATGTGTGTATGGCACCTCCTCCCCCTGTAGGCGGGTTCAACATGTTCATATGCCATGCAGTCCTGGACAGCAGGTGAGTGCCGTCTAGCTGTGGTGTGACTGTCACGTGACAGTCACGTGACTGTACTTGTCCTCGCTGCTGGTCCACATTGCAGGGAGACAGAGCAGTTTGTAGCTGTCAGCTCCAGCCAGTGCTGTCTGGTAGAGCCGGACCGTCTGCCGGGTCAGGGCAAAGTGAAACATGTAATTAACCTGGATGTAAGCTAGGGGTGGAGAGGGGCGGGAGGAGAGGGGTGGGAGGGGAGGGGAGGGGAGGGGAGGGGAGGAGAGGGGAGGGGAGGGGAGGTTACAGCCAGTATGGCTTCCTTTGTCTGTGCCTCTCAGGAGCTGGAGTACACTCCGGACCCTGCTACCACGGCAACTGTGTTCATTTCACAAAGGGGTCGGCGATTGTCATTCCGTCTGCGGTTCACTGATGCCATCATTTTCCGTGCTGCCATCAAGAGCCTTGGCCGCAACAAGGGCCAGATGCTGAGGTCACAAATTGAATTCATAGCCTCCCTCTTGCACACCACACCCCCTGACACTTTTGATGAAGAGGAGTTCTCCTACGAGATCATACAGCTGGATGGGGGGCAGGACTCCCAGACAGTGACCACACACCCAGAGATGTTGGAGATGGTTCCACTTCCCAGAGCAAACATCACAGATAGCGCTGTCAGCTTCAAAAAGGGTTCAGAGACTGTGCAGATCCTCTCTGCAGCAGTGCCAACTGCGGCAGAGGAGGAAGGCAGCTCCGACATGGATGGCAGAGACAACTCTCTCGCTGAACCTCTGCAAATGGACTCATGAGTCGTCAAGGTAGGCCTCGGACCGCAAGAGGTCAAAGTCAGCCGGGCCAGTGTGTGGTGGTACATGGTGGTGTGGCAGTGAGGGTGTGTGGGGGAGGAGTGAAGGTGTGTGTGGTGAGGGTGCAGTGTTCATGGAGCTGCAGCATCTCTGTGGTACAAAGCCACTTGTGGGAGGGGTGTTCTCAGTGGGGGCGAGCGGCCTGACGATAGGCTGTATTGGCTTGTCCCCAAAGATATCCTGCCACACGTTGGTGTGGCTGATCCTCTGCTGCCGAGTGGACAGACTCTGGCGCATTCTCACAAACCCCACCAGCGGGGGTGGCGTGACCAGACTGTCGTCTACTAGCACCTGGAGGGGGGGGGGGAGGGGAGGGGAGGGGTGATTGGAGTCTACCACCACTTGGGAATGGGGTGGGCTGGAGGGTGACTGAAGTAGCTCTGCCAATCTTGCTACCTTGAGCTCCTGTGGGCACGTCTCGTCTGCTCTGACCTGCTGCAGGAGTGTCAGTGCTGACCTCAGGACCGGCTGTACTGGCAGCGCACCGGACAGAGTGGATGTGACCTGTACATATGCACAAAGAGAACTCGTATTTATTTTCACTCTGTTGTTTTGTGATCCCTTCCTCCCTGACCTGCATGAGTTGCTCGAAGGTGCGCAGTCCCATCAGGGTCTGTCTGTGCTGTCCCAGCATGGCTACAGCCACAAACATGCCATAGTCTCGTGTGAAGGGGCACGCCCACATCCGCTGCAAACAGACAGAGACAGTCTTAGCTCGTCCCCCCGGGTTGGTGCGAGCGAGGGGTGATGGAAGTGCCCTGGACTCACCTCCCAGAGGCTGCATACATCCTCCAAGGGAAACTCCCTTTTGAACTCCAGCAGCAGCCACCGATAGCAAAACAGCCAGTCACTGTCGCTGCACAGACAGTCTACAGAACAGCAGACCTCTCGTGTGACAGGTATGTCACCCACCTAGTGCAGTGCTGCGGTGTGTGGTGCTGCTCACCCAAGTGCCGGTGCAGGGAGGGCTGGGTGTGCGCACAGAGCTGTGTCATGAGGTTCAGAGGTCCGCTGAGTGTCAGATCCTCGAAGCTACGGCGCTGCAGGTGAGTGGGAGAAAGGCTTGATTGAGGGCGTGTGAGAGTCATGTGACAGGACTGGCTCACATTTCTCTCAAGCACTTTTGTAAGGCACCAAAATGTCTCATGTTCATTTTGCAGTGTAAAGAGGAGAGGAGCTAAGAGGTCGTTCATGCCCTGCACGTACCCTGAGGGACGGCAGCACGGCAGGGCTGCCATGTGTACACACACACACACACACACACACACACACACACACACACACACACACACACACACACACACACACACACACACACACACACACACACACACACACACACACACACACTGACACACACACACACTGACACACACACACTGACACTGACACACACACACTGACACACACACACACACACACTGACACACACACACACACACACTGACACACACACACACACACTGACACACACACACACACACACTGACACACACACACACACACACACACACACACACACACACACACACACTGACACACACACACACACACACTGACACACACACACACACACACACAGCCCCTCACCTAGCTGGCCGTCATACTCCACTAGGGTCATGAGGATATTGTACACAACCTGCTCTGTGGACGGCAGCTTGAAGTACCAGTGCTCCTTGCTGGTGCGAGGCACATCCTTGAGGATAATGTGCTGGTAGTCCTGCAGCTCTGAGCTCCACTGCAGCTTGGACAGCCAGGACACCTTGAGACAAGTGTACCCAGCTCTGCGGGCAGTTAATACATACAGCAGTTGAGACTGGCCCTTGGTACCAGCTCCAGCAGTTGAGACTGGCCCTTGGTACCAGCTCCAGCAGTTGAGACTGGCCCTTGGTACCAGCTCCAGCAGTTGAGACTGGCCCTTGGTACCAGCTCCAGCAGTTGAGACTGGCCCTTGGTACCAGCTCCAGCAGTTGAGACTGGCCCTTGGTACCAGCTCCAGCAGTTGAGACTGGCCCTTGGTACCAGCTCCAGCAGTTGAGACTGGCCCTTGGTACCAGCTCCAGCAGTTGACACTGGCCCTTGGTACCAGCTCCAGCAGTTGACACTGGCCCTTGGTACCAGCTCCAGCAGTTGACACTGGCCCTTGGTACCAGCTCCAGCAGTTGAGACTGGCCCTTGGTACCAGCTCCAGCAGTTGAGACTGCCATGCTGCATACTTAACGTGTGTAGCTGGCAGCACCAACAGCTACAGTGTGCTGCATGCTGTGTCATGCACTGCCTCACAGCCTTTCCTGGTCCAGCTGTTCCCTCTCAGTGGCAGTGGAGTGCGGTGGGTAATAGCCCAGAATGAGCTTCCACAAGAATGGACGGGCAGCCGGTGACACGCCCTACGCATACGACAGGACGTCCCTTGTCACACCCACTGCTACTCCAGCTGCGTCCTGCCCCCTAGCTGCATGCCCACGTGGCCCACGCAATGGCCACAGCATGCGCATCCATGGCAAGGCCCAGGGGCAGTGTCTGGTAAAGTAACATGGCTGCGCACCCTGTAGAAGACGCTTTTCTTCAGTCCGTACAGGTCGAGCAGGCGCCCGTTCGAGTCCAGAATGCCCGCGAGGTCGCTGCTCTCCACCGGCTTTCCTCCCATGCTCCCTCGAGTGGCACAGCTGACCATAGAGCTGTGAGCTGACAGGGACTTTCCCCACCAGGAAAATGGCCGTTCTCGGTGTAGCCCTGGCCACCTCGGGAAGCCGAGGCTATCGACTCCTCTTCTTCTACCCAAACGGTCGGTGGGAGAGCGAGGTGGTGGTGTTAGGCCGTGGGACTGGAAATGGGCCGCATGCGTGCGGGAATGAATGGATTTCGTGTTGTGTTGCTATGAGGCCTGCTTGCATCCCACTCTGCATATCGGGACACACAGGGCGTGTTCCCTCAGCAGTAGTTAGTGCACTGCGCCATGTGAATGGGGTCCTGTGCCACCGTCTGCTTGAGCTTTCCCCTTGTCCCTCCACTTGCTGCAGATGACGGCAGCGAGGCATGGCACATCCTGAGGTGACCCTGTGCATTGGACGGGAAAGGCCAGTGATCTCTGCTAAGTTGACCCCGCCCCTCTGTTCCTGCAGAAAGCTCCCTCCTCGGTTGCTAGGGGAACTGATCACCCCGGAGATGCGCCTGGTGAACACAAAGTTTGAGCTGCAAGTGGACAAGTGGAAGTTTGTGGGCCACCCGAGGAAGATCCCTAGTTTCAAGGACGGCGAGGACACACGTGCACTCGTGTTCAATATTGTGTTCATCTTAGAGGTCGGCAGTTGCTGGTGGGCCTGGCCTTGGCGGAGCTGTGTACACGCCTTCTCCCTCCCTGTCGGCCAGGTGTCCAGTGGAGGCGACCTCTGCAGGCAATGCCACGAGCTCTCTGCCAGACTGGGGACATGTCTGGACCACGAGGAGCGCCGCTGCGACTATGTGAGCCACGAGGTGCAGGGGCTCCTGAACCGTGTGGAGTACTCCAACCTGACCACCCTGGAGGACTTTGCCCAGGTCTACCGGACGGTGGCCAAGGAGAGCAGTCTTGTCAAGACACTCATCAGCGTGTTCAGCAGGTGACAGATGCGTGCTCACTCCTGGGCTGTGTGCTTGTTGTGCTCACTCCTGGGCTGTGTGCTTGCTGTGCATGTGTGCTCACTCCTGGGCTGTGCGCTTGTTGTGCATGCGTGCTCACTCCTGGGCTGTGTGCTTGTGTGCTCACTCCTGGGCTGTGTGCTTGTTGTGCATGCGTGCTCACTCCTGGGCTGTGTGCTTGTTGTGCATGCGTGCTCACTCCTGGGCTGTGTGCATGCGTGCTCACTCCTGGGCTGTGCGCTTGCTGTGCATGCGTGCTCACTCCTGGGCTGTGTGCTTGTTGTGCATGCGTGCTCACTCCTGGGCTGTGTGCTTGCTGTGCATGCGTGCTCACTCCTGGGCTGTGTGCTTGTTGTGCATGCGTGCTCACTCCTGGGCTGTGTGCTTGCTGTGCATGCGTGCTCACTCCTGGGCTGTGTGCTTGCTGTGCATGCATGCTCACTCCTGGGCTGTGTGCATGCGTGCTCACTCCTGGGCTGTGCGCTTGTTGTGCATGCGTGCTCACTCCTGGGCTGTGTGCTTGTTGTGCATGCGTGCTCACTCCTGGGCTGTGTGCTTGCTGTGCATGCGTGCTCACTCCTGGGCTGTGTGCTTGTGTGCTCACTCCTGGGCTGTGTGTTTGTTGCGCTTGTGTGCTCACTCCTGGGCTGTGTGCTTGTGTGCTCACTCCTGGGCTGTGTGTTTGTTGCGCTTGTGTGCTCACTCCTGGGCTGTGTGTTTGTGTGCTCACTCCTGGGCTGTGTGTTTGTGTGCTCACTCCTGGGCTGTGTGCATGCGTGCTCACTCCTGGACTGTGTGTTTGTGTGCTCACTCCTGGGCTGTGTGCATGCGAGCTCACTCCTGGGCTGTGTGTTTGTGTGCTCACTCCTGGGCTGTGTGCTTGTTGTGCATGCGTGCTCACTCCTGGGCTGTGTGTTTGTGTGCTCACTCCTGGGCTGTGTGCATGCGTGCTCACTCCTGGGCTGTGCGCTTGTTGTGCATGCGTGCTCACTCCTGGGCTGTGTGCTTGTTGTGCATGCGTGCTCACTCCTGGGCTGTGTGCTTGTTGTGCATGCGTGCTCACTCCTGGGCTGTGTGTTTGTTGTGCATGCGTGCTCACTCCTGGGCTGTGTGCTTGTTGTGCATGCATGCTCACTCCTGGGCTGTGTGTTTGTTGTGCATGCGTGCTCACTCCTGGGCTGTGTGCTTGTTGTGCATGCGTGCTCACTCCTGGGTTGTGTGCTTGTTGTGCATGCGTGCTCACTCCTGGGCTGTGTTTGTTGTGCATGCGTGCTCACTCCTGGGCTGTGTGTTTGTTGTGCTCACTCCTGGGCTGTGTGCTTGTTGTGCTCACTCCTGGGCTGTGTGCTTGTTGTGCATGCGTGCTCACTCCTGGGCTGTGTGTTTGTTGTGCATGCGTGCTCACTCCTGGGCTGTGTGCTTGTTGTGCATGCGTGCTCACTCCTGGGCTGTGCGCTTGTTGTGCATGCGTGCTCACTCCTGGGCTGTGTGCTTGTTGTGCATGCGTGCTCACTCCTGGGCTGTGTGCTTGTTGTGCATGCGTGCTCACTCCTGGGCTGTGTGTTTGTTGTGCATGCGTGCTCACTCCTGGGCTGTGTTTGTTGTGCTTGTGCGCTCACTCCTGGGCTGTGTGCTTGTTGTGCATGTGAGATATCACAGCCTGCCCACCACGTGGTCCTCCTCTGGCCGCACAGGGTGCGTGATGGAGAGACCCATGTCAGCCAGGTGGTCAATGACTGGTCGTGCATGACTTGGTTCCACGCTGCTGAGGCCCTTCCGACGGGACAAAGGTGGACATGCTGGCCACCATCACCTCCACCCAGCACAGCTTGGACCTGTCTTCCTCCAATGCAACATGCCCCTCCCCCTTCTGTGTCCTTCTCTGCAGCCCCTCCCCCTTCCACGCTGTTCTGCTGCTGAAGGAAGCAGACGAGATCATCCGGTCACTGCCGCCAGAAACCAGTTCAACATTTGCCAAACTTATCTCCCTCATTTCCCCAGTAAAGGCGTAAGCACCACCCCCAGCCTGTATTGCAACACACCGGTGTTGATGCCCCGCCCCCAATTACATTAGGGTACAGCGTCTGTCACAGGACGCAGACCTCCCTCTGGACCACGTCCAGCGTCTGGTCAGCCATCTTGTGCAGTGGGGCCGTGCCCACATGATCCACCCGCTCACGGAGGCCAACATGTACATGCTGAGCCCCTCAGTGGACCTCAGCCCGTGAGTGAATGGGTCTCGTGGCCCTGGGTCTGAGGTGGGGTGTGTGCTCGGCTGCATCATGTTTTTTCTGCTTGCCAGGACAAGTGAGCACAGAAACATTTTTGGGAGTTTGTTCTCTGGTGTAACTCTCCTGGACCTGGTGCAGAATTTCTCTGAACCACTCCCACTGGTTGAGCTACAGGGGTTGTACCCACCACATGTAAGAGCCTTTGGGTAGTGATTACCATGTCATGTGACTGTCATGTAACTACTCATATTGTGTGACTTGTCTACTCATGCAATGCAGGAGTTTGTTGCAATGGTTGCATGGCTTCTGCAGAACAAGCTCATTACCGAGGTGAGACATGCACCGTGGTGCACCAGCACTTCCTTAAGCAATGCATGCACTGCCCCGCCCCCCAGCTCAACACCTATGTGTTCCTGGTGCCAGCTCATGATGGTCAAGATGCTGCAGTGGAGCACCACTTGGATCAGGAGGACAGTTGTCCCCTCACAGAGCTGCGCGCAGAGCTGTCCCCTGCAGAGCTGCAGTCTGTCCTGAGCTGCCCAGGGGCCGAGGATGTCAACGAGCTGGCCCGGTTTGCCACACTTGTGCAGTACTTCCGAGGGGGACGGTCCATTACTGACATTGCACAAGAGGAGCAGCTCCCGCGCACCAACATCCTCACCACCATAGACATGTTCTCTGCTGTTCTGGTGACTGCTACAATACCGGATCCTACTTGACTGTATTTGGACTGTGACACTCATGCTCTCCCTCCCCGCAGCACCTCCGCCAGCAGTGAGGGGTCTAGCGTCCGTCCGTAGCGCAGGCAGTACACAAACGGCCTCTCGCTGCGCTGCAAGAACTGCAAGTGCATCAGCAGCGCCCCCGGGCGGTTGGAGTCCGTCACAGGGACGATCCTTGTTGCGTCAAAGGTAAGATCTTGCCGCCTCCCCCAAAAGCTGAGAGTCGAGACAATGACTGCGTTCTGTTGGCGGTCATAGGCCAGCCTCCCCACGAAGCGCTGCAGGAACGCGCTGAGCCAGAAAAAGCCCACTGTGATGGCCGTTGCACCTGCAGCCGCCCCCAGGAGCGTACCAGTCTCCACTGCACCCGATCTATAGCCCATCGACAGGGGGAGCATGGCGAGGGCCGCCAGAGAGGCCTGGGCGAACTTGATGCGACTGAAGAGCTGCAGGTATCGCATTCCAGGCCATTTGTACAGCACCACCACCTCAACGCGCGAACTGGAGGTGTAGGTAAGTCCGAGAGTTCGATGCAAAAGGCGGGACAGCGGGGTCCAGTTGCTGTCAGGAGGAATTCTGCAGGATTTGATTTTCCAAAGCAAATTGGCGGCCATGTTGTGGTTCTCCGGATAACTCCGTGCACTTAAAGACGAACAAAGACGTCCTTGTGTGCGCGTGTGCGTTTGCAGGGAGTGAGAGACCAGCATGAACATCTTCAGACTAACCGGGGACATTTCCCACCTTCTGGCCATCATCATTCTCTTGATAAAGATATGGAGAACCCGTTCCTGCGCAGGTTAGCCGCCTAGCCTGGCATGCTGTAGTCCTACTGGCGACAGTACCCCTTACTCCACGTGTCCACGTGCGCCCGTCCTTCGTTGCAGGGATCAGCGGAAAGAGCCAAGTGCTGTACGCCATCGTCTTTACAACGCGCTACCTCGATCTCTTCACCAACTTTGTCTCTTACTACAACACCTTCATGAAGGTGGTCTTCATCCTCTGCACCTACGCCACGCTCGCACTCATCCTTTGGAAGTTTCGGACAACCTACGACTCCGAAAGCGACTCGTTCCGCGCGGAGGTGCTCGTGTTCCCGGCAGCTGGCCTTGCTGTCCTGGTCAACCACGAGTTCACTGTGATGGAGGTGAGTTGGAGCAGTGGGCCAGGTCATGTGCAAGTGTTTGCGTTAAGTGCTTGTATGCCCTTAAGAACTGAAGGAGGGACGCGGAACACAGCAGAGCTGAGCTGAGCTGAGCTGAGCTGAGAGCAAGCCACAGATGTGCATTCGCTGGTCTGGATGGAGGTCCTGCTGGCGTTGTCCTGCAAGGATGGTGGGAGTGCTGCAGAGAGTGCCAACTCATCTGACAGTGCCAACTCATCTGACAGTGCTTGCTCCTTGGTCTGCTGACATCTGCTGTTGGTCCCAGCTCTCTTCGCAGCGTGTGTGCTTAGCTTGTGCCAGTGCCAGGGTATACAATGGCGCTGGAGTATTGCAAAGTGGTTTGTACTATCAGTTGTAATTGAAGCAACACAGGTGGAATACTGTGGCCATTTTCTGTGACCAGTATCTCTCACACATCTTCCATTGGCTTCATTTGTGTGGGCAGTCATTGTTTGTATTAGAGTCTTTTACCACCACTTACTGCCAGCAGTTCCCCACTCACCAACGACACGCCACGCTGTCAGATATATACATGTCAGATAGCCCAGAGAGATGCCGGAAGCACAACACTTAATGTCATGGATTAAACCTACTGCTAGTGGCCGGTCGGTCCTTGCCTTTCCTGTGTGTGTTGATGTACGACCAGCAGTGCTTTGACACTGAAGCTAGGCGAAGCTAGAAATGTCATGCATAGCATAGCAGACGTGTGCTGCGTATATAGGGAGGTGCAGTGTGGAGGTGATTGTTGGGCTGACTCTGCTCAGATCTTTGCCCTACAGTATTTCTTTCTCAGCACTTCATGCATCTTCTCTCAATTAGTCAACCTCATGCAATGCCTCCCTGTCATCACCTCCCTTCCCCTCTCCCCTCCCCTCCCCTCTCCTCCCCTCCCCTCTCCCCCCTCCCCTCTCCCCACTCCTGCTCAGATCCTGTGGACTTTCTCAATCTACCTGGAGTCACTGGCTATTTTGCCACAGCTCTTCATGATCACAAAGACCGGCGAGGCCGAGACCATCACCTCCCACTACCTCTTTGCTCTGGGCTCCTACCGAACACTCTACATTGTTAACTGGGTGTGGAGGTACTACAACGAAGGCTTCTATGACATCATTGCCATCGTTGCAGGCTGCGTGCAAACCCTTCTCTATCTGGACTTCTTCTACCTCTACATCACCAAAGGTGAGGGATAACCTCCAACCCCTATTGCCCTCATTCCCCCTCACTCCCCCCTCACTGCCCCTCTCCTCCCCTCCTCTCCCCTCCTCCTCTGCTACAGTGCTCAAAGGAAAGAAGCTCCAACTCCCTGCTTGACCAGACTCAGACGGCAACCACGGCTAGGAGCTGCTTCATCATTAGACATTTTAATTTCCGTGGATTGAATTCTAATTATTTGCTACACGGGTATATAATATATATCCTATGAGTTCATTCAATAATAAGCGCCTCTGTGAAGGTCGAAACGCCCATATTAACAGCCCACGTGTGCAGCGCGGAGAAGACATGGGAGTAAGCAATCTTTCTGCATCGACTCTAGATGGCAAGCAGCAAGCCTGGTCTCTCTGGCTAGGGTTCTCCTGGGATGTATTTTGTGCATGTTGTACTTGAGTTCCCTCCCTCTGTCCTAGGAGGAGGCCAAAAGCAATGTTATGCGCGACCTTCGGATCATGAAGCTCTGTCTGAACGTCTGCGTGGGTGAGAGCGGGGACAGACTGACGCGCGCGGCCAAGGTGCTGGAGGCGCTGACGGGCCAGACGCCAGTCTACTCTAAAGGTAGGTCTTCCTCCCGGGACGTTCTCGTGATGCCTTGCCCTGAGCGCGCTGTGCGTGCGCGCGCGCGCATGTGTTTGCGTATGCGTGGACACTGTACTGTTACCTTGGCCTGAAACCAAGGCATGCCATGGACGTGTTGGGCAAGGGCACATGCAGCTGTCATGGAAAGTCTGCGCGTTCTGAGGTCCATAAATTGAACATGAATCCCATTACAGAGTATCATGTGTGTGTTAGTATTGTTGTTGGGGTTAGGGTGGGTAGCAGCAGGTGGGTAGCAGCAGGTGGGGAGCAGCAGGTGGGTAGCAGCAGGTGGGGAGCATGTGTGTGTTTGTCCCTAACTTGGGGGTGTCTGGACTGCATGGCTCAGGGTACCTGTTCCACGTGACAGCAAGCCCCTCCCCTCTCTGCAGCGCGATTCACCATTCGGTCATTTGGCATCCGGCGCAATGAGAAGATATCTGTGCACTGCACTGTGCGTGGACCCAAGGCAGAGGAGATCCTGGAGAAGGGTCTGAAGGTGAAGGAGTATGAGCTGCGACAGGGCAACTTCTCTGACACGGGCAACTTTGGGTTTGGGATCCAGGAGCACATTGACCTGGGTATCAAGTACGACCCTTCCATCGGCATCTACGGAATGGATTTCTATGTGGTCCTTGGTCGCCCTGGTTACCGGGTGGCGTACCGCAAGCGGAGAAAGAGTCGGATGGGGTTTAAGCACCGGGTGACTCGTGAGGAGGCAATGAAGTGGTTCCAGCAGAAGGTAGGCTCGGCCACTGTGTGGCCCAATGTCATGGCTGTATTCTGCAAGGGCTCCAAGAGATTAGGTGGAAGTGAGTAGGTAGCCAACACTCAAAGTGACCTGGGCGATAATTAGAGTTATAAGGCTTGGGGGGAGGGGTGGGGTGGTACATTTATGGTTAGGAAGGAAGGCCATCTGTGTGTAACAAACTATACCTGCAATAGTTCAAACAAATTTTGCTAAAACTGAAGAATGGACACCGAATGTCACTCCAACCCATTCTCCTTAGCCTCATCATTGTATTGTACAGTCTGCAGTGCTTACAGTATATACAATATGACATGAATGACCCAGCCTCTGCTGAAATGCAACCCGTGAATGTTAAACAGCAAATTTGCAATTTGCGGTGGTGTAGTCCTGAGAAATGTTTTAGCCTTGTACGGTGGAGCAAGGGGGGTGTCTGCAAGCCTCTCCCACTAAATCCACCCCTAGATGTGTTGCAACAGGATGATTTTGATGATTGTGTGTGTGTGTGTGTCACTCTTGCTAGTTTCTCTCCATGCCTCTCCTCCTTCCCTCCCCTCCCCTTCCCTGCAGTACGAGGGCATTATATTGCCAGGGAAGTGACAATGAAATGTCGGTGAAAATGTGTATTGCATTCATGCTTGCAAATCTTGTCCTGTTCAGTATTCATTGAAACGTCAATGATATTCATACCTTGACTTCATTTGGCCCGTTGGGAGCGGTGGATGACAGCCATGGGTGATCCGTCAATGAAGGAACAGCAGATCTCTCGACTGAGTAGCGAATGAGGCATGGCCGGCGAACCGCGTGTAGCGGAGCTGGTCAAGGCGCCGGAGGGGCTCGGGATCGCCGTCACGACCGCAGTAGTGGGCGAGGTCAAGTGGCCGCGAGTGAGCTCCGTACGGCCGAGGAGCCCGGCAGAGAGGTGCGCTACTGTAGGCGTTGGCGACCTCATCGCCGAAGTGAACGGGTTCTGCGTGGTGGGCAAGACGCACCTCTTCGTCAGGGAGTTGCTGCAGCTGGCACCTGACGGCTCGCGGGTGACACTGAAGCTGATAGGGCCCGGTAGGTGCATAGCAGCTTGGTGGGTTGTGGGTGCGGACTGGTAGCCCTCAGTATATGCGCCACGCGCAGCAGTTTGTGTTAAGCAGCAGTTTTAGGGACTCCTTCCACCTGGTCTGCGAGGCACACACAATGTTTGCATGATTACATACCCCCTGTAGGTCTGTTGGAGAGGGACATCTCCCACAGGTCCAACACCAGCCCTCCTGAGTCTCCAAGAGTGCAGCCCTTCCTCTCCAAGACCCCCTCCTGCGACTTGGCTGCCTGCCGCGCTGACCTCCCCGACAAGCACGCTGCCAGAGTGCGGAGGTCTCAGTCTGACTGTCATCAGAAACTCCGCCCCCTCTCCTCCTATCCCCCTGCGCTGCAGTGTGTCCTGAGGTCCAGCAGTATCCACAGTCAGGGGCACTGGGAGGGGAGACCCCTGCAGAGGGGCAACCCACGCCAGTCCTCGGAAGGGCTGAGCAGTAGCGGGCTGGGGGACAGCCTTGGCAGCCTCTCCTCCCTCTCTCGGCATGATCCCTCAACTGCAGAGAGGTGGCCCGAGTGTGGAGAGTACACCGCTGTTGGCACTGACTTGCACCTGGCTGTGGTCAGAGGCAATGTGAGTGGGGTAGTGGGTGGGGCAGTGGGTGGGGTAGAGGGTGGAGCAGTGGGTGGGGTAGTGGGTGGGGTAGAGGGTGGGGTAGAGGGTGGAGCAGTGGGTGGGGTAGAGGGTGGAGCAGTGGGTGGGGTAGAGGGTGGAGCAGTGGGTGGGACAGTGGGTGGTCAATCGAGTGGGTAAACAGTGGAGAGCAACAATTTTTCTGAGTGGGTAGCATTTATTTAGTGCCCTTGAGGCAAAGTACACCGAGCATTTTACTGAGAACACCAATCCACCCTCTGGTGCAAGCGCAAATAGGCCCCTGGTATATAGGCCACTCCTCCATTGCATGCATTGTGTGTTGTGGCTGTCCATTGCTGCAGTTGAGTGAGGTGGAACGACTGCTGACTGTTGGCTCCAGCGTGTACAGCCTGGACTCCAACGGAGACACTCCCCTTGACCTTGCCTCTAGGGCTGGCTCCCATGTGAGCTACAGCCCTGCACACACAATCAATGTGACTAGCTAGACTGCAGCTAGTCTTTGCTCTGTGTCTACAGGAAGTTCTCAGGTTAATGGAGGAGCTGTATGAAGGGTCTGTCACCTCAACTTCATCCAAGAGTGCATGTTAGTGTTTGCTACCTGTCTCACATGCCTGTGCATGTGGTGGCCCGAGTGCGTGTGGTGGCTCGAGTGGGTGTGGCAGCTAGAGTGGGTGTGGCGGCTAGAGTGGGTGTGGCGGCTAGAGTGGGTGTGGCAGCTCGAGTGGGTGTGGCGGCTAGAGTGGGTGTGGCAGCTAGAGTGGGTGTGGCGGCTCGAGTGGGTGTGGTGGCATGTGTAGGTGCGGTGGCATGAATGTGCTGGAAGTAGACTCTATTGTTTGGCTGTAGCTGTGAGGCCAAGCCCTTCTGTTGAGCAGATGGGACGACTGCGAGGACAGAGACGCAGGCACAACAAGGCGGATGTCAGGAAACAACTGGCCAAGGCCTACGAGAACATTGGCAGCAAAGTTTAATGTGCTTTTACTTTGCGTTTTAATTAACAATTTCAGACTGTTTTGCTGTTTTTCTGTTCAGTTTACGAGCACACATTTTGTTTCCATGGTAACAAATGGCGCCAAAGAGGTAAACATGGCAGTCGCTGAAATTAATCTAGAAGAATTTCCTGAGGCAAAATGTGGCCAGGCTGAGTACGATCAAGCTCTCTATTCCGTAAATGAAAGGCTGAACACGTTTAAAGATTCCCACTGGCCGTTTGACTCTGGGCCATGCGTACCCCTGAAGGTATTAAAGCACTTCATCTGTGAGGTGCATGATGGCTAGCTGCAGAGCTTGTAGCTGGTAGACTGTACTGGCGTTTTGCGCACCCCACGCAGATGGCGGAGGCTGGATTCTACTACACCGGGAGCGAGTCCTCCCCTGACGCCGTGTGCTGCGTGGTCTGCCAGCACGAACTGGATGGCTGGGAGGAGGGCGACTGTCCACTGGCGGAGCACTGGAGGCACAGCCCCGCCTGCCCCTTCCTGAAGGTCAAGGACCCCAGTCGCCTCACTGTGAGGGAGGTTGTCAAGTTGGAGAGGAAGGCCCTGCAACTCATCATTGTGAGTGAGGGTGATCAAGTCATTGTGCACCAAACTCGTGAAAGTGCCATCCCATACTCAAGCCCAGTTTGTATGCATTTATCAGCGCAGGTAGATATAGCTGTCCAGGCATTCTAGCTTGCATTCTGCATCACCCACTCCACTGTTTGTGATGGTAGTGTTATCCGTGGCATGCTCCCTCCCCCTTGCACATAACAGAAGAAGGCCGCTCAGCAGCTCAGCACCTACAACGGACAGATTGGCCAGTACTGTCTGGAGCAATTTGAAAACCTACAAGACACGTGACATGTTTCATTGCCCCGAGATAGGCAATTGTTGTGTTCATTGTATATCAATGTCTTTGCCTGCCACCAGAACAAGAACTTGTGCTTACAAAGTATCCATGCATAGACAAGAAGTATGTCACTGCTAGTAGTCACTGCATGAAGTCACTGCTAGTAGTTACTGGTCTGAGACGTGCTAGACCATGTCCCTCTGCACCCAGGCTGCAGCAGTGGCTTCCTTGCGCTGCAGTCGGTTGCAGGCTAGCAGCACTTCACTCTGTTGCTGTTGGCGGGACTGGATGACACTGGCAACCATGTCATTCTAGCATGGCAAAGCACAGAAAAATACCACATAGCAAGAGACCTGTATGATTAACAATAACCCCCACCCCATGCAGCTTAGGCTGGCTTCAGTTGCACACTCATGAGCTGCCTTGAAAGATGATGCATTAGCCATGGCAGCTGTGTCCAAGGAGCAAGGCGTGGCGTGGCGTGGGCACACCCACCTTGTCCACCTGCTCCTCAAAGTCCCTGAGGAGGTCCATGTGGCCCACCAGCCCACCCTGGTGCCTTAATTTGATGTTGTCCATCCGAAGTGCATCTCGTGCTTGCTTCAGACGGGTCAGGCGGTCACGTTTCTGCACAACAGATCCACATACTGGCACTCTTCCTAAAACTCCCAGCTAAACAGAACACTCACCAGGGAGACGCTCTGTTCAAGAGCTGCCAGACGCTCCTTTTTCTCAGCATTTTCTGCCTAACAATGCAGTACAGGACCAGGTACATTTGACACTACTTTCTCTGTGTGGTGTGTGTGTGTGTGTATGTGGTGTGGTGTGTGTATGTTGTGTATATGTGGTGTGTGTGTGTGTGTGCACATGCTTGCCTGCAACAACTGTGTGGTGTGTGTGTATGTGGTGTGTGTATGTTGTGTGTGTGTGTGTGTGTGTGTGTGTGTGTGTGTGTGTGTGTGTGTGTGTGTGTGTGTGTGTGTGTGTGTGTGTGTGTGTGTGTGTGTGTGTGTGTGTGTGTGTGTGTGTGTGTGTGTGTGTGTGTGTGTGTGTGTGTGTGTGTGTGTGTGTGTGCATGCTTGCCTGCACAAACTGAAGCTTCTCCTTGACATGAGTGAGAACTTGAACGGTGCCTGTAATTTTTTTCCTCAGTTTAACCAAGTCCTCATTGCGCTCCTCAATCTTCTCGTTGAGGTTCACATTGTCAATCTTGAGCTGCTCAAAATCTATGACATGTAGCCCATCTCCCAGCTCCTCCTATAGTGCGCAGGGGTGCACATCAACATCACACGGTGTTACCTCCACTTCTCCACAATTGTACACTTTTCACCCTCTTCTGATTGTACCAAACAACATTCTGAACATGCCTCCTTCACCTTCTTCCTAATTAGGGCTTCCTTCTTGGCAATACTGGTGGACAGTCGGATGTTCTCCAGACGGGCCTGCACCACAATCCCCTCCCCCTTCTGGTCTTCGGCTGCAAGCTGCTCAAACTCCTGGGCACATGGCAGCCAGCACAGCCAGCACTGACAACACCGATCACCAAGATGGGGAGAGTGTGGCTGGCCCCTACTGTACCTGGACAGTCATGCGCCTTCCTGTCCTGGTGTATACTGATGCAAGGGACTTCTGCTTGCAGAGCATTAGGTCTTCTTTTCTGCAGGGAATTCATGCACACTCACAACATTTGACGCACTTCAAAATCATCAGTGCAGGACACTTGATCCTCACCTCTGCTGGTCCACCAAGCCCAGGAAATGCTGACTCTTTGCCACAAGCTCCGCCTCCTCTTCACACTGCTTCTCAGCCAGAGCAGAGTACTCCTGGTGCAGGGCCTCCAGAGCATCTTCCCAAGGTAGATGGGTAGGCTGACCCACGCACACCCATGCACCAACACATGCACACACACACACAGTGGATCACACAAGCACTCACACATGCACTTGACGTAGCGCTGCTCCTGGTCAGTCACACTGCGTGTGGGATCGTGCTTCTCTTCTGTCTGCAGACATGAGGTAGCACGTGCAGCTCTGAAGGACAAGTGTCTGGTACACTAACCTTCTTCTTTGCCAGGTACTCGGCAATCTTGTGCTGGTACTGGGCATTCCGTGCTTTGAGCTGCTCCTGTGTGGCCAGGGCTTCCCGCAAATGAGCAAGGAGCTCCTCACGTGATAGCCCCAATTCCTCTTCCACAACTGGTTCACTCACACCCTTGTCCTTCGTCACATCACCCTCATCCTTTACTACACCACCCTCACTAATTGCAACTTTACCCTCATCTCTTGCAACATCACCCTCGGCCTTCACTGCATCACTCTCATCTCTTGTGACATCACCCTCAGCCTTCACTGCATCACCCTCAGCCTTCACTGCATCACCCTCAGCCTTCACTGCATCACCCTCAGCCTTCACTGCATCACCCTCAGCCTTCACTGCATCACCCTCAGACTTCACTGCATCACCCTCAGACTTCACTGCGTCGCCCTCATCTCTTGCAACATCACCCTCAGACTTCACATCTCCATTATCCACACTAGTACCGTAGTTCTTGGCCATTTCATCCTTCACCATGTCACTGTCATACTTTGCCTCACTGCTCCCTTCTCCAGAAGCTGCTGACTCTCTCGCCATGGATGGCCCGTCCATCCCGCCTGCCTCCTCTCCTGCAGCCAAGTCTTCTTCTTGAGCAGCTTCATCGGCTGTGGGGAGCCCACTCATTGCCTCAGTGCCTGGATCATTGCCCCCTGTGTTCTGGTCTGAAGTGGGCTTCGCTCCCTGATCCCCTACCCCCCCATCTCCAGTGATAAGATCATTGTTGGCTTGAGTCTCCACGGCATCCTCTTCCACCACTCGCTCCAGCTGGGCGTGCCCCTCCTGCTCAACAACTGTACTTTGCTCAGAAGCTGCTGATTCGTCCACTGTATAAGACACATCGTGTTCCTTCCTAGGCTCTACAGCAGCCTCCCCTGCGATGGGTATTGAATCTGCAGCTGTCTCGCCCTGTTGTCCGGAATCGGCCATTTGTGCGTTTCTATGCAACCGTTGTTACGACTGACATCACGTGCTTGTGGCGGGAGATTCAGTGGCGGCGCTCAAACCGTTTACAGTTGATTCAGTACTTTTACCGAAAATCATGGCTTTGGTTTCAGCTGGGATCGAATATTTTGCTGCCAAGGGACACATTCAGTTGATATTGGGTCCAATGTTTTCCGGAAAGACGTGAGTGCGCGTGGTCCGCCTTTCCATAGCTGAATTATGGAATACAGGTTGGATGATGTACTGGTGCGATGTATATGGGTGTCATGGATGCCACGCTATGAGCTCGAGATTGACTCCCACGACTTGCCTGCAGATGTGTTCTGACAGTGATGTCATCTGTTTTCTCACTCTCACTCTCACTGCATATGCTTGTGTGCTTAGCACTGAGCTCATCCGCCGCATGAGGAGGTTTGAGGTGGCCAACCATTCGTGCTTGATGATCAAGTATGCCAAAGACCAGCGCTACTCCAAGGACAGTGTGTCAACACACGACAAGACCATGACAAAGGCTGCGTCCTGCTCCCAGCTCAGCCACATTCTGGAAACTGTGGAGCCGTTCGGTGTCATTGGAATTGATGAGGGCCAGTTTGTGAGTATTGAAATGCCTTTCTGTGTCCGGCTGTGCGGCGTTCCATCCTTCCCACTTGCCCCTCCCTGCAGTTCCCAGACATAGTGCAGTTCTGTGAGGACATGGCCAACCTAGGCAAGACAGTGATTGTGGCTGCTCTGGATGGGACGTACCAGAGGAAGGTGGGTTGACTGAGCCACAAGTGGTGGGGAGCTGGTTGCCCCAAGCGGGTGTTTCTCGTCTCCCTTCAGCCGTTTGGCCAGATCCTGGAGCTAGTGCCCTGTGCGGAGACTGTAGTGAAGCTGAAGGCCGTGTGCATGGTGTGCTACAGCGAGGCGGCCTTCACCAAGCGGCTGGGCTCCGAGACAGCTGTGGAAGTCATTGGCGGAGCGGACAAGTACATGGCTGTGTGTCGATCCTGCTTCCATAGTGTAGGGGGTGTGGTGGCAGACACGATGATCACACCCACCCGTGAACTGCCTGCACATACAGATGGCACCACCACCAGAGAACTCTTCCCACCCTCACCTAGCAACACCTAGCAACTGCATCGTCGAGTTGTTAATATTGATAGTGCATTCACAAACAGCTCATTGTCCATGCAAGTTGAGTAACAAATTTTTAAACAGCAAATGACTTGTCATTGCGGCGCCTAGTTCCTGGGCAGCTGACAGACCTCGCATTCGCCGGCGTGGGCTGCGTTGAGGTAGGTGCAGTGTTGGCACTGCCACTGCCCAGCTGCACTGCTGGGGGAGGGGAAGGCTGGCGGACCGACACCAATGCTTGGGCTGGACACTGGACAAGAAAGGAAATCACACATAACTACCGCGGCCACATGCGCTCGTTGCAGCTCACCGGTGGCCCTGATCAGGTGGTCAACGGTCACCCATGGTTCCTTAAGCCTCCATTGGGACAGGCCGGCACTGTTCTTCTCTCTCAGCAGGGTGCAGAGCTCCAATGTTGCGTCCTGCAGGTAGGGAGACTAGGTCACAGATACCCTGACTTTTGCCAGTCACACTGGCTACCTTAAGTGGCACCACATCGCACTTGTACAAGTACAAGAGGAGGTGGAAGTCGGCCATGGTGAGGGCAAAGTCCTGCAGGGACTGCTGGTTGTAGTACACAGCCAGCTGATGAAAGTCCTGGGTGGGTGGGGTGGGAGGACGTGGCTGGGTTGTGCTGACATAGCTTTCGACCTTGCCTTACCGGTTTCTGGGTGCTGAATTCCCGATTTTCCATTGGAAATGGGTCTCCGTTTTTCCCACCAGGTAAGCTGGGACATGGCTCCAAAGGCGTTGTCGTAGTAACCTCAACAAGCAAATACTCGACAGGCAGTGGTCGGGCCAGTTTTGTTACTTCGTTGCCGTACTCATTGGTCATCTGTGGGGAGGGGTGGGCCAGCTAGCGTTGTGCCAGGTTTACACCACCCCCACCCGGGACCTGCTTGCCTTGTAGAAGACATCGGGCACGTACTGCTGCTGTGAGGAGTCACGGATGTAGCCAAGCTCAGGTGCGTCGAGAGTGGGCACCAGACACCCGTCCCGCACCAGTGCCATGCACTGGTTGGAGACCTGATAGCCCGAGAGGTGAATGTTCTCCTGTTCGTCACCTAGCGAGTGTCACGGCAAGAGGCAGAGCACACCACCACTGCTGACTCAGCCAGGGATCTGTGGCTGAGGTAGCTAGTTTAGAGGGAAACACTAACCGGAGACACAGACTGAGACAAACTTTGAGCCAAAGCTGCCCGAGGGTGCCAAGCGGCATGGGTTAGGGTGTTTGTTCTGGAGGTCGGCGGCCATGATGCACTCCTGAGCGCTCAGAAAGAAAGTGTCCTACACACACGAGCACACACAGTCAAGCATACATTTGTGTTACCGTCCAGGCTAACTGACAATATGCCGCTTGTAGGCAACTTTCCCATTTTTGCGAGGTTCCAGGTCTGAGAATATCCAGCCAACCTAAGGCAAGGAATTGACTTGAACCAAAGTTTGCCTCGTTGACATGCACGGCGTTGAGTTAACCTTCTGCAGGCCCAGCTGCTTGGCGACCACGTCCACCGCTTTCTCCTCCTCCTGGTCATCCATGAGCTCCACCTCCAGGGGAGAGGAGATCTGAGGCGGCTCGTAAATGGCCACCACCACTGCCCTGATGCCCAGGGGCACCTCTGTGTACTCCTCAAAACGGCCATAGAGGAAACCAACTCGCTGCACAGGCAGAACACAAGCAGTGCAGCGGGCAGTGCAGCAGAGGCCACGGCACACCAGGGACTGAGTGCACCTGTCTCCCCGACTGCCTCCAGCCCTCAATGAACCGGTTCACAATTGCACCGTCCTCAAACATGATGTTGTCCACGTGGCGGTAGGCCTGCCGGGCCAGGGTCACAGCACTCGGCTGGCACTTGGTGCAGATGCCCTCAGGCCAGGGGGAGTGGTCTGTGCAGCCCGGGCGGATCACGCAGCTCAGGTCCTCCAGGCTCACAAACTTCCCCCTATGGCAGTGGAGGGCAGAGTGAGTAGAGTGTGAGGTCCTTTGGTGCAGGACTGTACTTGTCTATCCCACTGGTCAGCTTGTGCAG
>OX465046.1:6179277-6220671 GCA_949841015.1 Aplysina aerophoba
TGAGACACTTGTTGTTGTCTCCATGGTGACACCTGCAAAGTGCACGAGAACAAGCAGTCACTCCTCCCGGTCAGTGGTCAGAGAGCAGGGCCTGCACCCACAAGTGAGGGTCCTTTGGTCGGTGGATCTTGCCGTCCTTCTTGCTCAGTACCTGGTCCACCTCGTCCTCCCTGACCCCAGGCAAGTTGGCCACCCCCTGAGCAGACAGGCTGGCTGGCACCCTCTGCTCCATGTACAGCATGTCGCCATGGCTACGCAGGGAGGGGTGGAGGGATGCACCACTGGTCACACAAGGCACACGGCCACTCTGCCAGTTGCTAAGGGGAGGCAGTGAAGTTGACCTACACCAAACAGACTGGTCACCATTGTGAATGCCACTGCAGGGTGCACGCACCATATGGGCAGCTCCTCCAGCCGCTTGGCAAGGTGCGTAGGGCCAATTTCGCGGGCCCTGTGTGGGCCGAGGTAGAGCCCATGTGTGGGGGCAGGGGAACACACCGCATTGATCTGCAATGAACAGACATCACATCCCATCACTGGACCACACCAGAGCACACTGGAGGGCAGCTGTAGATGTGGCTACTGCATCGAATGCTATTTGTGTGGTTCCTCGCGTGGAAAGGCGCAAAATACATCGGATTACACAAACTAAGCACCACCTGCGCAGCTTGTGCCGTGGACTATTGATAAATCTACGAACACACAAAACACGACCGCTTGCCTTCAAGACCAGGTCCCTCACAGTGCCGTCCGACGGTACTTCCACTCGTGTCGTACCATTCTCGCTTCGGACTCGGACAATCTACACAGAAATGGAAAGAGGGGTCAGCGCTTCTCGCTTGCATTGCTCGGCCATGCACTCAGGTCACCATTTTATTACCGGATGCTCTTTTGTTTAATTAGACTTCTCAGCATTTCCTGCCACGGTTGTCACGACAACCTTGTTGTAGAAAATGGCGCAAATCGGTGAACTGCAGCTAGAGAACAGCATTGGGTTTGAAGGCACGTTCGAGTTGTGTGCGTGTTGTGGTAATGGCAGCGAGCAAATCCAGCCAACGCCTGTGTCCTGCGGTTGTTTTGCAGGCAGCATCCATGGCGGCGTGGTCATGCACCCAGACGGCCGCCACCTCATCTACTCGCTCGGCGGAACCATTGTCGTGCGGAATATGTCCCGCCCGCAGCACCAGTCCTTCCTGCAAGGACACAACAACAACGTGTCCTGCCTCGCCTGTTCCTCCAGCGGCGCCTACCTCGCCTCCGGGCAGAGTACCCACATGGGCTTCAAGGTGAACGGACCTTGGAGCCACTGTGTGTGCAGGTGCTGACTGCTGGCGTCTGCTGCCCTGCTCTGCTCTTTGCAGGCCGATGTGATTGTGTGGAAGTTTGACGAGAGAGAGCAATACTGCCGCTTTGTGTTGCACAAGGTCAGAGTGCAGGCCCTGGCCTTCTCCCCCAGCGACCGCTTCCTCGCCACATTGGGTGGACTCGACGATGGCAGGTGGGCACTAAAGCTTGCCATGGTCTTGTGTATGCGTGTGCAATGCCTTCCTGCCCCCCCAGTGTTGTGATATGGAACCTGGAGACCAGGGAGGCCCTGTGTGGCAGTCCAGCTGCCACGCAGAGTGTGGGCCAGGTCTACTGCCTGGCCTTTGCAAACTCCAGAGACGACCTCTTTGTGACCGGAGGAAAGTGAGCTAGTCTGCAAGTTCTCCTGTCTGTGGTAGTGCTGCTTGGTCTTCTGTCTGGCCAGTGCCCTCCTGGTCGGACTCTCCTCGTGTGCAGCCACAATCTACGCGTGTGGGAGATTGATGAGAAGAACAGGAAGATACGGCCAAAGGACTGCAACTTGGGCCAGATGAAGCGTATAGTAAAGTGTGTGAAGGTGAGCCTTCTGTGAGAGTTGTTCCTGCTGCTCTTTGGGTCCTCTGTCAAATGGTGTTTTCTGTCTGCACGCACTAGGTTGCAGAGGACGACAGTGTTATGTACTGCGGGACAACCACTGGGGACATTCTGACAGTCAACATCACCACCTGCCTCTTCAACACCTTTGGGCCTGCAAAGGACAAGTACAGTTTGGGCATTTCTGCTATGGAGCTCCTTCCCTCTGGGAGCATGATGATTGGCTCGGGGGAAGGAGTGGTGGCTGTCATTGACCGCAAGACCTACAAGAGGCAGAAGTGAGCCCGTCCCCTCCCTCCCCACTGCACTGCACTGCTTGACCTCCCTCCTGCTACGTGCCAAGGTACTGCAAGGTGGATGGGGCCATCACTTCTCTGGCACTCAAGGGCAGTGGGCACGAGGTAGGCGGGTGGGCCCACCAGTGCTCTCCTGCTGTGGTCTGGTGGCACCTCACTGCCCCTGTTTGTCCGCTCAGTTCTACATTGGCACCAGTGCTGGCAACCTCTTCAACTGTGCCTTCAGCAACTTTGCACCTGAGCTGGCCATGACCTGCCACAACAACTCCATCACGGACATCACCTTCCCTGTGTAGGCAGGCCCACACAAGCTGCACTCGGTCTGCACCACTATGCCCAACTCCTGCATGTGTCTGCCCGCCTGTCTGTCTGTCCGTCTGTCTGTCTGTCTGTCATCCCTCAGTGGCTCCTCTGAGCTGTTTGCCACCAGTAGTGTCAATGATGTGCGTGTCTGGCACGCCTCAACTGGTAAGGAACTGCTGAGGCTGTCTGTGCCCAAACTCACATGCAATGCTGTTGTCATTCGACCGGACGGGAAGGCCATCATCACAGGTGGGTGGGGTGCTGAGCAGGGGAGGACAGATGCACAGTTGGGTCACCTTGTCTGCTGCTGTGGTTGTGCAGGATGGAATGACGGAAAGATCCGTGCCTTCCACCCTCAGAGTGGGAAGGCCATGTACACCATCCATGATGCACACAGCAAGGTAGGCCGGTATTTTGGCAGTGCAGTTGGTCCAGTGAGTGAGGTGGTCCTTGCCCGCTCCATCAGGGAGTGACAGCACTGGCTGCTCTGTCAGACTGTCAGTCAGTGGTCAGTGGCGGGGGCGAGGGCCAGGTACGTGTGTGGCATGCCACGGCTCAAGTGCAGACCATGACTGCGGCCATGAAGGAGCACCGCGGGGCTGTCACCTGTATCAGGGTGAGAGCCAGCGGGCAGGAGTGTGTCACTGCTAGCAACGACGGAACATGCATTGTGTGGGATTTAAGGTGTGTGCAGGAAGTGCAAGGGAGACTGGTGTTGCTTTGATGGTTTCCACTCATTCTCCTGTCTGCTCTGCTGCAGTCGATATGTTCGGAACCAGGTGATATTTGCCAGCACCATGTTCCAAGCAGTGTGCTACCTGCCCGATGAGTGCCAACTTATCACTGGTGGCACTGACCGCAAGGTTGGCTACTGGGAGGTATATGACGGTTCCCAGATCCGTGAGCTAGAGGGCTCCAAAACAGGATCCATCAATGGCATTGACATCTCTTCATGTGGTCGTTTCTTTGTCACTGGCGGAGATGACAGGGTTGTCAAGGTACCACACTGCACTGCCTCAGGAGGCTGTACACACTCCCGTCTCCTCACGAGTGTACCCACTCAGCTGTGAGCTGCCGCGTGCGTGCGTCCCTGTTGGCCTGCAGGTGTGGCTGTACCACGAGGGCGAGGTCACTCACGCAGGCATTGGCCACAGTGGCAACATCACCCGCGTCTGCGTGTCCCCTGACGGCCAGCATGTTGTGAGTGTGAGTGAGGATGGAGGGATCCTGAGGTGGCGGCTCCCCCATGGGGGCGCTGACAGTGGCAGCACAGACCAACAGTGACCATTTACTTACAAGCCATGCATGCACACATACGTACATGACACACAAGTGGGTCAGCCCCACACTTCAGTTTTGCAGTAGTACAGTGTCAATTTCCCATCTGATCCATAGCACTGTGTCATGGGGGAGGGGGGAGGGGGAGGGGGTGTTAGCTGTATGGTGTGCTGGCAGGTGTTGCATCAGTTTACCTTGTAGAGTGAGTTCAGGTCTTGCATTGGGGAGGCAGCAAAACTCTGCATAACATACACAAACTGGAGTGGGAAGGAGAGTTGGAATACAGCACAAGTAGCAGGGGCTCCAGAGTCCCGATATGTACACTCAGCCCTCTTCCCCAAGTACAAAAGCAGACAACTCATATACTACACTGCATAGTAAATTGTCTGGCACCTGATGACATCATGGATACATCAAAGGGCTGCTCTTCAAGTAAGAGTCGCTTGATCTTAGTCTGACCATTCATGGGTGGAAGCTAATCAAACTAGGAAGAGAGTTAGGGTGTGAATTACACTGCTACATTGTGCGATAAACTAGTTACCACAGAGCTCTATAAGGAGCAGTGTGACCTTGTCTTTGGGTCCAAGTCTAACTAGCTGGACTGTCCCTAACAAACTCTATGTATATGTGGAAAGGGGAGGATGGTCTAGTAAATATAGTGAGTTTTACACCAAACACGCATTATGACTTTACATGCGTAACTCATGTTTGGTGCGACCAGTTTTGTGAATGACGTAGTCCACAAGCAAACTTCCTTTTGAGGAAGTGGTGACGGTTGGGCCAAAGGGATTTGAGACATCCCTCTGTTTAGCCATGGTAATCTAATTAGAGTGTCATGCAGCATGTTGTGCCTCGGTGGCCTGTTTGTTTTTCACTGGTAAAGTTTGCATGTGAACTAATTGCTATGTTTGCTAGACAGTCTCTCTCACCAGTCCAGCCAGTGTGACTACCTCGGTTCTGTGGCCAGTACGTAGTTGAATCTCGTGTTCAGCTCACGTCTGCCACATTCTCTAAAGATGTACATCTAAGCATGTTCCACTATCGCGACAGGAGCCTGCAGGTCATCTGAGGGCGCTTACCAGTGACTCTTCTGGCGGGAGCTGGAGCTTTTCTCTGAGGACGTCCATTATTTGGCTGACTCTGTAGTGTGCAGGCATAGCAAACTTCTTGGGCTGGATGAGGGGGGTGCTGGGCCCGTTCTTGAGCACCACCACCACTGGGAGGGGGGGGGGGGGCGGGAGGAAATAGGGAAATGTACATAAATTGATGGTTGGTGTATGTGTGTATACACCAGATGCATTGCCTGAAGTAGGTACGTGTACGCGCGTACCTTTCGAATTCTCTTCTTCGGCCATCTTTTACGTTAAAATGGCCTCCAATGTAGGCTCCATCGCGAGCCGGTTGAAACTGGGCTCAAAGAGAGCAGCCGCAAGTAGTGCAGAAGGCGAGAAACGGTCAAAGACGAGGTCTAACGCAAGGCTTAGCAAGGATTTTTACAAAGTGCCGTGCGAAGATCTAGCTAAGAATATGCTGGGCCAGATTCTCGTCCGGACGTTGCCCGGCGAGCGGGGCAAGGAAGACATGGCGATGAAAGGTTTAATTGTGGAAACCGAAGCGTATCTCGGCGGCTCAGATAAAGCGTCTCACTCTTTCGGGGGAAGAAGGACAAAGCGGAACGAAGCCATGTACATGGAGGCTGGGACGGCGTACGTGTACAGCGTGTATGGGACCCACTGCTGCTTCAACGCGTCCAGCAGCGGCGCCGGCGCCGCGGTCCTGGTGCGGTCGCTGCAGCCAATACAGGGCGAGGAGAGAATGCGGCAGTTTCGTGCCAGGAATGCCAAGAGCAAAGCAGTTCGTCGCCTCTCCACCAGGGAACTGTGCAGTGGGCCTGCTAAGCTGTGTTGCGCAATGCAGATCGATAAGGAGTTGAACAAGGTGGACCTGTGCTCCAGCCAGGAGCTGTGGGTGGAGGCGGGACAGGAGACGGGGGGTCCGAGGACAGTGGTGGCATGCCCCAGAGTGGGCGTGGACTATGCTGGAGAGTGGGCGGATAAACCACTTCGGTTCTATTTAGGTGACCATGCTACCTTTGTCAGTAAAGGGGCATCCATGGTCAAAACCTGACAGTCGTGGGAAGGTCCTCCCAAAATGTCAGACCTGCTTACATAGTAGATGGGCGAGGCATCTCCTCATGCTGGCAGATGGGCGAGGCATTTCCCGACACTGGCAGATGGGCGGGGTGTCTGCCTTGACATTCCCTTGTGTCCTTCACTATGTAAGCAATATACACAAGCTATGTGTGCGTGCCTGTGGGTCCTCACGGGGGGACCTAGAACTTGACTGGGGTTAATGGTGATAGTGAGATGAAGAGTATTAACATATGCTCAGTATAGCGTATAAATTAGTGTATAGACTGCGTCTGAGTGTCGTCCCGCCTCCTCGGTGTGGTTTGTGTAGTTGTCCCGGGCAATGCTGACCGGAGGACCCCAGCGCTTCTCGAAGACCAGGCTCACAGGTAGGTCGGAGTGAGGAGTAGAGCTCGGTCGGGCGGCCCGTTCACTCCCTCATTATCCGTACCCGCTCTCGTTCCGGCTCTCTCGACTCCCCCTCAGTCTACGGCGCCAAGAGTTTGGCGAAGAAGGACCTTCTAAGTGAGTCGGTGGGAAACGGGCGGACGGAGGTGGTGCGCGGTACCACGTGTGTCCCTTGTACCCCGGCTTCTCTCTTCAGAGCTCCCCGACCCCTTCGCCAAGGTGGTGGTGGAGGACACGGGTCAGTGTCACGCCACAGACGTCCAGAAGGGGACGCTGGACCCCAAGTGGAACCACCACTTCGACCTGTGAGCGGACCCACCCGCTGTGCGCGAGAGTGGGATCATTTCATGTTACAGTACTATTGTACTGCACAGCTGTGGTGTGCGCGCGCGGGCCAAGTGAAGTGTGCATGTACTGTCTGTGTGCCGTGTGGCCCTTCAGTCTATGGTTATCCTGGAACAAATTGTGTGTGTGTGTGTGTGTGTGTGTGTGTGTGTGTGTGTGTGTGTGTGTGTGTGTGTGTGTGTGTGTGTGTGTGTGTGCGCACGTATGTGTGTGTACGTACATGTGTGTGCATGTGTTTTTTGTGCGTGGGTGTATACATGTGTTGTCCGTGCTTGCTCACCTGATGTTTGTGTGCTGTGTGAGTACGTTGAGGGACTGCTCCCTGGACTGGTTGGTGGATGGCAGGCGCACAATGGTGGCCCAGCAGGAGAGCAGCTGCCCCTTCTTTTGTTCACTGGGGTGCCTTTGATGTCTGTGTAATGTGATAAAATTCCTGTGTTTGTCTGCCACAGCAGATGTTATGTCTGGCCTGGTCTGTGGTCAATCCCAAGCATTCACTTACCTCAGCTGTGTGCTTGTATAGGGTAATGTGGTGCTCTCCGGCAGGGTGGGGATCATGGGGACCAGTGGGGGGGGGAGGGTTGCTCGAAAAGGTTATGGCGTGGTGTGTAGTCAATGGCAGGTGGGTGGGTGGTTAGAATCGTCTGCAAATGTTTTGAGGGATATTTGCATTTTCTGTGTACTGCCAAACCTTCCGGCACTATCAAAAGCAAGCCTTGGAAAATGCTTGCAACATGCTGAGACATTGCTGGCTCTCTGACCTAATTATGAGTTTGTGCTTTCTCCTTGAACCATGTTGTTGAGGGCGTGCGGCAAGAGCAGCCTCCCCCGGGTCACTCACCTCTCCCCCGGGTCACTCTCCCCATCCCCTGGGTCACTCAGCCTCTCCCCATTCCCCGGGTCACTCACCTCTCCCCCGGGTCACTCAGCTCTCCCCCGGGTCACTCAGCCTCTCCCCTGGGTCACTCAGCCTCTCCCCTGGGTCACTCAGCCTCTCCCCTGGGTCACTCAGCCTCTCCCCATCCCCTGGGTCACTCACCTCTTCCCATCCCTAAGAGACTTTCAGGCCTTCTCAGCCAAGTGCAAGGACCTACTTATCTGACTTATATTATTGGCATGTGCATGACAACCCTGCTCTCTTTATTACTTCGCACGCTTATGTACATAATTGCAATTAATCTTTATACTGCACGATTGACCTACAATTGAAGAACCTATTGATTCACATTTTGCAGTTTCTTTGTCTCTGTTTTGTACTTTTCTTTTCGTTTCTGTTACTGGGTGCCTGTAAGAATAGCCTATGGCTAAAGGTTCCCCAGTCTAAATATGATACCTGATACCTGATACCTGATCCCCTGGGTCACTCACCTCTCCCCATCCCCTGGGTCACTCAGCCTCTCCCCATCCCCTGGGTCACTCAGCCTCTCCCCATCCCCTGGGTCACTCAGCCTCTCCCCATCCCCTGGGTCACTCAGCCTCTCACATCCGCTGTACAGACATGGCCTGAAACAATTGCTGAATAGTTTGATTTGTTAGGCATATCACATGTCTGGTCAAATATTTGTCTGTGCACTTGTATTGTGCGCATGTGTGTGTGTGTGTGTGTGTGTGTCTGCCCACCCGTGTGTGCCCGACTGGCTGTGGTACCCCTACAGGTACCTGACACCAGAGGATGCAGTGGTGATCAGTGTTTGGAATGCCCGCAAAAGCAACAGAGGTGACAGCAGTGCTGGTTTTCTTGGCTGTGTGCGCCTCAAGCCCCAAGACCTAGGGAGACTGAAAGATACCGGATGTGAGCACTGTCTGTCCGTCCTCTCACCACTGCTGCCCCACCCCTTGTGCCCCTCCCCCTCAGACCAGCACCTGGAGCTGACTAAGGGACGGAGCAGTGAGGAAATAGCAGTCAAGGGCCATGTGGTCATCAGCCTGACCTGCAGCGACCGCCAGAGTTCGGTGACCACCCTTCTGGCCCACTCCTCGGCAGACCAGCTCCCTGAAGGGTGAGCAGCACAGTTGGCCCAGTGCATGTGATGCAGTAGATCACTGGTGCCCCCCCCCCCCCCCCCCCTTCCCCCACAGATGGGACGTGAAGCGTACACCCAATGGGCGGCTGTACTACATCAACCGCTACACCAACACCACCCAGTGGCACGTCCCATCCCAGTCAGTGGTGCAGAGACTCAAGCGGTGACCTTCCCTCCTCGGAAGGTCTGCACAGGCAGCCTTTGACTGCTGACAGTGCCCCCTTCCTACCTTGCAGGCCGGGGTACGAGATGGTGCGGACGCAGCAGACTAGGCAGACACTGCCTGCAGAGCAGCTCGCCAACCCTGCCACGCCCAGCATCATTGCAACACCGTCGCCTAGCAGCAGAGCGCCACACCCATCCACTACCCAGCGAGTGCACCCTTCTGCTACTGGCAATGGAGGTGAATGCCCCCAGTCCCAGATCCTTCCTGAAGGCTACGGTGAGCCATGATATGTCATCCATTCTGTGTGCTCTACTTTCATAGTCCCTCACTCCACCTCCCTCACCCCTTGTCTGTTCCTCCCCCCTCCCCCCATTCCTCATCTGCCGCTCCGCCCTCCCCTTATCCCCCCCAATTCCTCCCCCATCTCTCATCTGTCCCTCCCCCGTCCCTCCTGCAGAGCAACGGGTAACACCTCAGGGCCAGGTGTACTATGTCGACCGTGAGACGGGCTCCAGCACGTGGTACGACCCTCGGCACCGCAACCTGCAAGTGGACCCGGAGGCTCTCGGCCAGCTGCCCCAGGGATGGGAGATACGGCACACCCCTCAGGGCAGACCGTACTTTGTGGACCATGCCACGCGGACCACACAGTTCTCTGACCCGCGCCTGACCTCCCACCTCCAGCGGCAGACTGTTGTCAGGTGGCTGCCCATCCTCACTGCACTCCATGTTACCTACCCCACCCCTCTTCACATCACCCTCTCCATGTCACCCCCTCCCCCCTCTCCATGTCACCCCACCAGTGTGACGGAGGAGAGCCTGTCCCCTGGTCCCGCCCAGTTGGCCCCCCCTGGAAAGCGGGACCTCAGCTGTAAGCTCAAGGTGCTCCGTGTGCAGCTGGCTCTGCTGCAGCCCAAGGCCGGGCACTGCCGGGTTGAGGTCTCACGCGAGGAGATATTTGAGGTGAGGTGAGGTGTGGCAGGGAGTGGCAGGCAGTTCCTTACCACTCCTGCCTGGCCACTCTGCTGGCTGAGCATGCTGCGACAACTCACACACGTGTCTAGAGCCTGCAAGCAACCACACATAGCATACCTACCCATGGTGGTTGTGTGGGGTGCCAAGCAGACAGGTGCAGGAGAGGGAGTGACGAGTAGCTACTGCAGCTTTGCAGTTTGATGGGTGGGGTTCTAGAATGTCAACCCGCACGTGGTCACAGCACGCAAGAGTTACTAAGCTGCGATCAGACATGTATCTGTACAGCTTTCTGTTCACTTCAACTAGCAAACACTATAGCAGTCTAGCTGTCCAGTCTGGTAGTGGCAGACGCCTGCGTGTCCTCTACATGTTTGGTAGCTCACTGCCTCCTCCCCCGACCTAAAGCAACATAAAGCTCCCTGAAGCTGTCTTGGAATAGACTGTTCACGCACTTGGTGCATGTCTGAAAGTGTCTGACAAACACACTTTATGTGTATGACTGTCCCAGCATCTGACACTGCATGGTCTGTCTGTGCCCAGGAGTCGTATCGTCAAGTGATGAGGCTGAGGCCAAAAGACCTTCGAAAGAAACTGATGATTCGCTTTAGACATGAGGATGGCGTGGACTATGGAGGCATTGCCAGGTGGGTGGGGCAGTGGGTGTGGTATAGGGAGTGCGTGTACGGTCGTGCTAACTGTTGGTGTTGCCTCCAGGGAGTGGCTGCACTTGCTTTCGCACAAGATGCTGGATCCTCAGTATGCCTTGTTCCAGTACGCCAGGGACGATGTGTACACATTGCAGATCAACCCTGACTCAGCGGTCAATCCAGTACGTGTTCTGGTCAAGTGGGGACGGGTTTGCAGTGTGCCGTGCTGTGCCGTGCTGTGCTGGGTGGGGTTGACACTCTTTTGCTATGATCTCTCAGGAGCACTTGTCGTACTTCCACTTTGTTGGACGTGTGCTTGGCCTGGCTGTGTTCCATGGGCACCACATCGATGCAGGGTTCACACTTCCATTTTACAAGGTTGGCTTGGGACTGACAGATCTCGTGGTATTTGTCTGCCGTGACTACTAGCCAGCCTTTGCCCTCTGCAGCAAATGCTAGGCCTCCCTGTCACCCTGGACGACATTGAGACTGTCGACGAGGAACTGCACCGCTCACTCAAGTGGATCATGTGAGGACTGCACCAAACAGGGATACTGTGCCCCCTTCACTGCCCCTCCCCTGTCTCTGCAGGGACAACGACATTACTGACATCATCCACAATTCTTTTGCTGTGGAGCATGACCACTTTGGTAAGCTGGCCACCCACGAGCTGAAGCCCGGCGGCTACCACCAACCGGTGACAGAGGAGTCCAAGGCCGAGTATGTGCGGCTGTACGTGCAGTGGCGGCTGCAGCGCGGGACAGGGGCCCAGTTCTCAGCTCTCATGAAGGGCTTCCATGAACTGGTCCCCTCCAGCATGCTCACCGAATTTAATGAGAAGGAACTGGAGGTAAGGCAAGGCCAGAGGGGAGGGGGGAGAGGTGGGAGGGGAGGGGAGGGGTGGAAAGGGAGTGCTGCTACACAGGTGTGTGGCTGCGGTGTCCCTCTAACGTGTTGTTCCTGCCCTCAGCTGATTGTCAGTGGCATTGGCAAGATTGATGTGGAGGACTGGCGGATGAACACGAGGTTAAAGAACTGCAGTGAGGGCTCCAGCCTGGTGCAGTGGTTCTGGCAGGCAGTGGAGTCATACGATGATGAGTGCCGTGCCAGACTGCTGCAGTTTGTGACTGGGTCTTCCCGTGTTCCAATCAGCGGCTTCAAGGGCCTGCAAGGTGGGTATGCCTGTACGTAGGTTGTCCTTGCCAGCCGTGCACCCACTGTCTTTCTGCCTGCAGGGTCCACAGGGGCGGCCGGCCCGCGCCTGTTCACCATCCACGCCCTCGGCCCCTCCACCTCCACTGACCTATTGCCCAAGGCCCATACATGGTGAGTGGGTGTGCTGTGCGACTGACAGTGTATGAAGCTAATGACTCTCTTTCCCATTGCTTGCAGCTTCAACCGAATTGACCTCCCTCCGTACGAGTCATATGAGAAGCTTTTAGAAAAGTTGACGTGTGCTTTCGAGGAAACAGTCGGTTTTCACGTAGAGTAGTTGAGTGCTCTACTCACAGCCATTTTTAACACTGCTAACTCCAGCTGTATTTTGATTGGTTGCATGTGTGTCGTTGTCATGGTACGCTTGGGAGCATGACCCGTCTGTACGACACGTTCGAGCCGGCGGTTCTCAATGAAAGCCTTCTCTTGGAGACGGTGCGCGAGCAGGGTCCGCGCGGGGAGGCAGGACGCGTTGCACTCGAGGAGGGCATCGCGTTTGAGGAGGTCACCGAGCTAAAGCTGGACTTTAAAAGTAAGACTGAGGGAGGGGTTGTTGGCATCGATCTGCAGGAGTAAGGGGAGGGGCTGTCTGCAGGAGTGAGGGGGAGGGGCTGTCTGCAGGAGTGAGGGGGAAGGGCTGTCTGCAGGAGTGAGGAGGAAGGGCTGTCTGCAGGAGTGAGGGGGAAGGGGCTGTCTGCAGGAGTGAGGGGGAGGGGCTGTCTGCAGGAGTGAGGGGGAGGGGCTGTCTGCAGGAGTTAGGAGGAAGGGCTGTCTGCAGGAGTGAGGGGGAGGGCTATCTGCAGGAGTGAGGGGAGGGGCTGTCTGCGGGAGTGAGGGGGAGGGGCTGTCTGCGGGAGTGAGGAGGAGGGGCTGTCTGCAGGAGTGAGGGGGAAGGGGCTGTCTGCAGGAGTGAGGGGAGGGGCTGTCTGCAGGAGTGAGGAGGAAGGGCTGTCTGCAGGAGTGAGGGGGAGGGCTATCTGCAGGAGTGAGGGGAGGGGCTGTCTGCAGGAGTGAGGGGGAGGGGCTGTCTGCAGGAGTGAGAGGGAGGGGCTGTCTGCAGGAGTGAGGGGGAGGGCTATCTGCAGGAGTGAGGGGAGGGGCTGTCTGCGGGAGTGAGGGGGAGGGGCTGTCTGCGGGAGTGAGGGGGAGGGGCTGTCTGCAGGAGTGAAGGGGAGGGGCTGTCTGCAGGAGTGAGGGGGAGGGGCTGTAATCTAGCTGCTGTTTGATGCTAAGTAGAACCTAGCCTAGCTGGCCAGTGATGCAATTCCTTTGCTGCTGCAGACATCCTACACCTGGAGAACCTGTGGCAGTTCCACAGACTGGTGAAACTGCAGTTGGACAACAACATTATCGAGAAGATCTCTGGCCTTGAGTCACTGCTTCACCTGGAGTGGCTGGGTGCGTGCGTGCGTGCGTGCGTGCGTACCTGTGTGGGGACACTCAGCCACAGTACAGTGCCAAGGGAGGGTGTGTGCTCTCTCCCTTTCGTGTTCTGGTGCAGATCTGTCCTTCAACAACATTGAGGTAATTGAGGGGTTATCCTCCTTACACAAATTGCGTGACCTGAGTCTGGCGCACAACAGGATCTGCAGACTGGAAGGCATGGAAGGCCTGCACAGCCTCCAGGTCCTCTCCCTGGGCCACAACTGCCTTAAGGACTTGGAACAGGTCAGCTGCTCTGCAACGCCCCTCCTCCCGCTGGGCACAACACTGCCACACCCTCCCCCTCTTCTTGAAGGTGTTGTATTTGCGACAGTTCAAACAGCTGGCCTCCCTCAACCTCTCCGGGAACCCTTTCAGCTCTGCCTCCTCCACGACAGACCACACGTACCCTCTGTATCCCGTGGCAACCCTCCCACAGCTGGTGTACTTGGACTTTAAGTTCATCTCACCAGAAGCAGTGAGTTGTAGTGGGTGGGGCTCCTGGTGTGCTACCTTCCCCTCCTACTCCACCCTCCTGCCCCACCCTGCTGCACACCCTCCTGCCCCACCCTCCTGCTCCACACTGCTGCCCACCCTCCTGCTCCACCCTCCTGCTCCACCCTCCTGCCCCACCCTGCTGCCCACCCTCCTGCCCCACCCTCCTGCTCCACCCTCCAGCTCCACCCTCCTGCCCCACCCTGCTGCCCACCCTCCTGCCCCACCCTCCTGCCCCACCCTCCTGCCCCACCCTCCTGCCCCATCCTCCTGCAGCGCCTAGAGGCAACAGAAAAATACTCTGAAACGGTCGAGCTGCTGATGCTTAAGGATAGAGAAACTGAGAGGAAAATGACTGCAGATGAAGAGCAGCATGCACTAATGTCCACACTCAAGGTTTGTACCATGCTTGTTCCCTCTTCCTTTGTCTTCCCTTCTTCCCTCCTCCCTTTTGCCCTCCTCCCTTCCACCCTTCTCCTTGCCCATGTGTGTCAGTCTGCCCTGCTGTGCTGTGCAGGCGGCCTATGTGGACGGCTTGCTAGGGAGTGCCCTTTTTGACAGCATGCTGGCTGAGGACGAAGAAGCAGAGCAGATACAAATGCTGCCAGGGGTGGATGAGTTGATGGAAGAGTATCCACTTAATGCCACACCACCACCACCACCACCCTCACCACCACCACCACACCACCACCACCACCACCACTCACCCTCACCACCACCACCACCCTCACCACACCACCACACCACCACCACCACCCTCACCACACCACCACCACCACCACTCTCACCACCACCCTCACCACCACATCCACCACCCTCACCACACCACCACCACCACCACCACCACCCTCACCACACCACCACCACCACCACCCTCACCACCACTCACCCTCACCACACCACCACCACTCTCACCACCACCCTCACCACCACATCCACCACCACCCTCACCACACCACCACCACCACCCTCACCACCACCACCCTCACCACCACTCACCCTCACCACCACCACCACCACCACACCACCACCCTCACCACCATGCCACCACCACCCTCACCACCACCACCACCACACCACCACCACCCTCACCACACCACCACCCTCACCACCATGCCACCACCACCCTCACCACCACCACCACCACACCACCACCCTCACCACCACTCACCCTCACCACCACCACCGCACCACCATGCCACCACCACCCTCACCACCACCACCACCACCACACCACCACCCTCACCACCACCCTCACCACCATGGCACTAGGGAAGTAGCAGAGCTCAGCTAGTTTCTTAGCGGTAACGAGGTTCAAGCTGAAGGTACTGGACATCTGCAAGTCCCTGGTGGAGGAAGGCCTCCGTGCTGCTGAAAAGCGAAGTGCTGAGAGAGAGATGTTCACAGCTGCTCACTCCGTGGCTCAGGAGGCCAACAAGGCAGCAGCGCTCACCATGATTGCCAGCTACGAGTCACAGAAGGCAGAGGTACACACTTCACCTGTGCGCTGCAGCTGGCGGCTGTTGCCTGCAATGTACTGTGTGAGTGGCTGTTGCCTGCGTGTGGTCCCTTGCCCCAGCTGTGGCGGTCGGTGAAGGAGGCCCCTGAGCGGCTGCAGGACTGCCTGGATAGGGCGGCTGCTGCGCAACAGGCCCTTAAGGAGGGACTCATGAGGCTTGAAATGGAGCTTGTGGAGCAGTTGGATGTGGGTCCTGTGTGTGCTGTGCTGTGCTGTGTAGCCAGTGACACCCCCTTACGTACATTCCTCTCCAGGACATTGTCAAGGAGTTTGAGCGGCAGTACTCAGAGCTGGCACAGTCATTCCAGGAAACCGTGCAAGCTCAATATCCGCAGCATTGCACTACCAGCACTGGTACATGTGTGTGTGTGTGTGTGTGTGTGTGTGTGTGTGTGTGTGTGTGTGTGTGTGTGTGTGTGTGAGAGTATTCCTTGACTGCTGGCACCATGACTCAGTGCCGTGAGCTCGAAGGCGTCCACCATGAGAAAGTGGCAGCCATAGCCACACAGCTATTGGAGCGTTTCTCCCGCAATCAGCTTGAGGAAGGAGAGTGCACAGACCAGCTCAGAGCAGTGAGTGGAGCAGCTCTTGTGGTCTTCCACCTAACCCCTGTAGGCCTTTGGCCCTCCACTCATGCCACGCCCACCACCCCTCCCCACCCTTCCTTCCCTGCAGCTCCTAGTAGACAAGGATGCCTTCATGGGCTCCATCAGCTCCTCACACGACCTGCACCTGCTGGCTGTTGACAACAAGGTAGGTGGAGGGAGGGCACCCCAATGGGCAGGGGTCCATGTTGGTGCATCAGCTGTGGAGTGCGTGTGCCCTGCAGGAGGACACCATTCTGCAGCAGTTGAGGAAGGACACTGCTGACTATGTCAATCAACTCGCAGAGGAGGAGGTAAAGAGGAACAGGGGGCGTGTCCTCGAAATAATGAGATACATAGGCAACGAACAGGAGGACATGGAAACAATGGAAGAAAACTATGGTACAACTGAAAACTGATCACACACAACTTGTCTCTTGAGCACTGGTCGGTCACATGCACTGGTAGTGGTGCTGTAGCTGTGTCTTGAGGCTCTGGGGAATGGGCAGCAGAGGGATGGTCTCCACCCGGGCCAGCTCCAAAATGATGTCCATGCACTTTGCTCGCAATGACTCACTCTCAATTGCTGGGAGGGGGAGGGGAGGGGCAGGGCAGAGTGGGCAGGGCATGGTTGAGACATGCTGCAACTACACTCACCTGACCGTGTGACCTGGGTTGCCTTGCAGCTCCCGTAGTGGTCCACCACTGCGTAAACGTCATACCCACTCATGTACACTCCTTTTGCAGCCAAGCCCTGGTATACCCCGTTGACAAAGAAGCTGAGATCGCCCTTCCTCGTCAGCTGCAGACCCAGGCGGTCGCCCGCCTTCAGGTTGTCTAGACTGGTACGACCATATGGGATTTCAACTCCTGAGGAAGAAGTCAGAGAGCTCGAGAGGCGATTGTGTAATTTGCGGTTGCACCAAACGCAGAAATTTGGTGCATCAGGCGAGTAGCGTGGGACCAGGCTGGCGCTCAGCTGTGTGTCCTGCAGGACTCTCATCACTCCGAGCTTGAACGTCCCAGACCACGCAGTACCGACGTCAGCAAGGGCCACCTCAAACTCAGCTAATCCCTTCAGTCGCTGCGCCCCGAAAGCCACGCCATACGCGTAGGTTACCTCAGGGTCTTTCTTTCGCGCACACAATCCATCCTCGCTTATAGTGATGTGGCCCGATGACACGCGGTTGTAGCCAAACGCGACCTTCTCTCGTAAGAGGTAGCATCGAACGCGCTCCCCGCCCCTTGAGACCTCGTCCTCGGCCGTAGAACACGCTTGATCCGGCGGTTCCGTAGAAATCATCCCATCGTCCATATTTATCTCCAGAGTGGTGGTTCCAGACCAACTTCAGAGTTAAGTTAGAGTGAAGTGTTGCTATGGAAACTGAACAAAATGGTGGGTTAGAGGCTAAAATGTTCCATACTTGTGCACGTCGGTTGCTACAATCTTGCTTGTGCAATGCTCGCTACCCTTCGTTCCGTTACTGTACATACAGATCCTTTCACGCACGAAGCCGGTTCAGGCTGGCCCATTAGGTGGCGCAGCCAAGGAGAAGCGGAAAAGGCAAAAGCTGCCTCGTTTGGAGGACTTCCTCGCTGCTCGCGACTACACTGGTGCGCTCACCTTGCTAGAGGTAAGGCGCGAGTGAATAATCCTCTAGGACTGTGGCGTGCTGTGTGTAAAAGTGGCCTGTACGCGTCCTCTGGCTTTCCAGTTCATCCGCACCACCAACAAGGCCCTATTAGACAAGGCCGACCAGTGGGTGGCGTACTGCGCGTTCCACCTAGGGGATTACCAACGGGCGAGGCAGGTGAGTGCAGACTGTTGTGAGGGAAGTCATTCTGATGCCAGCATACCACTCCCAGTTGTGGGGATCGTCCCTCCCCTCCCCTCTGTGGCCCTCACAGGAGTACGAGGCTCTGGTGCGCGTGGACGGTTGCAACCCTGAGCTGTGGTGCGACCTGGCAGTGTGTTATGTGTACCTTGGCATGTACGAGGAGGCCCGCAGCGCGGCTGCTAAAGGTGGGCTTGTACGGCCAGGCACCACTGAGCTACTGTGCAAGTGGTGCTGTCTGCCTTTGCAGCTGCCAAAGGGAGGCCGCAGAACAGGCTTGCATTTCACTTGGCACACAAGGTAAGCACCTCTGGAAGTAGTGGTACATGGGTCTTGCGTCACGTGGCCATGCATCTGTGTTCAGTTTGGTGATGAGGCGCTGGTGATGACCCACCACAAGCACCTTCAGAATGTGGTGGAGGACCAGCTCAGCCTGGCAGCCATGCACTACCTCCGCACACACTACCAGGAAGCCATTGACGTGTACAAGAAGCTGCTCCTGGAGAGGAGGTGTGCCATGGTATCTATCAAAGGGGATATCCCTTTTAATTTCTGTGGCCCTGCCCCCTGCAGGGAGCTGCTGGCCCTGAATGTGTACCTGGCCATGTGCTACCACCGCCTTGACTACTACGACGTGTCCCAGGAGGTCCTGGCCAGCTATGTACAGAGCCATGCAGACAGCACCATCGCCATCAACCTGAAGGCCTGCAACTACTATCGACTATTCAATGGGAAGGCAGCAGAGGTGAGTGCACGCACGCCCACCTGACCCACTCGGTGTCAACCTGACCTCCCTCCCCCCGCCCAGGCTGAGCTGAAGGGACTGCAGGACGCCAGCTCACCATCCTTCCAGTTTGCCAAAGACCTCATTCGGCACAACTTGGTCTGTGGCTACCTGTGCATGTGTGTGTGTGCGTGCGCACCAAGTCAGCCAGTGATGTGTGTTGTCTGCAGGTGATATTCCGAGATGGTGAGGGGGCCCTCCAGGTGCTTCCCCAGTTGGTGGGGGTAATCCCTGAGGCCAGACTTAACTTGGTTGTCTATCACCTGAGGCAAGGTGTGTGCCACCAGTGAGGTGCTGCTGTGAGTGTGTCATTGTGGGCGGGGTGGTTGCAAGTAGTGCGAGTGTTTGTGCTGCTAATCAACTGCTGTCTTTTGCTCAAGATGACTATGCTGCGGCGTACCGGCTGATCAAAGATGTGGAGCCCAGCACACCCCAGGAGTACATTCTGAAGGCGGTGGCCAACGCAGCCATTGGGCAGGAGAGTGGCTCTGTCAGTGCCTGACCTACACAGGTGTGTCTAGAACTTGTTGTCCTCCTTGTGAGCAAGCCCTGTTCTCTTGCTGCAGCGGGAAAACCTCAAACTGGCCCAGAACTACTATCAGCTGGTGGGCAATGCTGCCTCTGAGTGCGGTGAGGAGGGTCAGACGAGATGACTCTGCATTGCCTTTTCGTAGGCCTTGTAGCCAATGTCTGTTCTGACTTGTGAAAAGTGAAAGTTGCTGCAGAAATTGTGACTGGTCTTGTGCTGCACGCGCTTTGCACCCTAAGTTGTTTCCGTTGTAGACACCATTCCCGGGCGGCAGAGCATGGCGTCTTGCTACTTCCTTCTGAGGCAGTTTGATGATGTTCTCATCTATCTCAACTCCATCAAGGTCTGACCAGCGGCAGTGTGGGCTGTCTGAGGGGTGATGTGGGCTGTCTGTGAGGGGTGATGTGGGCTGTCTGTGAGGGGTGATGTGGGCTGTCTGTGAGGGGTGATGTGGGCTGTCTGTGAGGGGTGATGTGGGCTGTCTGTGAGGGGTGATGTGGGCTGTCTGTGAGGGGTGATGTGGGCTGTCTGAGAGGGGTGATGTGGGCTGTCTGTGAGGGGTGATGTGGGCTGTCTGAGGGGTGATGTGGGCTGTCTGTGAGGGGTGATGTGGGCTGTCTGAGAGGTGATAGTGCCGTCTGTCCAATACAATTCAGAGCTACTTCTACAATGATGACACCTTTAATTTCAACTTTGCCCAAGCGTCAGCAGCAACCGGGAACTTCTCTGAGGCAGAAGAGACCTTTCTTCTTATCCAGTCTGACAAGATCAAATCAGACTATGTCTACATCAGCTGGCTGGCCAGATGCTGTGAGTTGACCTAAAGGCCACACATACTGAATCCAAAGCATGATGTGGAATTGTTCTGTTTCCAGTTATAATGAATCGGAAGCCAGAGCATGCTTGGGAGCTGTACCTCAAGATGGAGACCTCAGCAGACTCCTTCAGCTTGCTGCAGGTGATGGCCAATGAGTGCTACAAGGTGAGCGTGTGTGTAGTGTGCTTGGTTCCTGTTGCTATTGGCTACCTACAGTTGCTATTGGCTACCCTACTGTTGCTATTGGCTACCTACTGTTGCTATTGGCTACCTACTGTTGCTATTGGCTACTACTGTTGCTATTGGCTACCCTACTGTTGCTATTGGCTACCTACTGTTGCTATTGGCTACCTACTGTTGCTATTGGCTACCTACTGTTGCTATTGGCTACCCTACTGTTGCTATTGGCTACCCTACTGTCTGCAGATGGGGCAGTTTTACTATGCTGCCAAAGCCTTTGACGTGCTGGAGAAGCTGGACCCCAATCCTGAGTACTGGGAGGGCAAACGGGGCGCCTGCATTGGCCAGTTCCAACTGGTTGTAGCTGGCAGGGAGTCTAGGTTGGTAGTGCACGTCTATGCTGTTCGGGTGGACTGTGCATGCACACAAGGTCACGGGTGGACTGTGCATGCACACAAGGTCACGGGTGGACTGTGCATGCACACAAGGTCACGGGTGAATGCTTGTTCCCTTGCAAATGACTGCAGGGACACTCTGCGTGACATCATCCAAATCCTGCAAGACACTGCCAACTCGCAAGCAGAGCTCATTGCAGTGGCCATTAGAAAGTGGGCCAAGGACAAGAAGGTTCCTCTGGCAGGCCAGCAGCCCAGACATCAGATGGCAAACATGTGACTAGTTCCACATAACCAAATTATTTGATTTGTGTACTGTTTCTGGAGCACATTACAGTTGCCAAGTCTAGTCACATGTGAGGGATTGTACTCATTCGCACGTATGTGCATGCATTGTCTGTGGTTGTTTCAGTGGCATGGTGTAGCACGTGATTCAACAAGTGCTGTGTAGCTGGCTGTACGTCAGTCACCTCCCAAGTCCGGGTGGCTTGTCAACCCACTGAAAAAAGTTACACCTTGCCTGTGGGTTTCCCTTTGCCCCTGCCGGTCGAGCGCAGACAAAGAACCGCCTGGTTCTGTTTGGCCCATCTTTCTTGACAGTCCTCATCACAGCAGGCTCGCGGTGCCCAGGGCACAGTGGTGGGCGTATGGGACCCTTGAACAGCGATTTCCACACACCATCCAACTCACCGCGACCCCCACTAGTATTAGTGGGAGGCAAGGGAGCACAACCGTTGTTAGTAACACAAGTTTGTTTTGCAAGGGACTCTGCTGCTTTGCTTGTGCTTCTCTTGAGACCACTTCCTGTGCTGCCAGCACTGTCCACCTGACTAGGAGTGGACTGAGCAGCGAAGAACTGCTTAAGTGTCTTCTGTTGTCCCACAAACTCTGGCAGGTGGCTGATGCACAGTGAGGGTGGACTAGGGGCAGCCCGAGGGGCCAGAGACAGGTCCGCATACACGGGGCAGTGGTCCGAGCCAGTTACCTGTGGCTGTATGCCGCTGCTGATGAGCTGCTCTGCCAGCCTGCTGTCAGTGGCAATGTAGTCTATCCGTGTCCCGTAGTTGGTGGCCCTGGCGCCGGTGGTCGTGCTCCAGCAGGTGTAAGCTCCCCGAGCGCTAGGGTGCAGGGCCCTAAAGGAGTCCACCAGTGGCCCGGGGCCCAGCGGAGGAGGAGCTGGGGGACACTGGTCCACCAGAAACTGTCTGATCCACGTCTGGGCCGGAGTGGTCCCCTTGTACAGAGACTGGTACAAATGGCAGTTCTTCAGTTGACAAGTGACAGACAACAGCTAAGTGCTGGCTGCTTACCGGGTCATCCAGGGCATAAGCACTGTCAATGGCATTGTAGCTACAGTTGAAGTCTCCCGCCACCACTACAGCACTGCACGTGTGCATGGGAGACAAAGCATGCGTGGGCACCATAAAAGACCTTACCCTAACCATCTGCATGTCATAACTATAATTATACGTATTTCCACTCCTGTCCACCCACTTGCCGGCCCTTTGCAAAGCCACCACTCGCTTCTGAAGGGCGTGATAGAAACTCAGCTTGAACTGCTGTCTGTCTTCGCGCTCCACATCTACATGTGGGCAGTACACATTCACCACCACCAAAGCACTGCCCTCCAGGCCCTCCACGCGGTGCTGCGTCAGCACAGCGCGCCCCTCCAGATCGACGTCCATTACGCAATGCCCCTCCCCCTCATCCCAACTGTAACAGCCCACAGAATCTGAGGCGGCCGCAGAAAGGGTTGAGGCCAGGCCTTCTTCAGCTGCAAAGGGCCGACAGGTGTCACGGCAGAAAGTCACCACACCTTAGTTTTGGAGGGAAGGACAGCAACATGCCATTGGTCACACCTCACTAGCGCAGTGCAGCAGTCGGTGCGGCCTTCAGCATACCAGAGTAGCCAGGTCGCAACCGGCAGAAGCTGAAGTAGGCACTGTAGCCATCTGCCAGTGCCGTGGCAGAGTCCAGCTGGTCTCCTGCAGACACGTGTTTGTGGTGTGGGCAGTAGTAAGTAGTGCGAGTAAGTAGAATGAAATCACTCTGACCCACTGTAAGTGCAGGTCATCAGCACACATGAAGGACAGAGCTAGGGCAGTGTGCCGAGACTCGGGCTCTATGATCCGATGTCTATAATCTGTGATATACGAACAACACATGATCACATGCAAGGTCTTATGCACCCGGCCCCCCATGGGGGCCGGGGGCGCTAATCAATGTCCTACTGGTTGTCTTGGTTTCTTGCAGGCAAATAATGTCGCCACCGAGGGAATCCAAAATAACTTTCAAGCTCTCTCCTTTGATTCTCAAGAGAGAACGAAGACCGTTCACATTCCACGTCACTATCCTCATTCGAAGATCACTGCACTAGTGCAATAGCAGCCATTTTAGGCAATCTATGACGTCACTCCACACAGCATGGAAATGGCGGCCGAAGGAGCAGTAAAAGATGGGGATAGAAACCCAGATATGGAATTGGCTCAGAAGTTATTTCTACTAACCAATAAGTGCGATGGTGTGAACCTCTCTGAAATACGGAAGTCAGTAATGGAAAGGATTCAACAGCAGAGTGCGTTGTGTTTGTTATTTTGTCTCCTGTTCAGCCGTCCATGCCGTGTTCGTATGGCTCGTACACGTGGGGCTGTGTGCTGTGTGCTGTGTGTGCTGTGTGTTGTGGGTTGTGTGCTGTGGGTCGTGTGTGATGTGTGCTGTGTGCGCTGTGGGTCGTGTGTGATGTGTGTGCTGTGTGCTGTGTGCTGTGTGCTGTGGGTTGTGTGTGCTGTGTGCTGTGGGTCGTGTGTGATGTGTGCTGTGTGCGCTGTGGGTCGTGTGTGATGTGTGTGCTGTGTGCTGTGTGCTGTGGGTCGTGTGTGATGTGTGTGCTGTGTGCTGTGTGCTGTGTGCTGTGGGTTGTGTGTGCTGTGTGCTGTGTGCTGTGTGCTGTGGGTTGTGTGTGCTGTGTGCTGTGGGTTGTGTGCTGTGGGTTGTGTGTGCTGTGTGTGCTGTGTGTGCTGTGGGGCTGTGTGCTGTGTGTGCTGTGTGCGCTGCGTGCTGTGTGTGCTGTGTGTGATGTGGGTCGTGTGTGCTGTGGGTCGTGTGTGCTGTGGGTCGTGTGTGCTGTGGGGCTGTGTGTGCTGTGTGTGCTGTGTTGTGTGCTGTGGGTCGTGTGTGATGTGTGCTGTGTGTGCTGTGTGTTGTGTGCTGTGGGTCGTGTGTGATGTGTGCTGTGTGTGCTGTGTGCTGTGTGCTGTGTGCTGTGTGCTGTGTGCTGTGTGCTGTGGGTTGTGTGTGCTGTGTGCTGTGGGTTGTGTGCTGTGGGTTGTGTGTGCTGTGTGTGCTGTGTGTGCTGTGGGGCTGTGTGCTGTGTGCTGTGTGCGCTGCGTGCTGTGTGTGCTGTGTGTGATGTGGGTCGTGTGCGCTGTGTGCTGTGTGTGCTGTGGGTCGTGTGTGCTGTGTGTGATGTGGGTCGTGTGTGCTGTGGGTCGTGTGTGATGTGTGCTGTGTGTGCTGTGTGCTGTGTGCTGTGGGTTGTGTGTGCTGTGTGCTGTGGGTTGTGTGCTGTGGGTTGTGTGTGCTGTGTGTGCTGTGTGTGCTGTGGGGCTGTGTGCTGTGTGTGCTGTGTGCGCTGTGTGCTGTGTGCGCTGCGTGCTGTGTGTGCTGTGTGTGATGTGGGTCGTGTGTGCTGTGGGTCGTGTGTGCTGTGGGTCGTGTGTGCTGTGGGGCTGTGTGTGCTGTGTGTGCTGTGTTGTGTGCTGTGGGTCGTGTGTGATGTGTGCTGTGTGTGCTGTGTGTTGTGTGCTGTGGGTCGTGTGTGATGTGTGCTGTGTGTGCTGTGTGCTGTGTGCTGTGTGCTGTGGGTTGTGTGTGCTGTGTGCTGTGTGCTGTGTGCTGTGGGTTGTGTGTGCTGTGTGCTGTGGGTTGTGTGCTGTGGGTTGTGTGTGCTGTGTGTGCTGTGTGTGCTGTGGGGCTGTGTGCTGTGTGTGCTGTGTGCGCTGCGTGCTGTGTGTGCTGTGTGTGATGTGGGTCGTGTGCGCTGTGTGCTGTGTGTGCTGTGGGTCGTGTGTGCTGTGTGTGATGTGGGTCGTGTGTGCTGTGGGTCGTGTGTGCTGTGTGCTGTGTGTGCTGTGTGCTGTGGGTCGTGTGTGATGTGTGCTGTGTGTGCTGTGTGCTGTGTGCTGTGGGTTGTGTGTGCTGTGTGCTGTGGGTTGTGTGCTGTGGGTTGTGTGTGCTGTGTGTGCTGTGTGTGCTGTGGGGCTGTGTGCTGTGTGTGCTGTGTGCGCTGCGTGCTGTGTGTGCTGTGTGTGCTGTGGGGCTGTGTGCTGTGTGTGCTGTGTGCGCTGCGTGCTGTGTGTGCTGTGTGTGATGTGTGCTGTGTGTGCTGTGTGCTGTGTGCTGTGTGTGCTGTGGGTCGTGTGTGCTGTGGGGCTGTGTGTTGTGTGCTGTGGGTCGTGTGTGCTATGGGTCGTGTGTGCTGTGGGTCGTGTGTGCTGTGGGTCGTGTGTGCTGTGGGTCGTGTGTGCTGTGGGGCTGTGTGTGCTGTGTGTGCTGTGTTGTGTGCTGTGGGTCGTGTGTGATGTGTGCTGTGTGTGCTGTGTGTTGTGTGCTGTGGGTCGTGTGTGATGTGTGCTGTGTGTGCTGTGTGTTGTGTGCTGTGGGTCGTGTGTGATGTGTGCTGTGTGTGCTGTGTGTTGTGTGCTGTGGGTCGTGTGTGATGTGTGCTGTGTGTGCTGTGGGTCGTGTGTGCTGTGGATCGTGTGTGCTGTGGGTCGTGTGTGATGTGGGTCGTGGCTACACACTCGTGCATGCGCGAGTGTGTGTGTCCGTGTGTCCGTGGTGCAGCTGTAGCGTTGTAGATAGTAATGAAATGAGCTAGTTGGTAAGCCGCCATGTCACTGTGCAGTGCACCGGGTCCCTGCACTTTTGTGCATGAAAGCGCACCATGTCCTGTAATGACAAATTAGGACCTAGGACATAAAACAATTTCCCCAATAGTTAAAACCCATGGAAGGGATATTCCAAAACTTTGCTAAAATATTTGGACTACTCTTAAATGTTTGGAACTCCTTTTTACTTGCGTACTCTTGAGGGCTGTACAGTTACAGCATCTCACCACTGCTTGAAGAACTTCCTGCATGTAAAGCGAGCAGACGTGTGAAACAGACAAGGCATGAAATGTCAGTTGAGTAATAGTCAAGGGAGGTCAAGGGAGGGTCAAGGGAGAGTCAAGGGAGGGTCAAGGGAGGGTCAAGGGAGGGTCAAGGGAGGGTCAAGGGAGGGTCAAGGGAGGGTCAAGGGAGGGTCAAGGGAGGGTCAAGGGAGGGTCAAGGGAGGGTCAAGGGAGGGTCAAGGGAGGTCAAGGGAATGGAACTTTCATGTCAATGGTGCTCCACGTATTAGGACCAGTGGAATGTGTTTTGTGGGTCCAATTCTCATGTAGCCAGCCCCTGGTCTGCTGTCCATCCTTCTCACTGCAGGCATGGCGCCATTCTATGTGAGAGTCTGCCAGGAGCTGTCTGAGTCACCGGATGCAGCCCTGCTGGACAGCCTGAAAAATGCCAATCGGCAGGACCTGGCTCGGCTGGATGAGGCTGTGCGTGATGCAGAGGAGAACCTGGGGGATGTGGAGCAGCGGGAGGCCCTGTTGGCCAGGGCAGAGTACCTCTCTGGTATCGGGGACAAGGTACGAGTTTCACAAGCTTTGTGGTTGTGGTTGGGTGGAGGAGGTAGGCAGCAGCACTGTTGCCTTTCTCTGAGTGCAGGAAGAGTCCGACGCAGCTTTTTGCCGTGCCTTTGACAAGACTGTCCCGCTGGGTCAGCGACTTGACATCCTGTTCCACCAGATTCGACTGGGTCTCTTTTTTGGGGACCACACCCTTATCACGCGTGACTTAAGCAAGGCCAAGAGGTGCGTCCAGTGCCCCACCCACAACATGTGGCATGTGGACCACCCCTCCTCCTCCGCTGCAGCTTGATGGAAGAGGGCGGTGACTGGGACAGGAAGAACAGGCTCAAGATATACGAAGGGCTGCACGCACTGAGCACGCGCAATTTTGCGGTGGCAGCAACCAACTTCTTTGACACCATGGCCACCTTCACCTGCAGTGAGGCCATGAGCTACCACGCCTTTGTCAAGTACGCCGTGTTTGCGTGCATGGTGGCCATGGACCGTAGCTTCATCAAGGAAAAGGTACAGGCCACACACACACGGCTTTCACTGTAGTCTCTATCAAAGATGTGACCTTTCCTGTGCAGATTGTTGGTGGGGCGGAGGTGCTGGAAGTCCTGCACTCCCATAAAGAGCTGGGCACTTTTGTGCAGTCCTTCTATAATTGCCAGTATGGCGTTTTCTTCAGAACGCTTGGTGGGTTGCAGGAGGGAGTCGGGCTGAGCCTCGGTCATCGTTGCGCATGTGTGCCTTCTGTAGTGTGGGTGGAGGGGCAGATCAAGAACGACCGGTTCATGGCACCGCACTGCCACTTCTACATTCGGGAGATGCGAATCAAGGCCTACGCTCAGCTCCTGGAGTCCTACCGCTCGCTGTCACTGCAGGCAATGGCGGACACATTTGGTGTTACACCGGAATTTATTGACAGGTAGCCATGGCAACACCTATCCAATTGGGAGGTGTTACAAGACCATACCGCAGCACACGTAGCCTCTCTTCTCTCCTGCAGGGAGCTGTCCCGGTTCATTGCTATGGGGAGGCTCAACTGTCGAATTGACAAAGTGGGAGGAGTTGTGGAGACCAACCGCCCAGACAGGAAGAACTTCCTGTACCAGGTTAGGCACTGCACTGCAGTTGGTGGTGGTGTACTGTGGCAGCTGAAAATGATTATGCACACTTCAGCAGCATGCTTGTCACGTCTGCCCCGTGCAGTCCACTATCAAGCAGGGTGACTTGCTGCTGAACAGACTGCAGAAACTCGGCAGAATCATCAACATCTGAGGTCTAGTGCAGATTGTGCGCCATGGTCTAGAACTTGTCTGTCATCAAAGGACCTTGCAGTGTGCAGTGTTGGCTGTATGATTGATTAAGTTGACTTCAATTTGACTTCAATTGGCATGGGGCACAAGACATGTCACTAGTGCACACGCTCAGTCCATGTAATTAGACTTTGTTGAATGCTGCCACGTCCACTGACTGGACCAGGTCCTCGAACTTGGTGATCTCTTCCTCCAGGAAGTCAGTACCAATCTGCAGAGTGAGAGAGAGGTATGCAGCTGTAGCAACTCACCATCACAAGCACATTGCACTGCACTGCACACACCTTGTCATCTTCAACCACACAGCCAATCTGCAGCTTCTTGATGCCATACGCCAGTGGGACAAGCTTGGCTGCACCATAGGAAAACACGTCAACAACTGGCCAACATATTCCTCACTGCGCACACACTCACCTTGTCCCCACAACAGCCCGTCAGCCTCTATAGATCGCACAGCTCGCTCCACTTCAGCCATGTCTGCAGCAGAAGGTGTACAGGCTGGCAAGGAACTCAGCCAACAAGAACCTGCCAAGCGCACCTGTTTCATCATCCCATGGCTTTACGTCCAGGACTATGCTGGACTTGGCCACCACAGCAGGTTCTGCAGATGTGAAGGGTCCGAGTGCCTTTTACGACTGCTGCACACGCACACAGCTGCAACTGCACTAGTGAACCCAGCTCACTCTTTGACTTTCTAGCAGTGTACTCTGCAATCCTCTCCTCCTTCAGCCTCTCTGCCTCAGCACTCTGTGACCGCAGGCACAGTGAGGCTCGACACAACAACCACACCCTCCTCACCTCACCTCCTCCTCACTGTCTGATCCAAACAGGTCAAAGTCACCGTCGTCACACTTGCTGTCGCTTGAAGTCCCCCCCACTGGTCCGTACTGGTCAATGGGCTTCGCAACACCAGGCCAGCTAACAGACGGGATGCGGCCAGTCTGCTGTAGTCTGGCCTTGCTAGACCCACGCCCATGCACCTCCTAGATGGCCATGCAAGCGCCCAAACCCTATCCACTACTCACTGCTTAGTTCATCTCTATATCTCTCGGACTTCCGTGTATCTAGCCCAACATACCTCTGCTGGTCGCTGTCGCTGTAGGAAGAAATGTGGCGGTACCAGCGCAAAGCGTGAACGAATGACTCCTTAGGAGGCGAGGCGACAGCTTTGTACACGACAACGTCTCCCTGCGATGGCACCCACCTGCGAGTGAGGGCAGCTCGCGTTTGACAACACAAAACGGACAACGCTCAACAGAACAGACAAACACAGCAGCACCCGTCAATGTAACTCTTGTCTGCCAAGAAGCTGTTCAGGGCGGTCAGCCCGGCATCACTTCGGAGATCTCCGAAACCCATTGCCTTCGTCGCGCGCACACGTGGCGAACACAAACGCCTATAGGGCTATTATGCGTCACTTCGCCACCCACGTGCTGTGTCACAGTCGGATGAAAATGTCCTCCTGCAGCGTGTGTGGCTACGCAGATTTCCGATTGACAGACGGATTGTTCTTTTGTGCTGAATGCGGCACGCAGTCACAGGTTAGAGGCACGGCCTTCCAGACATAGATACCGAAGCGTCCTTAGCTAAAAGGAATGGGACTCGGGCTGGCCTAGCTATCTGTTGTGCTACTGCAATCACGCACGTCCAGGATCTGATTGAGGAGGTATCGGAGGAAGCCAATGTTGCGGCAGATGGGTCCTTGTTCGTGCAGCAGCTCCGAAGAAGGCGAAATGAGCCAGGTGGTGTGCCTGAGGAAGATGATGACGGGCCTCCCAGCAGCGCGCTGCAGGCAGTGCAGCGCACTCTGATGCTACAGACAGACGCTCTTTTACGTCTTATGCGTTGTCCTGTTACTTTCGAGGTATGGAAGCTTGTATGTATGTGTGCATGTGTGTGTAAGTGTGGTGCCATAAGTTGCTGGCCCCTGTCCAATTCCAGCAAACTGTTCGCCATCTGTGGCTGCATTTACTGGCGACTACAGAGGCAGTGGCACCGAATAGGACATTTGGTGCAGCTGGGGTGGATAGTGGCGGTGATGGTGCAACTCAGAAAGTATTAGTGAATGCCACGAGTACGGAAGGTGGATGGCCCACTGCAATAAAAGTCAGTGTGACCCTGCCTTTGCTGTACCTCAGCCTGAGTTATGTGGGAAGCCACGTTATGGTGATGGACCTGATCAGGTGTGTGTTGACTAGGGGATTAGCTATGTTACAACAGGGGCCTGTGTGGCCATGAAGAGTCACTTTGAACAGTACCTGGTGAATAAGAAATGAGCAGTGGTTGATCTCTCTGCCGTTCTAGGATGGCCCGTGATGGTGTTCTCCCATACTACAACCTGGCAAGCCACCTATCGCAGAAGTACATGAAGGGACACAGTGCGACTCTGACTGTGAGAGTAAGTTGGATCGTTTGCCTACTCTGATATACCCATTGAATTGTTTTAATTCCCACGTACCTGCTCCCTGCAGACTGCAGTTCTACCTGACACTGTGTACACTTGGTGCAGGAGGCTGTTTTCTGTGTTGGCAATCCCCCATTCCCCCCCTCCCGTGTCTGTGAATGGGATAGTTGCTCAGCTGCTCACTCGGATGTACCACACTCACCTCATCCCAGCTGCAAGTCGTCTGCTGAACGTGGTCCCTCCCCACTCCCAGGCAGCCCTACAAACCACTCCTGACATCACGGCAGTCCGCCTTGAGGTCAAATGTGCAGCCATCATTCTGGTCCTGCACAAACTAGTGTATGGACTGGATGACTACCAAGAATTGTAAGACATGTATTCACAAACTGTATATATTTTCTGACAAGTCCTAAACCCATAATAATAAACCTTGCTGCCGTATAAGAGTTTCATAGGGGTTGCCTGGGCAGCTATTAGACTATGGGGTGTACTTTTGCACTGTTATAGGTTAGAAGCAGGTATATATGTAGTGAAACAGACCATGCATCGCTCATGTCTTATGCAACTTCTTATACAGCTATTAGTACAGTGCTCTTAGGGTTGGTTGTTCAGATCAGTAATCGGTAACAGGTTATCGCCTGAGCAGTGACACCATACAGGCTGGGCAGAACACCCTCTTGGATGTTCTTTGTAGGACGAAGAACAGCTGTATGCTGCTTACGCCAACTCTCTAGTTCATCGTCCGAAAAAGAGAGTATATCCTACTGCAAAGCATCTTGCAATTTTGTTTGGAAGTGAATTGCCTACTTGGATGATGATGTCACTGTATGCATGATATGTGTAGAATGTGCACTACCACAGCTGGTAAGCAAGATGGTATTTCACATGCCAAGTGCTGTGTGTGTATTTAGGGTGATGACACGTTTCTCTTAATTGTCAGTGTACTGGAGGAAAGGGCATTAAGTGCAGAATGCCGTCAGCCCGTGTGCTATGTTTGGACTGACTGGGTCAACTGGTTCTTGCACAGGAAGAGGGAAAACATAAACCACCACAATAGGCGGTGAGGACAAGACGCACGTGTGTAGTGAATTGCAAATGCAGTATGACTTGAGCTGGCAGTGCTGCCTCCAGTGCACCTATAAACGCAGCGTGTGCAGGTGTAGCTGAGCCTGTGATCTGCTCTGCGTGTTTTGTACTTGTATACATAGGGACCTGTTGCTTTTGTCAGAATATAATGAGTATACAGCATTCTGCAAGGATGTGGTTCTGAGCAAGTTCAGGTTGGCCAAGAAACCACGTGAGTTAGTAGCTGAAGCACATTGCTTTTCGGAATGCCTTCATGCATGCAAAAGATAGCCACCAACCACCAACCAGTTTTCTGCCATGCCAGAGGAATTTCCTGACTGACAATGATGGTACCTTAAAGGCAGGGGAAGAACGTTTTTTTGCGAATATTGTGTGTTTCTGCGCAGCTGGTTCACCTGCAGCCCTGGCACCTCTAGTAAATTGTGAGGTGTCAATCTCACCTTCTTATATTATCTTATATATATATATATATAAGCTAATAAGGGTGCCATGTACTCATCCATTGCACATTCTCTGATGACAGCAACAAAACTGTTGGTGTTGATTACCATCCAGGCTCTGTTGTGGCTGTAGAATCAGGTCATGTGGGTTAGGCCAGCTACATGAGACTGTCCAAGGGTATTGAGGCACTGATTCTGAACATGTGGGTCTGCAGCTGTCTGTAGGTATGTATACATATGTATGTGGCAATGCTTTGCGAATGCCAGTACAACAGTGTATATACACTGTGTAGTGAGTACTGGTTACTATTGAGCTTCTAAGGTGTACTTAATGCGTTTACTGACTGCATATTTGCAGAAGGTTTGGAAGCACAAGGAATACCGTATGGACCTTAATTTTTGCGGTACTAAACTTTCGCGGTTTTTGCGGTTCGACAGCCATGTGCGAAGGTTTAGTCCCTGTGAACATTTAGACCAGCGCTTACTGGGCAACGAATCGTCCATTTGATGAATGGGCCACGTCATAATTCTACAAAATGGCTACCGTGGTTTAAGGCGTAGTGAACACCGGTGTCAGCATCTAATCCTCTCTGTGGTGACTATTCCATCACTGCCTGGAATCCTCCACTCTGTAGATGACAAATTAACCTGACAATGACAAATCTCCATCGACACAACGTTTTACAATGCCCGGCGGTACCATGCTGACACCTTCTTCCTCAACGAAAGTAACCGTCCACATTTGCGCGCGCGGGTGTATACAAAGCGGCGAAAGTAAGAAGCGACCCTACAATCCTACGGGGTGACAGATGTAGACTAACCTTCAGCTTCGCGCCCCGCACTTGCGTTAACTTCACGCTAATCTTCCTCGACCGAACGAGCTGTCTCCATCATTGCTACCGTTGCATTTACACAACGGCGAATAACAAGAGCTATAAAGAATCATCCTCGATCATGGACATACATGAGAAAATCCTTACTGAATCCGTTTCGACTGTAAGAAAGGACTATAAAGTGTAATACGCAACGATATTGGTTCTCACCTAGGCGGCACCATTTTATCTCCGGCATTAATGGGTTTGGCGGGAATTTTGAACTCCAATGCTAAAGGGCTAAGAGTGTACAATTGCCTGTAGTGTTAGCAGCCATTTTGTTGCTTCATTTCATTGTGTTTTAGTGTTCACACTGGATGGTATTGCTACTTGATACTTCTCCATAACCCATGAATGCTATTCACTTACTCAACAGCTAGGTAGATGGTGTGTGCATTGCAAAGTTAGTGTTGGTTTGTTAATGCAAGGTGTCCCGAGGAGCTGTGCTTGGGTCATTGGATTTACTTGCTGAGCCTTTCTGAGGCTGTAGCACAGCACCAGCGTTTGCCCTTTCCTTTACAATATGGAAATGCACTGTTAGATAAGATGAATGCTAACATTAATTCTGTCACACACACTGTATGTAAAGCACCTGGCTGGTTATGCGCTTGCTTACTGTGTGGACTCTGAGCTAGCTACACAGAACTAGTTTCTGCACTCTTATACTTTCTTAAGGGATCAACCTTGACTTCACTGGAGAATTGGAATCTAATTTCTACCCAGAAGAATCAGGAAGCAATGCTACAGCTGTCTGCTGTCCAAACACTGGAGAGCCTCGATTGATGCCACTACACTGCAGTGAATGCACAGAATATGAGACCAATTTTATAAGAACAACAGCAAAGAAGCCACCTTCATTCTCTTTGATATTTCTAGCCAGGGTTTTAACTGAATTAGTGGAAACAGAGGAAGCCTTGCTAATGGCAGAGGTTGTACTGGTGGAGAAGCTATTACAGAGAGAACTGGTTACAATAAACAGAATTTATAATGTTTTAAAATGAAACTGTATGAATACAATGCATGCAGGTAAATATGAATTTGAGGTTTGTCGTGGCGAATTTCATGTTTGAATGGTAAATTTCAGATTTGTTGGATCCATATGTGATGTGGTGATTATGATGTTTGTATGGTGCATGTGGAATGTAATGCCTGTATAATCAACATGAAGGTATGGTGGTTGAATTTGTGGCTTGACCTGTGTAACTGTGTGACTAAACCAGTTAACATTTAAACTGGCATGGAGAAGTTCAACTAAGATTTGGTTGAAATGGTTTGTGTGATGAAGATTAGGATTGTGTATGGTGTACAGTGAATCAAATGCCTGCATAGTCAACGAATTTGCAGCTTTGTCTGTGTGATTCTGTGGTTGACAAGTTGAAATTGTGGTAAGCATGGTTAATTTCGACTTGTCTCTGGTTGATGATGAGGTTGAATGAGGAAATGAGATATGTATATGGTGTGCTGTGAATGTATAGGCGGTCATGGTGGTCCAATTTGTGGCTTGGCCTGTGTTATTGGGTTAACATCTTGCAATAATTGTGGTAGGCATGGTGAAGGTTGTAGATGGCTATTTACTAGGGACAACATTGGCAGTCCAAACTGCACCGTGGCACATTAAAGAATGGTGTATGCTGTCCAAAAAGTTTAGGGCAGAAGTAACACTGAGCAATATGTCCATGAAGGCACACAGTGCGACTCTGACTGTGAGAGTAAGTTGGATCGTTTGCCTACTCTGATATACCCATTGAATTGTTTTAATTCCCACGTACCTGCTCCCTGCAGACTGCAGTTCTACCTGACACTGTGTACACTTGGTGCAGGAGGCTGTTTTCTGTGTTGGCAATCCCCCATTCCCCCCCTCCCGTGTCTGTGAATGGGATAGTTGCTCAGCTGCTCACTCGGATGTACCACACTCACCTCATCCCAGCTGCAAGTCGTCTGCTGAACGTGGCCCCTCCCCACTCCCAGGCAGCCCTACAAACCACTCCTGACATCACGACGGTCCGCCTTGAGGTCGAATGTGCAGCCATCACTCTGGTCCTGCACAAACTAGTGTATGGACCCCGCAGTAGCTCCTCTGCTATCAGGGTTGCTATGCTGCTTGCTGTCTTCAGAGCTGGCTGTACGTGAGTGCACCATATGGCGAGCGACAGCAGGGAACAGTCTTCATCTATTCAGGGAAGATACGCGGTTGCACACTCTTGTCTCTTATGTACTGCTACTACGCATAATAAGGCTGGGTTTCGTTTTTTTTTTGACGTCACTAAATTGTGTGGGGCTAAACGCGTTTTGCACGCGCACTTAGAATACCTGCCCTGTACGGATACTACGCAAACCTTGTGACGCATGCAGTGACCGTTGGAATGGAGTTACCACCGGCCAAAAGACGGTCAGCCTTAGGAGAAGGGGCTCACGTGGCCATTAGGTGACCTGAAACTAGCTATATTTTAGATGAGTAAGGTACAAAGGGAGTTTCCGGCAAACATCGATACCACGTTGATGTTTCTGGTCCCCTCGGGGGTCAGGCATCCCATGCTGCTGTGTGTAGCTAGTTTTTCTGTTTCTCTGCAGTAAAAGCCAATCACCAATGGGACTCTCTGTGTCACTTTCAAGTAAAGGTCACGTTCATTCGTCCTTACTTCACGGCTTCAACCTGGAGGGTTTCCGCCACTTGACGGACGTGTACAGCTTGGAGGAAGCCATGCCACTTGCCCGTGACAACAACACAAAGTCAGCGGAAACAGAGGAATGCCTTGCCGGAGTGCAAGCTGCTATGTTTCTTATGCAACAATTCTTACCTACAGAAGGTGTCCAATTTGTTGCGAACAAGGGAGTTCCAGAATGGAATGTCTTGTCTGGGTGGGTTGCCAAGCCTTTCCGAAGACCTGACATAGTAGTGCGTGTTGGCGGTGAGGCTGTACTGATAGTAGAAGTCCACTCGGGAAATGACATGGATACTTTCTATTCCACAGTCAAGAAAACAGCTATAGGGGTGCTTACTCAGTTTCAGTATCTGCGACGGAAATTCGAAGTTGATGAAGTAATTGGTTTTGCATTCCCTAAGAACAACATCAAAACTGCAGTGGTTAAAGTAACTGTCACTCCTAAATTTGTCCGATGTGTGTGCACCTTAAAGGCTCTCAAATTGAATGAAATTAGCCAAGAAGTTTCTGCTGCATTTGCAAAGAATTGCCAAGTTCTTCAGGCCCATCCTCCACAAGCTGGAGCTGTTGATGGCTTCCCATATCGATTTTCACAACAAGAAATTGATGCGCTAGCAGAGAGTTTTAATTCACAACCTGTGACACCTATGTGTCCGGGCAATCAAATGGTACAAGTAGAGTGCAAATCGCTGGAACAAGTCGGTTCTAATTCGGCAATTGTCTTAAAGAGTGACAGTAATGTCTACAAATTATCAGAGGCTGAGAGTGCGCATGTTTTGCAGGACCTGTCTCGCATCATTAGACTCGCTGACACCTGGATGATTGGAGTGCCATTTGGCCGTATAGTATACACGGGTCTCACTTTCCATGTTACTCACAAGTATTTGCCACCGCTGAGCTACGAGAAAGCCAAACCCTGTCTGCTGCATTTGCTGCTGGGTGTGGGGGATGCCCTTCATAAGCTACATTCTTTTGGCTATGCACACTTGGACGTGCGCTTACCAAACGTGTGCTTTGTGGAGCGGCGGAATGGCAAGAAATATCCTGTGCTCATTGATTTTGGACATACTCAATCAATCTGCATGTCTTCTGGTGTTCCACTGGAATTTCTGAACAGAAGTGTCATGTATCAGCTTGACTGTAAGGGTGACATACGGAAGTTGGACTGGTGGCAACTCGGATTGTTGGCTGCATATATTCTTACAGAGCCAAGGTTGGATAATTATCATGAATTTCAGTTCCCCGAGGAGTTGAAACAGGACCCGTTTATCAGCTATGCAATGGAGGGTGAATTTATTCCTCCTGGGTCCAGTACGACGATTCGGGAGTGCAACACTGAACTGTAGCCTGTAATATGGGCCTTACTCTGAGTTACACATAATTACTATACTGAAAAGAGTAATCACTTTCCTGTAAGCCAAATTATGTATTACATCAGAAATTTGTCCATATTGCACTGTTACTTTTCTTCAGCATCCTCATGGTCTTGCATATTTCTTGCCAACATCTGCAAGAGTATGCAGTTGCATACTCTTGCAAACTAGCTGTGCTTTTGTTGTCCATATCAATTTGTCACGCAAATGTGTCGTAATAAGGTTGCGTTCAAGGTCCTGCAAAGTCAAGAGTTGGGCATACGTTATCACGAAGCCTGCTACAGTCCAATGCAAAAGCACAAAAATTGCACAATACCCACAAAAGCAGTATAATACATCAAATTGAAGCACTCACTGCACTGAAGAAGCGTGCCAACTACCATGTGATCCACACAAATGCATAGCTAGGGATGGTAGAATAGGAGGTCAAATTGAAGCACTCACTGCACTGAAGAAGCGTGCCAACTACCATGTGATCCACACAAATGCATAGCTAGGGATGGTAGAATAGGAGGTCAAATTGAAGCACTCACTGCACTGAAGAAGCGTGCCAACTACCATGTGATCCACACAAATGCATAGCTAGGGATGGTAGAATAGGAGGTCAAATTGAAGCACTCACTGCACTGAAGAAGCGTGCCAACTACCATGTGATCCACACAAATGCATAGCTAGGGATGGTAGAATAGGAGGTCAAATTGAAGCACTCACTGCACTGAAGAAGCGTGCCAACTACCATGTGATCCACACAAATGCATAGCTAGGGATGGTAGAATAGGAGGTCAAATGTCTGTGTTGAATGTGGAGAGCTATGTTGCAGGCACGATAAATGTCTCAGCCATGAAGATGTACAAGCATGCTCTACTAGTTGTGATGGATCCTATGGTATGCCTGGGATGTTGGTGACATGTACCGTTTACACACAACTTGCATGTGTTGATTTGTCAGTCACGTTGAGCGAGGAGTCAACCTCACTTGGGTGCATCCACTGTGCAATTGAAAGGGTATGGCAGTTAGTGGATGGCATTTGTTGCAGAAATGTGTCATGTCAGGGTTGTGTTCAAGCTCCTGAAGAGCCTAGTGCTGCTGGGCATACAGCATCATGAAGACTGTTGCAGTCCAATGAGCCTCGGTGGCTGGGGGCCAGTGTGGGTGGGTGCATCTCCACAACGTATATACACACATAGATGTGGACATAGATATATGCATAGATGTACATAATGTCTATAGGCAGCCCACCACCCGTGGCCATGCATGTACACATGCAAACCTACCACCTCACACATGCATACACCCACCCATGTGCAGATCCACATCTACCTATCCATCCGTCCATCCATCTAGCTAGCTATGCGTGCATGTATATATAGCCAGGCCAGCAGCCAACTGCCCTGCTTGCAGCGCTGTAAGCAGGTGGTTGGCTGCAAGCGTTGAGAAACGCGCGTCAGCCGTCCAGCCACCATGCACCCATGGGCACATGCCTCTGCAGAAGAGGGCATGCCAGCTGTGGCCACCACACCTGCCAGCTCTCTCGTTTCTCAATGCATTTGGTCAAGCACCTGCTTACAGCGCTGTAAGCAGACAGTGAACACTATATAGGGTGCCATTGCTGGATTCAAGTGCCTACTGGATACTGGTTAATTCACCAATCTCCTCCTACTACTACATACTGTCCCACAGTTGAGACAAATTTGTGATGTGATATCGTTTTCACGTTGCATGTAAAATGTAGCCATTCATCCGATAAAATATAATAATAATAAAAATACATATTTATATATATATACGAACATGAAGTAATCCTAACACTAACATAACAAACACTTGTCTGTTCCAGCTATTTACCAATCTCCTCCTCACGTAATCTGCAGAATGGAAACGGTACACACACACACACACACACACACACACACACACACACACACACACACACACACACACACACACACACACACACACACACACACACACACACACACACACACACACACACACACACACACACACACACACACACACACACACACACACACACACACACACACACACACACACACACACACACACACACACACACACACACACACACACACACACACACACACACACACACACACACACACACACACACACACACACACACACACACACACACACACACACACACACACACACACACACACACACACACAATTTACTTGTAGTGTGATGGTCAGGAAAGCATTGTTGGGAGAAATATTTGTAAGTCTTCCTCGGACCAGCACGGTGCAGGAGTACAGCCTAGATCTTTCTATGGATCAGCACTGTCTGAAAGGAAGGGGTGTATATTGCCAACAGGAGGGTGGTATGGGTCCTCACCTTATTAACTTGTATCTCCATGTAAAGTACAAATCGACAGATGACCAGGTGAGATCCATCTCTTCAATGTGTATGATTTATTATAGTTATGCATATCTATGGGATAAGCAAATGTTGATCCTTGTATCTTTGTTTTCATTTGTAGGAAAGATATGGCACACTTGTTGGAGTCTTCAAAATAGGAACAGATGTCACCATGCTTCTTGTAGCTTTTGAAAAATTGCAAAGGACAAAGCTGAGATGTCCTCCTTATGTTAGAGGACAAAGTCTAACGGCTGTTTCTGCCAGGCAGCTCATTTGCGATGTGTCCTTTATGCACCACTGTGGCGGTGGGTGCAAAGTTGTGCAGCAAGGACGGGCAAGGCAAGTTGAAAGACAACGTGTAGAGGTTGCCTCAGGTGCAGCAGTGATCCATGACTCAAAACAATGAAGTTTATTCTACAATGTATTTTGCTTAAACAACTGATCTTTTGTTTATTCAAGTCCTTTGTGTACTTTTTAACTAGCTACCACATGTAGCTACATTATACCACAATTGGAGAGAGCATTAGTCTACCCACACCTTGCACACGTTCTTCCGGTTTCGCGATGGTCGACGGTGCACAACAGAGAATAGCGAGTTCGCAGGCGTAGTACAACAGAAAGTAATGTATAAGTCTTGTACTGGAGACTCGCAGCATACTATACAGCGCGAGCCAAGACACATACAGCAGAGCCGCACCTTCTTATGCGAACACACACCACATGCACACATGCACACGGACACACACACACACACACACACACACACACACACACACACACACACACACACCGGGGGTTGAAAGGTCAGCAAATCCCGATGGTCCCAGAAAGAGGAGCTCTGTCCAGTAGGTGAAGGGGTAGCCCACTCACTGGGTGTGTGCGAACCGGCTCGGTGTGCCTCTGTGAGTGGGGGGAGGAGGCTCCAGTGGGGAGTTTGCAAACGGGGATGGAGTACCTGGCGTGCAGGCAGGTGGCGCTATAATTTGTTGGCTGGGTTGTCTAAGTCTGTGACGGGGAGCCCTGCTCTGAGCCATCCTGACACAGCAGCAGCTACTCTCCCTGCACCGACCATGTCATGACACCACCACTCCAAGACGCATACACAACCACGCCTGAGCACGCGTTACTCACACAAACTTACCAGCACGCGACTTTCAGTTTAAACTGGTCTTCATAGCTCTTCTCGCATGAACACATCTGGGTACCGTGTCTTCTTGAAAGCCACCTCTTGCCGCCGGGAGCTGCAAGAACACGGCATGCGGGCCGAGCTGCGGCTGCATCAGGGATCAGGAGGGCAAATAACAGTGGCAGCAGGGTACGGCAACAACTGCCACACATGACAGCCGTTGCTCCTTCCCTTGTGTGTGCGCACACACAATTACACACACACACACAGGCACGCACACACACGCACACACACACACACACACACACACACACACACACACACACACACACACACACACACACACACACACACACACACATGCACAGGCACTTGGACCATTCAATGGGACTTGCCTTCGGCTGTGGAGCTTGGTAAGAAAGTCATCCAGAGGCTTTTCTTGGGTTGGTATGAAGGGGATTTTCATCAAGGATGCTGAAAGGAAGAACAGACATTATGCGTACACCACACAGGCCTGCACAAGCACACACATACACACACGCACACACACAGGTACACATGTACACAAACACACACACACGGACACAGGCACAAACACAGTTTAAATAGGGATGGGACGAATACTGAAATATTTGGCTTCGAATATTCGTTCCAAATGCCACGAATATTGGAATATTCGGTACTGGATGACTTCCGGTATTGGCTTGTCTTATATAAACATTGCGGTTGCTGAGTCAGCTGATCGTCTAGCGCGTTCCTTTGATGTCACCTTGTGTAAACATTGAGTTCGCTTCAAAAGGGTCTACGTAAATGTAGTCCGCTGCCGTGCTCTCCGCAGCCATTACACACTGCGCAGCTGCAGGTACGTGCGAGCGTTCGAGTGTCGAACAGTTTACGAGTCTGTAAGAACGCCTCGCGTTTACTACAGTGTATTCTAGCCATCCCCTTTGTCATATTCGACCCCTATCAACACAGGACGCGTAGAATCTTCTAGTTGTAGTCGAAAAAGCGCTGATAAGCTTGCCGCGAACCGTTCTACTAAAGGAACGGCTAGCGCTAGTGGAATGGTTCGTGGCAAGCTTTTCAACGCTTCTACTGGTTAATTTATAATAATTATAAAAAAGTAAGTATATAATATGCATAACGAATATTCGAAGCTTGAGAATACATTCGAATATTAGGCTAACATTCGAATATACCGTATATTCGAACATTCGTCCCACCCACCCACCCACACTCACTCACACACACACACCGTTACACACTCATGCGCAGAGTGCACACACACACGGGCACAAACGTACACACGCACACACACAGTTACACACACACACACACACACACACACACACACACACACACACACACACACACACACACACACACACACACACACACACACACACACACACACATGCTCACACACACCGTTACACACTCATACGCAGAGCGGGCACACACACAGACACACACACATGGACACACACGCAGTGACACAAACAGGCCTGCACAAGCACACACATACAGATGCACACACACAGTTACACATGTACACACACACACGGACACAGGCACACACATAAACACACACACATATACACAGACACATACACACAAACACACACACACAAACACACACAAACACACACAAACACACACACACACACACTCACTCACTCACACACACTCACTCACTCACTCACTCACACACACCGTTGCACACTCTTACGCAGAGTGCACACACACATGGACGGACACACACACAGACACACACATACACACGCACACACACAGTTACACATACATACACACG
>OX465047.1:2500-10000 GCA_949841015.1 Aplysina aerophoba
TGCCACAGTCAGTGTCTGCGTTTGGTAATCTCTTTCATCAAACTGAGTGTTGTTTGCTTGCACTACTTCTGTTCACATTGCAGCTTTCGACCTCAGCCTGCCCGCCCACCACCGCCGTGGCTTCGGCACCGAAACAGAGACAAAGCGAGGGAGGAAGAGGAACAGAAGGAGAGGGCACGGCAGGCAGACACGGCCCTCGGGGGGAGGTACCCACCCTCAGTGGTTGACCGGCTCCTCACAATGAACCAGGAGGAGTTGGACTATGACCTCATTGTGGCAGTGATAAGGCACATTTGCGACCACCTGGGGGTATGTGCACTGGTGGGGGTGGGGCTTGAAGTCATGTGACTCTAGCTATACTCCTCCCCTTAGGAGGGTGCCATTCTGGTGTTCCTGCCAGGATGGGACAATATCAGCCGTGTCAATGACATGCTCATGGCTGACCCAGTGTTCCGATCAAGTGAGACCCTCCAACTGCAGCCAGAATGTCTGGCGAACTACACACACTTCATGATATTCACCATCTACCTCAGTTCATCCCTTCACCCATCCTTGTACCAGTCCTCTCCCACTGCCCCTCACCCTCCCCTCCCCAGACCGCTACCTCCTCATCCCGCTGCACTCCATGATGCCGACAGTGAACCAGCAGTCGGTCTTTGAACGCCCCCCGCCGGGGGTGAGGAAGATTGTCTTGGCAACCAACATTGCAGAGACCAGCATCACCATTGATGATGTGGTCTATGTTGTTGATCCTGGCAAGGTCAAACAAAATGTAAGGAATAGGAAGGCTGTGTTCTGTGTCCTTGCGTGCGTGTGTCTGTCCATGCATGTGTCTGTGAGCTTCCTTCACCTACCGTCGTAGCTGTATGATGCACAGACGGACCTGCCCATGTTGCAGCCAGTCTGGGTCAGCCAGGCAGCTGCCAAGCAGCGCAAGGGGCGAGCCGGGCGGGTGCAAGACGGCCACTGTTTCCACCTGTACACCGCTTGGCGGATGGGTCAACTGGAGGAGTACCAGCTACCTGAGATGCTGCGAACACCTCTGGCAGAGCTTGTGCTGCAGATAAAGGTACTCTTGCAACCTGCCTTTCGCTTCTCCCTTGAGCCTCCTTCACTCCTCATCCCCTTCCAGCTGCTGAAGCTGGGAATGACGGAGGACTTCCTCTCCAAGGCGCTGGAGCCCCCCGAGCCCAAGGCCGTCAGGAACGCCCTCCGACAGCTCAGACAGCTGGTTGGTGCATTCCCTGGGTGACAGCCAACCCACCCAGTGTAGCCTTTGTCGCCCACCCTGGTGCACTGCCTCCTTCCTGCAGAAAGCCCTGGACAAGGACGAGGAGCTGACCCCTCTTGGCCACCACTTGGCACGACTCCCGGTGGCACCACGGCTGGGGAAGATGATTCTCTTTGGTGCCATGTTCTCCTGTGTGGATCCAGTGCTGACGGTGGCCTCGGCCCTCGGGTTCAAGGAGCCCTTTGTCGTGCCTCTGGTGAGTGCAGGTAGGGGAGAGGGGGACGAGTTGGTGTCAGGTGCGGTCATGTGTTGCGCACTGTGCCACAGAACAAGACTGAAGAAGCTGACCGTGTGCGGAGGAACCTCGCTGGCGAGAGTAGGAGTGACCACATTGCAATTATCAACGCTTTCCAAGTCAGTAACCTCAGCACCTTCAACACTGTGTCCTCCCCCTCACTCACCCCTCCCCTTCCCACCCCTCTCCTCCCCCTCCCGCATCGTCGTAGGGCTGGGAGAGGCACAAGCGAGCTGGCTGGGGCGCTGTGAGACACTACTGTTGGGACAACTTCCTCTCGGTGCAGACGCTAGAGGTCTGGTGCCTTGGCAACAGGTTGACGCATGCACACTCATGCTCATAGTGTGTATGTGCGCTCTGCAGATGCTGTTCAACATGAAGAAGCAGTTTGCAGGTCTGCTGCATGACGCTGGTTTCCTTCTGTCTGCCAGCCCTAGTGACCCACAGGCCAACCACAATGCAGGTGTGTGGCACACAGTACCCCCACACAGTGCGGTGTGCGGCACACAGTACTCCCACTGTGCGGTGTGTGGCACAGTACTCCCACTGTGTGGTGTGTGGCACACAGTACTCCCACACAGTGCGGTGTGTGGCACACAGTACCCCCACACAGTGCGGTGTGTGGCACACAGTACCCCCACACAGTGCGGTGTGTGGCACACAGTACCCCCACACAGTGCGGTGTGCGGCACACAGTACTCCCACTGTGTGGTGTGTGGCACACAGTACCCCCACAGTGCGGTGTGCGGCACACAGTACTCCCACTGTGCGGTGTGTGGCACACAGTACTCCCACTGTGCGGTGTGTGGCACACAGTACCCCCACTGTGCGGTGTGCACCACACGGTACCCCCACTGTGCGGTGTGTGGCACACAGTACCCCCACAGTGCGGTGTGCGGCACACAGTACTCCCACTGTGCGGTGTGTGGCACACAGTACTCCCACTGTGTGGTGTGTGGCACACAGTACTCCCACTGTGCGGTGTGTGGCACACGGTACCCCCACTGTGCGGTGTGCACCACACAGTACCCCCACAGTGCGGTGTGCGGCACACAGTACTCCCACTGTGCGGTGTGTGGCACACAGTACCCCCACACAGTGCGGTGTGCACCACACAGTACTCCCACTGTGCGGTGTGCACCACACAGTACTCCCACTGTGCGGTGTGCACCACACAGTACTCCCACTGTGCGGTGTGTGGCACACAGTACTCCCACTGTGCGGTGTGTGGCACACAGTACTCCCCCACTGTGCGGTGTGCAGCACGCAGTACCCCCACACAGTGCGGTGTGTGGCACACAGTACTCCCACTGTGCGGTGTGTGGCACACAGTACTCCCACTGTGCGGTGTGTGGCACACAGTACTCCCCCACTGTGCGGTGTGCAGCACACAGTACTCCCACTGTGCGGTGTGCAGCACACAGTACTCCCACTGTGCGGTGTGTGGCACACAGTACTCCCACTGTGCGGTGTGTGGCACACAGTACTCCCCCACTGTGCGGTGTGTGGCACGCAGTACCCCCACAGTGCGGTGTGCAGCACACAGTACCCCCACTGTGCGGTGTGCAGCACACAGTACCCCCACTGTGCGGTGTAATGAGATGCTGCTAACACACATGTGATGTGATGCACTATACATGTGATGCAACGCACCATGCACATTGCAAACACTTGCACAATGTGCAGGCAATGAGAAGCTTGTCAAGGCAGTGCTGTGTGCTGGGCTGTACCCCAATGTGGCCAAGATGGAGTTCAAACCGAAGCCTGGAGTCCCTCGGCTGTACACACGGGAGGACGGCAAGGTCGCCTTCCACCCCAAGTCTGTCAACGCCAAGGAGGAGAGGTTCCCAGCCAAGTTCCTCATCTACAATACCAAAGTCAAGAGCACTGGGGTGAGGTGGGGCAAGGGCGGTGGAGTTTGGTGGGTGGGTGGGTGGGGCAAGGGCGGTGGAGTTTGGTGAATGGGTGGGTGGGGCAAGGGCGGTGGAGTTTGGTGAATGGGTGGGTGGGGCAAGGGCGGTGGAGTTTGGTGAATGGGTGGGTGGGGCAAGGGCGGTGGAGTTTGGTGGGTGGGTGAGGTGGGGCAAGGGCGGTGGAGTTTGGTGAGTGGGTGAGGTGGGGCAAGGGCGGTGGAGTTTGGTGAATGGGTGGGTGGGGCAAGGGCGGTGGAGTTTGGTGGGTGGGTGGGTGGGGCAAGGGCGGTGGAGTTTGGTGGGTGGGTGGGTGGGGCAAGGGCGGTGGAGTTTGGTGGATGGGTGGGTGGGGCAAGGGCGGTGGAGTTTGGTGGGTGGGTGGGTGGGGCAAGGGCGGTGGAGTTTGGTGAATGGGTGGGTGGGGCAAGGGCGGTGGAGTTTGGTGAGTGGGTGGGTGGGGCAAGGGCGGTGGAGATTGGTGGGTGGGTGGGTGGGGCAAGGGCGGTGGAGTTTGGTGGGTGGGTGGGTGGGGCAAGGGCGGTGGAGTTTGGTGAATGGGTGGGTGGGGCAAGGGCGGTGGAGTTTGGTGGGGTGAGGGTAAATGTGGACCTCTCCACCTCACTGTATGCCTTCTGCCCTGGTAGGTCTTCCTCCATGACACCACTGTTGTTGCCCCTTTTCCACTGCTGTTCTTTGGCGGGAACATCACAACCACCACAGTGCGTTGGCATGTTGGCAGTACCACTTTACACCACCACACTACACCACGTCATTACACCATCTCACTACACACACACACACACACACACACACACACACACACACACACACACACACACACACACACACACACACACACACACACACACACATTGTAGCAGATAGCTTGGTGCTAACACAGATGAAGAGGAGGACCTTGTCTTTAAATGTGTGCACAAGTGCCTGTTACATAGCACTTCTGCCCTCTGCTGTCAATAGGACATGGGGCAGGAGCTGATTTGTGTGGATGACTGGATCCAGTTCCAGGCATCCAGTGACATCGCAGCCACCGTAATGGTACGTCCAACTCCTCCACTTCACTTGTGACCAGTCCCCCCATGTGAGCTGTGTGCTTGTGTTCTGCCCAGGAGCTGCGATGTCAACTTGACCGACTGCTGCAGCAGAAGATTGAGGATCCGCGCATGGTCCTCTACAGCCCTCACACTGCCACGCCCACAGCCGCCTCCCAGTTGGTGGAGGCTATCATCAAACTCATCACAATGGAGGATGTCTCGATGCAGGTTTGACCAACATGGCCGGCAGTGCAAGCCAGTCAAGCCCCAGTTCACGCTGCGTTGTCTTACATCCTCCTCCTCCTCCGCAGGCAAACACGTGGCAGCAACCAAGATATTATCCGAACAAGTGGCATTAATGACACTTTTAATTTGACAATATGGCCGACAGCATGGCTCTGTGGAAGACCGACTGCAGAGGGCATGATCTAGTACAAATACATTAGCTCTGTACATGTCACCCGCATGGGGTCCTTTGGAAGTTGTGTGCACTCGTGGGAACCATTTTGGGAGGGCATGCATATAGTATGGTAGGCCAACTGCAGCCTACGGAAGCGTGGAGGTGGGAGGGGGAGGGGCTCTGCCTCAACACATTTTGTGCAGCATTTGACTAATTAATTCATGATCCACCAGTTGTACACAACACACAACTAGACAGTGTCATGCATTTATGCATGATATGTATGTCTGCAGTTTATGTGCACTCTGTAAGATCCAAGTGGTACAACCATGGATCATGAAAGTGAGGTCCTGGCAAAATGTATAGACCTTTCCTGCATGGCTGGCTAATGAACTGGTGTGCTAGATCCGAGCCTTGGCCCCCAGTAATAGGGAGGTATTGCATAGTGTGTTGGGATGTTGGGCTGAGTGCAGCCTCAGCCACTCACAGCATGTGGTGAATGGTGGCAATGTTACATTAATTTGGCTTGTGGAAGACACACACAAGGGAGGAGTGTGGAGAAACAGCTCGTAAGCAGTTGACAAAGATCACCAGGTCGAATGTCCTGCAAGCATTATTAACGGTTGTGTTAACTGCTCATCAGAGTTGACTTCAAGGGCTGGAGACTGGACACTAACAGGACGCACACACTGGTCAAGGGAGGGTCTACTCGGGTCCACTATCCTCAGAACTCCTCTTGCAGCTCCGGCATCAAAAGCCCACCTGCAGATAAGAACCCCCTTCCCACACACACACCACACAGTCACCTAGTACAAGAGCTGTGCCATGCCTGAAGCAACTCCACCCACAACCTCCCACTCCCGGGCTGCCATTTGGGTCATGCAATCAGTGCAGCTCAAGGTAACAGCATGCACCACTCGAGCTGTGTGCATGGTGCAGCAGATCCCCTTCTGCAAGGTAAGCCCATGCGATTCCTCAATTCCTTTCATGCCCAGGTGCTGCTGGTTCAGTCAGTGGTGTGTATATGTGATCCCTGTACACAGGAGCCTGTGTCCCGTTGGTGCGTGTCTGTTAAATGATCCCTGTACACAGAGAGCCACTATCCCGCTGGTGCGTATGAGTGATCCCTGTACAAAGAGAGCCACTATCCCGCTGGTGCGTATGAGTGATCCCTGTACACAAGAGAGCCATTATCCCGCTGGTGCATATGAGTGATCCCTGTACACAGAGAGCCATTATCCCGCTGGTGCGTATGAGTGATCCCTGTACACAGGAGCCACTATCCTGCTGGTGCGTATGTGATCCATGCTGCATGAGCTGTCCACTCTCTAAATTAATGCACACAATAAGAAACACTGTTAGTAGCATACGCATGATGTCCACTGGACACATGCAGCTTATAAACGTGTTCAAAATGGAGTACGCCTATTGCATAATCTAGTCACCTTGTTGTGCAACACTTACAAGGTCCTATGTATCCATTAGTTACGGGGGAATTCCCTCATGTCACTGCCGGTTTAGCGTGAACCACTGCGGGAGCGTGACCTCCAGCGTGCAGGGGACCGGCTCTTTGACCTGGAGCGACGGGAGGAGCGGTCCCTAGCTGGAGGGGAGCGACTGCGGGAGCGAGATCGTCGTCTAGGCGACCGGGACTTGCTGCGGTTGTCATCTGCTTCCCTGACCGTGATGTACGCAGTCTCGCCCTACACAGAGGAAGGAAGTGCAAAAACACCACGACTCAAGCACGACAGGCAACTAGCCTACCTCGTGTGAGCGGAATTTGCTGTCGTTCAGGTCCCTGACGGCCCGCTTCATGTGGTCATAGCGGGCGAACTCCACACATCCTGTACCATCCCTGTAGGCGTCCGTGAAGATGACGTCACCGGCTTCTCTGAAGTGGTCCTTCAGATCCTGCCAGCTTCCCGAAGGAGGTAGTCCCGACACCATGCATTGATAGCCCTTCTGTCGACGCACAAACTGGCGCCCTCGGCCTTCGCCGTACCCTCCATACCCGCGGGACCCCTCTCCATAACTCCTGCGGTTGGACGCGCGAGGGAACTCTACGCGAATCCTGTATCCGTCAAAGTTATAGTTGTCTCTGGCGTGCACTGCGTCCGATGCGTCCCTCGGGTCCTCAAACTCGATGAAGGCGAAGGGCGGTTTCCTGTTGGTATGAAGATCCACGTCACGGATCTTGCCGAATTTGTAAAAAATGTCTTCCAAATCACTGATTCTCGTGTCGGAGGGTAGGTTGCCGACAGGCATCATTGTTCCCGGTCTCCGGATAGAGAGGCATTCTCCCAGACATTCAACTCACTCACACGCGCAGCAGTCGTGATTCCTTTTATGGCAGTCAGCCAGGAGCACGTGCGCCGCGCCCTACCTCACGTGCACAGTAATCACATGATATGCTTGCTTGGTAATTTCCCTACTCCATCCCGATGCCAATGGGAGCCTGCGACTGCCGTCCGCCTGGGCCCAAAGGGTACTTTGCCGTCGGAATACTGTTCTTCATCAACCTGCTTAATTATGCCGACCGGTTCACCCTGTCAGGTGCGTGGGGAGGGGAGGGGGGTTAAATATGCAAATTGGGTATGATTAGGTCACAC
>OX465047.1:15000-37500 GCA_949841015.1 Aplysina aerophoba
AGGGGGGGGGCGAGGGGATGTCGTTGAGTTATTTTTCACTGGATGCTTTTCATTTGTTCTTCATGATGTCTCCACTCCTCTTGTGACAGCTGGTGAGTGGGTTTGCTACAGTTGGTCAAGGGATGCTCCACCCCCTGGCTCATAGGGGCCCCGTCCACTTGGAGTTCAGGAACCAGTCAGACTGGGACAGCAATTCCACAAACTGGTTGACTGGTACAAACTGGTTGACTGGTAGTCATAGCAACATCCGCCCTCGTTCGCTGTTTCGAATGACCAGTTTGCACAGTGACGGTGGTGCGAGTGATGAGACCAGTGAGCTGCCAACACCGTACAGGGACGAGGATGACCCTCTGGAAGGTAGATGAGTGTGTGTGTGTGTGTGTGTGTGTGTGTGTGTGTGTGTGTGTGTGTGTGTGTGTGTGTGTGTGTGTGTGTGTGTGTGTGTGTGTGTGTGTGTGTGTGTGTGTGTGTGTGTGTGTGTGTGTGTGTGTGTGTGTGTGTGTGTGTGTGTGTGTGTGTGTGTGTGTGTGTGTGTGTGTGTGTGTGTGTGTGTGTGTGTGTGTGTGTGTGTGTGTGTGTGTGTGTGTGTGTGTGTGTGTGTGTGTGTGTGTGTGTGTGTGTGTGTGTGTGTGTGTGTGTGTGTGTGTGTGTGTGTGTGTGTGTGTGTGTGTGTGTGTGTGTGTGTGCGCGCGCCATTGTAGACATACGTACATGTGTGCATGTTCATGTGCACATTTGTATGTGTTCATTTTGAGTCTAATTGCACACTGCAATCAACCTGCAATTCCACAAATGATTGGCATGTCCTAGGGCTACGCTCCAGCACTGTAATTGCCAAGTGTGCATGGAGAACTAGGCATTGTGCAATGAGAACTAGGCATTGTGCAATGAGGACTAGGCGTTGTGTAATGAGGACTAGGCATTGTGCAATGAGAACTAGGCATTGTGCAAAGAGAACTAGGCATTGTGCAATGACTGTATGTGCACACGCTATAGCACACACTCTCTCCATCTTGTCCTGCAGGTGAACCAGAAGAAGCTGACAAGCTGGAGCAAATGCTGAGCCTCCTGAGGGAGGAGGGGGAGGACCCTAGCACAATGCTGTAAGTACTAGGGTCTCCTAGGAGAGTGGTGGTGTGGGCCTTACAATAGCACATGTCTTTGATGTATGGCCGTTTCCCGGGGTGATGCACACAACGCATACAGGCACAGCATTCCTGCTTGCCAGCTAGCCTGCGGCTGTATAGTGAGAGGTGAGATAGAGTCAGTGACTGAATCTGGCTCGCTAAATGGCCAGGACCGCACAGTTGTCCAGACTGTGAGAGAATAGGACAGTGAGAGGCCTGCTCTAGCTTGCTCCTCCCTCCGCAGGCCTGCCATGCGACAGGCAGATCGCTCCAAGGACGACATGTACCTGCCCTCCTCGCGCACCAGGGGCTGGGGCAGGCTTCACTGCCAGCCAAGGAGGAGAGCCATGAGCTGTTCCTTCCCCTCCATCACAGAGGAGAAGGAGGAGGAGGAGGGTGATGACCAGTGGCGTGTTGAGAGTGGGGATAAGGGTGAAAAGAGCGATGAACTTGAAAAGGGACCTGCAGAGAGTTTGCACTCACATGTTGTGAAGGATCTGGCTTCCAGTGCCTCGCCAAGTTCATCTGGGAACAGGACCCAGGGGCAAGGCCATCCGTTCACAACTCCCCGAAACACTTGGGGGCACCCCTGTAGATCAAGGAACTCAATTATGCTGGACATCCTTGGAGATTCGAGTGGCAGTGAAAGTGAGCAGCCAGGTGCCTGGCGGACGGTGTGGCGGAAGACGCAGAGTCTGCACAGTGTTAGCAGTAGCGAGGATGGGGGCATGCTGAACCTTCTGGGATCACGGAATGAAATGGATGCTGAAGAAATGCTGATTAGTCTTGGGTTCTGTGACTTTGACAGTCCAGAACTGATTCCAGACCGGCTGATCCCAGACTCGGTGGCCCATGCCCGACCATCAGTGATGGCCCAGGAAACAGTGGACGAAGAGCCCCCACTCTGCCTTGTGGAGCCAACCAACGAAGTCCCAGAAGAGTTGGAATTGAGCCTTCCACTTGGGGCCACGGCTGAGAACTGCTTGCCCGATATGGCCAAGCAGGTGCAGGGCAGGGTTAGGTCAACCCTCCCCATTCCCATATCCGCCCTACCAGACACACCCTATTACCCTTTCCATGGACAGCCCCTGGATACAGTCATTGAGGAAACAGACAGTCAGCTCTCCCCCATCGGCAGTCCGAGGATGTCCCCCCATGCATCCCTGGACCACACCCCCTCTGAGAGCAAGCCAGGAGCAGGCAACCTCCTCTCAGTGCCCCCACTGCACAGGGCTTCACTCCCCAGTATGGCACCCAGCCGGGAGGGCTACAAACTGAGCCTGGAACTGCCCGGCCGCGACAAGCTCAGCATGCCGGAGCCGGGCTGTCGTGAGGTCCGTCGGCTGAGCATGGACTCCCACCACAGCTTCCAGAGCGCCGACACCATCTACTTCTCTGTGACCTCCTACGACGACGCTCCAGAGCCACCAGGTGGTGGCATGGAGGGCAGCGGTGCCAGAAGCAGGTCTGGAAGTCGCTCACCCAGTCCTCGCGCCCGCAGGAAGGCAGTAGCCACGACGCCCCCCCCTCCCACCACCGTCTTGAAGTGGCTCAATGCACAGGTGGATGAGGACATCGATGAGGTAGACCAACCATGGCCCTTCAGTGAATTGCTGTCACCGGAGAGTGGGTGGGGCCACAGTCTGGATGGCCACTTGTTGGACCTCCCACTTCTGGGTCCAGACAAGGAGTCTACTGCGCAGGCCACTACACCGACTGATAGCTCTGGAAGCTTCATCACCTGTCAGGAAGAATTCAGAGGCTCGGGCTCTGTTGAATCCGACGACTCCTGTATCAGTGGGAGCGCCAAAGGTGCCAGCCACACCCACCGATTTTCGCAAGCCAGCACTGTCGTCGAGCTGGAGGATGGGTCTGGAGTACACCGCGTCTCCTCTGCCAGCACCATTCTGAGCAGCTCACACCATAGGCTGTCAGCAGACAGCTCCATCACCATGGTGACGAGGAGTCACAGTGGCAGTCCGCAGCGTGAGACAAGGAGGAGGTCGTCCCTCTACACCAGTGAGCTGCCCAGGACTAGTGTAGCAGGGACAGAGGATGTGTGCCCCCAGTCCATGAGTGGCCGTGTACCCTCCACTGTGGAGGCAGGTGATGGCAAGGCGGCATGTGAGGCACCTGTGCCTTCGGGACTGGGGCAGCGAACATCTGCCACCTTGACATGTGACTTAGCAACACTGCCGACAGAGCATCAGTGTACAGCCACAGCTGACACGGCCATCAGCCACAGACAACCTGTAGCCGACTGCATGCCCCCTAGTAAGGCTGCCACACCCCCTAATGAAGAGTCCACACTCCCTCATCAATCTGAAGTGCTTGCTAACAGTGTAACGATGCAGTCTGGGACAGCTTGGGATGGCCCTTCTCAAGTGTTGGGAAGTGGTTGTGTAGGCTGTCGCACACCGGTCCGTTCTCCATCACCTCACAGGCAACCCACAGACCATGGTGCGCGGCAGGCAGCCAAGGAGGAGCCTTCACCAAGGGTAAGCCTTCACCAAGGGTAAGCCTTCACCAAGCACCCACCACACACACACACACCCTGTCACGTCACCTTGTGTCTGTTCTGTCTCCACAGTGTAACCGACCACTGTCTGTCATTATGCAAGCAGAAGAGTGAGTGAAGTAGGGTGGGGTGTCAGTTTGTGATGTGATTGTCTTGAATTTGCCCACCTTGTAGGGAAATTCCCCAGACACTCCCCTCTGAGAAGAGCTTGCAATGGGAGTCCAACACTACCGGTCCTCCAGTGAAGCCCAGCTCCGCCCAGGTATCAGATCTGATGCGCCAGGTGTCCCTCCTCCATGAAGCTGTCGAGCAGAAAGACTCAACCATTGACGAGCTCACCCACTCTCACAAGATTGAAGCAGGTGAACTGAGGAAGCAAGTGGAGCACTACAGACAGCAGCTGACTGAAGCACAAGAGACCTTGTCTGCTAGACTGGCCGCAGTGGAGAAGGTGCGTCCTCACTCAGTTGCTTGGCATGTGCAGTATTGGTAGGTATTTCCCCCCATTCAGGAGCGAGATGCACTGTCGCTGCAAGTGAGAGAGGCTGACACAAGGCACAAGACCCAGCTGGCAAGCGCAAAGCAACAGTTCAAGAGGAAGACAACGGAGGAACTCTTTGACCTAAGGGCAAAGCTGAACCAGGTAACCCAGCACTCCTCCCACTGGGAGAGAATGCACACGTGTGAGAGCCCTTGCAGTAGTTGACACAATGTGTGACTACCATGTGGTGTTGCATAGAGGTGAATAGCAGTTTCCACCTCATTCACTTTGAATGCCCTGTTTCAAACAGGAGAAACAAGCCGAAGTGTCGAAAGTGTGTGCCAAAGCGCAGCGTGACGTTGATGACCTCAAGCAGCAGCTAGCTGCCAGGGGCCATGAGATGGCCCGGGTGAAGTCCTTTGCCCAAGAGCGGGAAGGGGCCGCAGATGCACTAGCAGAGGAGCTGCAGCAGTTGCGCAAGGAGTCGGCAGACCGTGAGGCGAAGCTGAAGGAGGCTCTGCAGGCAGAGTCGCGTCGTGTGGAGAAGCAGCTGGCCAGAGAGAAGGCCCTGATTGTGGTCAAGACGCAGGAGATGGCAGCAGCGAACCATCAGCGTGAGTTGATGGAGGTGAGGGACCGCATGATGGAGGAGAAGCAGGCAGCACTGGCTGAGCAGAAGCAGCAGCATGCTGCTCAGGTAGAGGAGCTGACTCGGAAGTTGCATGCGCGTGAGGAGGAAAAGCGATCTTTGGTGCTTCAGCTGGAGGACTCGAGGCAGTCCGCAGCAGTGGCCAGGGAGGAGGCCAGCAGACAGCTCAAGCAACAGCTGCATGAGATGCGAGGGGTGGGTCCCATGTCACTGCTTGTGTGTCATCACACATGTGTCACTTGTGACGCCTGGAGGGTCTTTGCAGTTCGGCTTTATTCTCATGTGATGTATCATCTGAATTTACTTTGCTGTGTCCCCCAGGCCCTGGATTCGGAACGCCAACAGAACCGGTCTCTGGTGGCAGAGAAGCAGGCAGCTGTGGCTCGAACCCGTGATGCTTCCCGCCAGTCTCTGGAGGAGGAGCTGTCTGCACTGCAGGGTCGGCTGGAGCGGGAGCACCGCAGCGAGGTGGAACGTCTGCAGGAGAAGCTGACGCGAGCCGAGGGGGAGGTCTTGAAGAGGCGGGGTCATGAGCAAGAGTTGCAGCAGCGGGAGAAGGAGCTGGCCATGCAGCTGGAGGGGGAGGAGCTAGAGCTGATGCGCTCTGTCAGTGAAGAGTGCCAGCGGGTGGCCCTATTGCTAGGACGACGGCACTCGCGCCACCTCCCACCTGGATCCACCAGGTAGGCCACACACTGAACCCTCGTCCTTTGTACGTCGGCGCATCAGTGTGTTGAACGTGCAGCAGTTCTCATGTGGTGCATCATCTGCATCAAACTCATCAGTCATTGGAGGTGATGAGTGCTGACTTGAGAAGCTGGTCACTTGTCTCTGACTTCTCTGTGTACCTTAGACTCCCCTTAGAGCTTTCCTTGTGGAGTAGACCTCCACCAAAGTCCCTAGTTGCACCTCGCTCCCTGTTCACTTGGGTCCTCCACCTGACTCACCAAGAGGCTGAGGTCATGTGTTGTGGTCATCTCATGTTTGCAGCCAAAAAGCTCCTGAGTTATTGTTGCCTAGCAACAGGATGTCTGCTGTGTCCTTGTTGCGCAACTCTGTGGAAGACCTCCGTGTGCATGTGTCTGAGCTGAAGCAGCAAGCGGACAGGGACCGGTCCGCGCTGGCGAGGGCACACAAGGACAAGGTCACACACATGCACTGCACAAGGAAAAGGTCACACACATGCACTGCACAAGGATGCTCAGGGACTGTACTGTGTTCACTGTACTCCTTGTACTGCGCAGGCTGTGGAGCTGAGGCAGCTGAAGACAGAGATGCAGATCGATAAGTCACAGGCACTCAAGGCCCAGGAGGAGCGTCTGAGGGCGGAGTTGAGGTCAGGCCTGGTGCCCCTGGGGCCGGCAGTGGAGCAGGCTACGAGGGGATGTCAGACTGTGGGGAGTAGCAAGGGCACTCCTCCTGAAACAGACGCAGCTCAGCTGGAAGCTTCTCTTAAGGTGAGAGCATATCTTGCTCTCATTCACTCCCTTCCCCCTCCAGTCCTGCATGTGTGTGTCTGCTGTCCACCCCCCCTCCCCTTCCCCCAGGAGGAGGTGCAGCGCAGTGAGAGGATGCGTAGCCTGCTTGGCGAGAGAAGCAGAGAGTGCTCTGTTCTGCAGCAGCAACTGAAGCAGCTCAGCAAAGAACACCTGATACTTCAGAGGGAGCTCAACGCATCCAACGGCAAACCCGTGACGTAGTCCACACATCCATTCTTCTCTCTCACTCCCCCACTCTTCCACTGCATCTACCCCCCACTCTTCCAATGTATCTACCCCGCACCCACTGTATCTACCTCCCACTCTTACACTGTATCTACCCCGCACTCTTACACTGTATCTACCCCCCACTCTTACGCTGTATCTACCCCGCACTCTTCCAATGTATCTACCCCCCACTCTTACGCTGTATCTACCCCGCACTCTTACGCTGTATCTACCCCGCACTCTTCCACTGTATCTACCCCCCACTCTTCCACTGTATCTATCCCACACACCCCATCCACACTACCTGTGGTCCCTGCAGCTGTGTCACATCTCTCCCCTAATGAGCATTTCAAATGTCTATATACATATCTCTACATTGGAAATAATGGAAGGGAAGGACATAGTGCTCAGCACTAGCTGGGCGTGGCACTGATGTGGATGGGGGTGTAGTCCTGCACGGTCAGACTCCCAGTCCCGCACGGTCAGACTCCCGGTCCCGCACGGTCAGACTCCCGGTCCTGCACGGTCAGACTCCCGGTCCCGCACGGTCAGACTCCTGGTCCCGCACGGTCAGACTCCCACTCCCGCACGGTCAGACTCCCATTCCCTGTAATTCCCACTCCCACTCCTGTTGATATCGTCGCATGCTACACTGACACGCACACACACGAGGGATCGATGCAGTCTGCCTTCATCAATGAGCACGGCTCCTTTGCGCATGCGCATGTGTCCACACACTTCATGCCAACCGCACACTCACATGCCCCACCCCTGTTGATCCCACCCCCTGGCTGCTCACACATGCATGGCGTGCTGGTCTTAAGAAGAGTGCGCTGGTGGAAGGGGCGCGCTTGCTCCACGTCTGGAGGAGGGCAGGCCGTGCTATGACTGCTTAAAGGAGCATCAGTAAACCATACAAAAAATAAGTTAGTTGGTGCATTATAATATGTACATACGACTGTGGTAGTGTTAGTGTATTAATGAATGTGCACAACACAACACTGGAGTTAATGGAATGGTTAACATATGCTGCGCATTTGGCAACAGACGACTATATGTAGCATACACACATACATACATCAGGGTACAAGAAACAACAATAATAATACAATAATGTTATGTTATCCTACAATATAAATTGAAGATGGACTGACGTGAGTAGGTGGAATTACAAACAAACAGAGAAATGACAGGGGCTGACTCACACGGGGTTACACTGATGAAGTCCCCACGGACACACTCTTACTGCTCCTATTGGACCGTGTGGAAGCCCTGTCCATGCTCATGCGGTCAGAGAAGGCCGAGAAGGAGCTGAGCGATATTGTGTCCGGGTCAGCGCTGGTGCGGAAGTCCTCCAGCTCCTGCACGTGCTGCTTGGTCAGCTCCTGCTTGCGGGATAGACGCTCGTTGACCAGGCGTGTGCTCTCCTCCACAAACTGGGGGGAAGGGGAGGGGGAGGGGCAGTTCATGTGACATGAGAAGACAGGTGAAGCGTCCTGCTGGTGTTTCACTGTGGGCATAGCAGTATGTGTGTGTGCGTGTGTACCTGTTTATCCAGCTGCCGCCACCGCTCCTGCACATCCTCGTGCAGAGCTGTCTTCTCCCGGTCGTGCTGCTCCATCAGCTTACGCCTCAGCTTCTCCTGGTACTCCCTCAGCAGCTGCTCCTCCTGTTTCAACTGCAGCTGGATGGCTTCCTGCTCTTTAACCTGAGCCTCGTCCAGCTTCACCTGCAGGGGGAGACACGTGAGGAGGGAGATCCAGAGAAGGCAATGGTGCAGGAGCCAACAGGGGCCAAGAGGGATGACAGGTGTTGGTCAAGGGTGGTTGTACACCAGTTGAGGGAGGACCCACCGTCTGTTGCTGGAGCATGTCTGTGATGGTCCTCTCATACTGGGAGTGGAGCTGGGCTATCTTCCTGTTCCTCTCGTCCCTCTGCTGCCGGACAGCCTCTCGGCTGCGCTCCTTCGGTAGGGTGGATAGCATCTGCTTCTCCAGCGCCTTGTACTGCCGGGTCTGGATGCGCACAGTGTCGTGGAACTGCTTTCGAATCTGGTTCTCCTTCACCTGGACGCGGAAGGAGGGGAGTAGAGCTCTCACCCCCCAGCCCAGTGCAGTCATCCACTTCGTCCACACAGAAGATGGAGGGTGGCGTCAGCTCACCTTGAGTGACTTTGGATGCTGCTTGAGCTCCATCAGGTGCTTCTTCTGCAGCTCCTTGGCTGTTCGCCTGCTGTACTCCTCCTGGTTGGTCCACTCAGTGGCATGCTGGCTCTCCAGATGCTCCAATCTGCACGTACGTAGGTCACATGACCATCACATGACACTCCACACAGGTCACATGACAATCGCATGACACACTGCAAGTCACATGACCAACATAAGATCCAACTGCCCTGGAACCATACCTCATGTCCTGAAGTGCACGCAGATGTTTGTTCTGGAGGTCAACGATGGTCCCCGTCTGTGTGCGCCTGAGCTGCTGCAGCCGGTCCTTCTGCTGCTGCATTAGGTTCAGCTCCTCCTGCAGCAGCTCATTCTGCAACTTGTGCAGGTCCTCCAGCAGACCCTGCTTGAAGGTGATCATCTGTCGCTTTGCCTCCTTGCGCAACTTCTCTAGCTGCAGCTCCTCCTCAGCCTGCTGCTGGCTGCGGATCTCCGCCTTTCGCTCATTGAGCAGCCGCTTGCGGTCACTCGAGTTCAGCTCCGACTTCTCATAGACTTTCTTGTACATCTCCTTTGTTTGGTTGTAGTCCTTCTTCTGTCCGGAGAGGAAGGCTTTCATGTCCTGCTCTTGGCGATCCTTTAGGAGCCGAAGGAACTTCCTCTCCTCTGTCTCCATGTACCGTCGCTGCAGACCGGACCACCACACAGTCACCACACACTCAACGACTCACCGCGCTACACACACACACACACACACACACACACACACACACACACACACACACACACACACACACACACACACACACACACACACACACACACACACACACACACACACACACACACACACACACACACACACACACACACACACACACACACACACACACACACACACACAAGACAGACAGACAGTAGCTCAAACACCAAGCCCTAACCACACGTACCCGGTTGTCCAGATCTAGTTTGATGCGTGTCCTCAGTTTCTCCACGTCTCGGTCGCACGAGTGTCGGAACTGGTCCAACTCCCTCTCCTGTCCTTTCAGGTGACCAGCCTTCTCTTCCTTCAGCCGAGACTCAAGCTGGTTCATCTAATCAATGAAGAGGGTGGGAAAGGGAAGGGGACATGTCATTTTGTGGTAAGGTCAGCTGATGGATGTGTGCACACCTCCTGCCCCACCCACCCACCCACCTGATGGATGTGTGCACACCTCCTGCCCCACCCACCCGCCTGATGGATGTGTGCACACCTCCTGCCCCACCCACCCACCCACCTGATGGGTGTGTGCACACCACCTGCCCCACCCACCCACCCACCTGTTTGACGTGAGACTGCCGGAGCCGCTTGTATCCAAGCATCTGTTCCTTAAGCTCGATCTGCAGAGCCGACTCTTGCTGCATCTTGGAGACCAGGCTGTAGGGACGCAGCGAGGAGAACCCACTGTGTCCCCCGGCCTTGGCCATAGCAGACTGCTTGGCCGCCCCGTCACGGTCCTTGAGGTGCAGTGTCTTGATGCTGTTGTTGGAAGGGGACTTCTCCACAACGGCTCCCTCGCTCTTTGTGCGGCCAACCGGAGGCTTCTCAGAGGACCGCGGCTTGTGCTTGTGCCGCTCATTGGTCTGCGTTGCTGATATACTCCTGTCAATTGACGGTTGGTACTGGGAGGGGAGGGGAGGGGAGGGGAGGATGACTGACTTGACTGAGTATGTTCACTTGGGTCCCCTTAGCTGAGGGGCACTCGCGCCTACCTTGCTCTTTATGGGCGTGTACTGCGGCTCCAGGGCGTAAGCCCCACCTCTCTCCACTACGGCACTACCGTTGCTCCTCCTGTCTTCAGTGGGGGAGGAGGAGGGGCTTGGTGTGTCAATGGGGGAGTGGTCATCCTCGCCCATCTCACTGCCACTCCCATCAATGTCCTCTGTCCCTAGCATCTCGTCCTCCATCTGGAGGGGCGGGTGAGGCACCCATCTAGCAGTGGACATGCCCCAATCTCCACCCACCCCACCCACTCACCTTGTCGTCATCACCAGTCCCTTTCATCATGAGGATCTTACGTGCTCGTCTGTAGTTCATGTCGTCCAGTTCTCGCACTACCGCCTTGGAACGCTTGACCAGTTTAAAGAGGCTGTCCTCTCGATGTAGCCCAATGAAGTCATGTTGGAGCATCAGGTGGGAGGTGGGGCGATGGGCGGGGTCCTTCTGCAGACACTGACTGATGAAGTTCACAAATGTAGAAGACCTGTACAATGACAATAATGGCAGGTGTGACAGTGTCGTCAGTACATCATTGTAAGAGTGACAAGTGACGGCATTGACACATCAGGAGGTACTTATGGTACCCCAGCACACCAACCACTCACCACTTGTCTCTCTCCTTGAGCGATGGGGGGTCACTCTGAGCTATGTGGTACAAAGCCGACATTGCATTCATGTGAAAGAGCGGGGGCTTCCTCTCTGCCAGCTCGATGCAGGTGATCCCCAAGGACCACACATCCACCCGGCCATCATACTGCCCCTCGTCCATTGCCAGAATGACCTCTGGTGACATCCTGGACACAAGGGAGGGAGGAGTGATGTGTCACCAGCTGACAGTGACAGCTGACAGGGTCCCTGCCACGCACACCACATGCACACTGATGCCGTGCTCTCACTGCCACACACAACTTGTAGCGCACACAGAACTCACCAGAAAGGTGTGCCCACAAAAGAGTTTGCTGGAGACTTCAAAGAGGCTGACCCAAAGTCTCCCAACTTGACCAAGCCTCGGTCTGTCAGGAGGATGTTCCCCGCTGCACACGCGCAAGGGAGTGAGGGACACACACACATGTACGCACAGCTCACACTACAGTGGCAGCTGCCAGCCATGGGCTGCAAGCACACTCACCCTTGACGTCCCTGTGGATCTTGCTGTTGGCATGGAGATAGGAGAGGGCTGACAGTGTGCCCTTGCAAATGGACGCAATCTCCACCTCCTTCATTGGCGTCTTGTGCACCTCCAGGATGTCTGACGCTGTCCCCAGACAATACTCCATCACCAGCTGCGGGGCAGAGAGAGAGGGTGCATGGTGCAGCACACACACTGCCAGCAATGCTGCAAGGCGTCTACAGCTGGTAGTCCCCCCCCCCTCATCGCCCCCTCCTCCGAAAGCCACCCCCTCCGTCCTTCTCCCTCCACCTGTACTCACCCAGACATACTCTCCCTTGAGGTAGCTACTGTTGTACTGGACCATGTTCTCGTGTGTGCACTCGCGAAGGAACTTGATCTCCTTGACAATGTCCTGCCACTTCTCCTGAGACAGCTTCCCTGCAAAGGACATCTTCTTGATGGCCACCACCTCCGCTGTGTTGACATTTCTGGCCTGGAGTGGAGCACAGGTGGAAGCGAAGGCATACACACATGCAGGCACATGCACACACAGACAGATACATACACACACAGTACTGTGTGTGTTGACAGCACACACACTGCATCCAAAACCCTTCTCTGCTGCCAGTGCATCATCACATCCACAGACAATGAAAGTGGACACATATGTATGTACGTACAGAGAGACCCTACATATGGCCACGGCCAGAGGCAACAACCCCTTACTGTGTGTGTGTGTGTGTGTGTGTGGTGTGTGTGTGTGTGTGTGTGTGTGTGTGTGTGTGTGTGTGTGTGTGTGTGTGTGTGTGTGTGTGTGTGTGTGTGTGTGTGTGTGTGTGTGTGTGTGTGTGTGTTAGTGTGTGTGTGTGTGTGTGTGTGTGTGTGTGTGTGTGTGTGTGTGTGTGTGTGTGTGTGTGTGTGTGTGTGTGTGTGTGTGTGTGTGTGTGTGTGTGTGTGTGTGTGTGTGTGAGCTGTAAAGAGGCCACCTTGCAATCTCCACAGGCTGTGCACCCTGCACCCTGTGTGTCTGGTTACTGTGCCAAAATGCCTAATCAGTGTCTGAAGGGATGGTATGCTGTAACTGGACACTGCTAGTGCACTCGACTGTAACACTCAACAGGAGACAGTGGTGAAGTGAACACTGATCAGCCAATCACATGCCGTCTCCCATTCACACTAGATGAGCAGTCCCACCTCCCCACAGCACAACATGCTCCAGCAGGACTCACAGGAGAGGTGAAACATTGCACATCTCAATACATCTCACACCTCACTCTACACACCTACACCTTACACACCTCACTCTACACACCTACACCTTACACACACCTCACTCTACACACCTACACCTTACACACCTCACTACACACCTACACCTTACACACCTCACTCTACACACCTACACCTTACACACACCTCACTCTACACACCTACACCTTAAACACCTCACTCTACACACCTACACCTTAAACACACCTCACTCTACACACCTACACCTTAAACACACCTCACTTACATTTCTGTATACACTCCCTCCCCACACACTACACACACACGCACACCACACACATGCACACACACACCACACACGCACACCACACACACACACCACACACACAGACACACACACTCCCTCCCCACACACTACACACACACGCACACCACACATGCACACACACACCACACACGCACACCACACACACACACCACACACACACAGACACACACACACAGGCACCACACACACGCACACCACACACACACCACACACACACACCACACACACACGCACACACTACACACACACACACCACACACACACGCACACACCACACACACAGACACCACACACACACACACACACACACACACACACACACACACGCACACACGCACACCACACACAGACACCACACACACACACACACACACACACACACACACACACACACACACACACACACACACACACACACACACACACACACACACACACACACACACAGACAGACACACACACACACACACACACACACACACACACACCAGACACACACACCAGACACACACACCAGACAAGCAATAGACTCACATAATAAACTGCCCCAAAGCTCCCATGTCCTATCTCAATTTGATCGTCAAATATCTCTTCAGGGTCCTCGTCGGAGAAGAGATGCGCGGTCTCTGGGTCCTTCTGGGCGTGCAAGCGCAGCGACTTGCCTGGCATGGCTATCCGTTCAGACTCTGGTCACCTCAACGGCACGTACAAAGGATTAGGCTTACACGTTCAGGCACCAGCTATGAGGACGGGCTTAGGTGGAAGGGGATGAGGGAAGGGGAGAGAGACCCGTTTTACGGATGTAAACAAAGATGAACGAAACAAACAAACATCAGTGAACACACAGTCAAACGCGAAGTCATTCTAGTCTTCGAGTTAAACATATCGGCGCACATCAATTGAATATTGACCTGGTACGGGTATTTGCTAGAAAAATCCTTGTTGGTCCTTACTTACCGGCTTACTGTTCCTTTCGCCATTTTGTTAGAACACACCTCATTCTATACCGCATTCCTCGCATACCCAGCGGAACAACGATGACGTATACCAAATGGTATTTTTAGTTACAACTTGGTACAGGTACAGTTTTGACACTCAGTGCCGGTAATGTCAAGAAACAAATTGTGCATGTATTTCACTACGTGCCAGTGGCACACATAACCGTGGTTTGAGCCGGCCGGGCAGCACGCCTGCCGGCCCGGGCCACCTGGACCACATGCCATGAGCTCAGCGGCTATCAACTCAGCACTGGCCACCCGTGTGCTGACAATGGCGTGCGGTCAGCTGGGTGGTCAGAACCAATGCTATCTACTTATGCAGCATAGCGGCGGCAGTGGGGCATGAGGGCAATGCTCGGATTAGCCGGTCCAGTGAGAGTGATAGGGCAGTGCGGCTGGATGTAGCATGACGTCATGTGGCTGGGGAGGAAATTGAATTTGGAGTGGGAATGTAAGCATTAAAAATGGCCGCCTGCTGCTCTGTCTGCGCCCTGGAGGAAAGCAAATACAAGTGCCCATTATGCAGACTGCCATAGTGAGTGCATGTGATTTAGGGGCATACTCGAGAGGGAAACCCTTGAAGAATAGATATGGGTAATGTAAGGTGTGAATGGTCATATTCTCGTACGTACCTCGACTCGTACCTTGACTCATGGGAGCGCTGTGCTGTGGCGTTGGCCTTGGGTATGAGACAAGTAAATGGAAGCGTCCCTAAAAGCGCCCGAAGTTAAGACCGTTCAACACACACGTACGTTTGTCTTCTTTAGGCAGGGCTCATAAGAGAGTGATGGACACTAGATCTTAGGCTCTAGACTTGGGTCTAGTGTCTGTGACGGCACCCGTGCTTTGCACCCTACAGCTGCTCCGTCACTTGCTGCAAGCACCACAAGGAGGTGTGTCTGAGTGTGCCAACGCAGGAGAAGGTACCTGCTGGGTCATTCACCAAACTGTCAAGCCCTGTGGATGACAGTCCTGGCTTAGCAGAGGAAGAAGACACTGTTGACACTTCCACCCTGGAGGGTCTGAGTGAGCTAGGAGCAGCTGGGGTGGGTGGGGGTGAGGGATTAGTGCTGTGTTTAAAGGGGCTGTTCCTCCAGTTGCTGTGGTATGCTCCACCCTAGAAACATCTGAGGAATTGAGGGCCATGCTGTGCAACAAGCACTTGAGGAAACTCCTGCTGGAACTGGAGAAGGCAGGTCCCAAGCCAAACAGTAAGGAGCAGACTCTGGACAGACTGATGCAGTTTCCTATTTTTGAAGAGTTTGCAGACGCGTGTCTGCGTGTGTGTGGTCTCAGGGAGAACACTCCGACTGCATAACCCACAGTCTGTGAAGACCGTGGGTGTGCATGTGTGTGGTGCACATGGCGGGTTGGTGCCTACGTGATCACAGAACTCATGAGGAGCCCTTTGTATTATACAACAAGGAGAAAGATATTTGTGACAAAGCATTATGTTCATTTGAATTGAATGCATTGTTGATTGGTGGATATTGTGCCCAAGTTTGTTTTGCAAATGTGTTGCAATATGTCACAGTCTTGGTCCTGCTTCATTGCCCACTGCAATCACTCGTGTGCTTACAGTGTTGGAGCAGTGAAGTCTCGCATGCTCTCTGCCATTCCAAAACGATTCACAAAACCATGTGTGTGTGATTGGTGGGAGGGTGAAAGAGTGTGAGAGGGGTGTAGGTGTGTGGGAAGGAGTGAAGTGTGTGGGAGGGGTGGATGTGAGTGTAGGGGGGGAGGTGTGTGGGAAGGAATGAGGTGTGTGGTGGGGAGGGGTAGAGGAGTGTGGTAGGAGGGGTGGATGAGTGTGGGAGGGGTGGTGTGTGGTAAGGAGTGAGGTGTGTGGTGGGGAGGGGTGGATGTGGATGGTGGGAGGGTGAGTTGTAGGTGGGGCAGGTGAGCGGGACGGGGCAGTTCAGATAGGTAGACCCTCTCTATGAGCAAGAGGAGAAGGGAGAAAGTGGACAAGTGCTGGGCTGATGTCGAGAGTGGATCTGAGCCAGACGAAGATGATGATGAAGAGGAGAACCCTGCAAATCAACGGAGAATAATCCTGAATTTCTGCAGGCAGTTATACCAAGTTATTGCACACTACACACATCAGTCCTCTTGGAGAGAGCACTCGCTTCCCTATGTGGCTCCCCTGTTTGCCATTTCAGGCCATGTCCCAAGTCACAAGCTATGCACGCAGCTGCACTATGCAATAGTGTCAGAAATATAATGTAATGATATTATGTACCTCAGTACCATTCTTTGTTGGCCTGTGCATACACACATTTGTGATGTTGTACATCTGTGTGTTTGTGTATGTCACAGTGTGTGTGTGTGTGTGTCATGCATGCCGTGTCGTGCATGCAAGATGAGGTGAAGACATCTTGTACTTCAACCCGTAGATCCACTACCAGCCATGACGCCTGTTCTGGTGTATCATACCATAGTCCATGCATGGTCCATCTAGGGTCCCCAACAGGTACCTGACTGATGACTCCTTCTCAACCCAACACAGGGTGCATAAAGCCATTCCCCAAATGAGCGTACACAGTGACAGTGACACATGCAAGTGCTTGGTTGGATGCAGAAGGGAAGTGCCCAGTGGCCACTGCTGAACAAACAGTAATAATAGTCAAGAATTGTCTCAGGGGGCTCACCAAGCCTACCGTTGTTGCTGCCACTCGCCGAGACAGCTACGTGAGGACTGCATTACCCTGTAGGTATATCCACACCAGGGAAAACTTGCGTCTAGGAGCTACACCACTCAAAGCCAAAGGACTAGCAGCACTATATAATATAATGAATTCTGATAACACCACATGCATGCATGCCACTCCGGTGCACACGACACACCATTGGTGTGTTTCAGCCAATTCCAGGCCTCATCAGGCATGCTGGGAGTAGGGTGGTGATGCCACCAATGTACTGATTACAAATGTATACAGTAATGTGTCATGTAACCACATGCTGTACATCACTGGGTCTTTGGTCAACCTAAACATCTGCAGGTGAAAAACTCACGGGACTGCCAACTTGTCAGTACTTGGTGAAGTATTACTCTAGTTAGCTATTTCAGGAACACACAACAACTTCTCAGTGCATAAATACACTCTGAACAGACATACACACGTCAGACACACACCGTGTACACACATGCACCCCACCACCACCACCACCATGCACACACACCACTTACACTGACTGTGCAAACAGACTGAAACATAATACAACAAGTGAAGATCCACTTCAGAAAACACAGCAGGGAATGCTGTCCACACACAGTGGCAGGCAGCCTGTCTACAAAATGGTGTGTCATGGCTATAGACATGTCTGAACAATTTCAGCGACTTTCCTAAGACGGCTGGCACACATTAGAGGGGCTCACCAAGCCTACCACTCGCCGAGACAGATATATCTGAGGACTGCCGGGACAGGAGAAGCCGCAGCAGGCCCTAAAAATTGTTGAAGAAAAAGGATGAGTGTAAAACAATCTGCAGCTGTCACCCATTAGGCATGCAGCATGACACTGCAGGTCAGGCCAAGCACGGCAGAGGCCACCACGCACAGTGCAAATGTCCCACCATCAGGAAACCACCTCAGCTAGTGCAGTCATTTGCCACATTCAGCACTACTCCAGAATGGGGTAGCACAAGAGCACACCACCCACGTATACGGACACACAAACACAGGCAATAATGTGGACCGGAACCCCCACTCACCACCACCCACACATACCGGTAATCCTTCTCCCAGATGAGGGCCACCCTCTCCCCATCCTCCTCCGCATGCCGGTTCAAACAGTTCTCTACAACAACCAACACAAGAGAGGCACCATTCCACTTCTCTGACGACATGCACCTTAACAGCTCTGTGCGCTAGCCTCACTCTCTTGCGAATTACACGAGCACACTGCGACCAAACACGCCTAAGCCACCGCGCATGCAACGGTTGCTTGCAAGTTACCTGTGATCCACGACGGAATTCGCCAACATGCTACCATCACCCATGTGCGTGCGTGCGTGTGTGCGTGCGTCCCGAATGCTCGTCTAGCCATTGCTCACCTGACACGTTGAGTTGCCCACCGATGAACCGCTGCAGCCTCCCTTGCGTCAGGTCGCAGTCCTGCACGCGGCCAAACTCCCTCGACCACCTCAGTCGAGCGCGTGCCAACTCGCCCCAGAACAGGTCCGGGCGCTCCAGGCTCTCCCTGTACCACGCCGCGTGGTCCTCGCTAACATGCTTAAGCTCCATCCTACGCCAAACCTCTAGAACGTCGTCTGCACATTCGAATTCGTACAGTTACTAATGCACTAACCAAAACAAGCGCGCGCACTGCCACAAGAAGCCAATCAGCTGATCCTCTCTCCGTGCGAAATGTTCCATTCCAAATCGGCACATTCCCATTCCAAACTTATTATTTCAATTCCCGACTTAAGAACAGCAGTGCACAAAGCTGCTCGATGCAAATTTGATCAAATTAACAATTAAATATCTTAAAGAGACTGTCTGTACATGTGTTAATATTAAAAAAAAAAAAAAAAAAAAAAAAAAAGGAATTTAATCTAATTCTATATTTATATATATTATTATTGCTAAAAATGGTGCATAAGTTGCTCCTCAGAAGGTCCAACCCGGTTCTCGACAGATATGGTTCAATTCCATTGGGGGAGACCAGCCACCGGTATCCCAGTCCCCCCCTAATGGGGCCGGCACTACAGTGCCGTGTGGCTGACCTTGCCGCTCGCATGCGTACACGACTTTGGTTTCGAACCCTGGAGATTTGGATTGGCACGCTGAGTGATAGCACAACTCGCCACCGCGGCGCACCTATATATGTAAATTGATTTCTCCTACTTATACTTAAAGCCTGGGCATAGCTCCTATACATCTAATGTATTAGCGCGCGGTGGTCAAAACGAGCGAAACGGTTGCGACCTGGAACAACTAAAGGCCGTCCATGGGCTTATATTTTAAGGTGCGAAGTGCGAAAGCTCTCTCAAAGGCAACCTGGAGTGTTCGTAAGGGAGGCCGTTGTACTTGTATCGCTTGCATGGGACGGCATGAGCAACAAAGGCGCGCCCGACTGTATACGTCTAATGTATTAGCGCGCGGTGGTGAAAGTAGCGAAACGGTCGCAACCTGGAACAACTAAAGGCCATGCGTGGGCTTGTATTTCAAGGTGCGAAGTGCGGAAACTCTCCCAAACGCAACCTGAAGTGCACCTAAGGCTGGAAAGGCCATTGTATCTTGCGTGGGACAAGAGCAACCGTTGAAAGGCGCGCCCGACTATGTAGTATGAGCGAGGCCAGACCCTGTTCGCGATGGGCGTACGAGGGCGAGGTGGAGCAGTGGGCGGAGGAGGAGGTGGAGAGAGCGCTGGCGGAGTTGACCGGATCGCTTGAGAAGCTTCCTGGGGTGGAAGAGAAGGAGGAGGAGGAAGAGGAGAGCGGGTCTTCCGCTCATGGCTCAGAGAACTGTTTGCGCGAGTATTAGTCGCTATCGAAGGTGCGAGGGCTTTTAAACACAAGAGTGCATTGTGGTAAGGAGGTATTTGCTGCAATTGGTGTGTGAGAGGGGTGGAGTGTGGTGGGGGGATGGAGGTGTGTGATGGGAGGGTGAGGTGTGTAGGAGTGGTGAAGGTATGTGGGACAGTGCTGGAAATGGGACAGTAAGGTGGCATGTGTGATGTGTCCTCATGCACCACTCTGACTGTCTGTCACAGCCACTTTTACGTTTCTGGTGCGTGTATATTTATCTCCAGTTGAATGTGATCCGGCAAGCCAGTTTATGTGTGCAGACCCGGCTATGTGTGTTGATATTCACTTCTGCTGTGAGGCCAACCATTTACCAGACTGTGCAGAGGGCTCAGAGGAGAAAACGGCAACATTACAGGTAAGACTGTGAGTGCTGTGTTGTGTGGGAGCTGGCATTGTTGAGTGCTTGAAGGGGTGGAGGTGTATGGTGGGAGGGTGGAGGTGTGTGGTAGGTGTGTGGAGGTGTGTGGGAGGAGTGGAGATGTATGGTGGGAGGTTGGAGGTGTGTGGTAGGGGTGGAGATGTATGGTGGGAGGTTGGAGGTGTGTGGTAGGGGTGGAGATGTATGGTGGGAGGTTGGAGGTGTGTGGTAGGGGTGGAGATGTATGGTGGGAGGTTGGAGGTGTGTGGGAGGGGTGTGGTGTGTGGGAGGGGTGGAGGTGTATGATGGGAGGGTGGAAGTGTGTGGGAGGGGTGTGGAGGTGTGTGGGAGGGGTGGAGGAGTGTGGTGGGAGGGGTGGAGGGGTGTGGAGGTGTGTGGGAGGGTGGAGGTGTGGTAGGGATTGTTTTTGGAGATGGAAGTGCAAGGAGGGGCTGGAGGGATGCACCTGCAAGTAAGTGCAGAAAGTCAGAGTCAGACTCAAGAGTCGTGCCATCTTCAGCAGTAGGTGGAACTCTCGGGTACGCATGTGCCACTTGCCATAGATCATTCAGGAGGAGACAGGACATTGTCAGACACAAGTGTGTGACTACCCGCCCACGTGGCAGAGTCGGACACCTCAGTCAAACCTAGTCATTTGTGGCAGAAAGGCATCATCCATGGATGGCCTTCTTTCAAGGTTCAAGGTGTGTGTGTGTGTGTGTTGCACACGTCCATGTTTGTCCCCCTCACTACCGCACATGCCCGTATACAGAAATGAGGTGTAATCTGTCTTGATGTGATTAGGTAGAGAACTGACTTTGGGTTCCGTTTGAAATTACTCTCTTTTTACAGGATATTCTCAAGCCTGAGGATGAGACCCAGGATGATTTGGGCACGGTTTGGATCATGGCTTTACTTGGGTGACATGCATGACATGGTAAAGGGAGATAGGACACTGAACATATTTGAATTCACAATGAACTCAGTGTCCTACAAACAGTGGTCACAGAGAAAACATCAAAGAACAGAGAAACATTACTGGTGTTTTCATGCACACACAGTTTACTGTTGCTTGCTGTGTGCTCCCTTCCTTCTCTCCAGATGCAGCAACGTGGGGGGCTTGTGCTTGTCTGTCGGTGCAGAGCCTCTCAGAGGGGGTGGGGCAGATGCAACTGGAGGTGTACGTATGTCTGTTCGTGGGACACCTCTTAGAGGGGGTGGGGCAGATGTGTGTGTATCTGTTCGTGGGGCTCCTCTTAGAAGGGGAGGGGCTGATTTGTAAGTGTCTGCCCCTGATACACCTCTTAGAGGGGGTGGGGCGGATGCTACTGGAGGTGTACGTGTGTCTGTCCGAGGGACACCTCGTAGAGGGGGCGGAGCAGATGCCTTTAGAGGCATGTGTGTGTCCGCCTGTGGTGCACCTCTTAAAGGGGGTGGGGCTGTCAGCAACCGTGTGGCTCTACTCAGCTGTGGCGGTGCAGCACTGGTGAGGTGTGTGTGAGTGGGTGGGACCCCACTCAGCAAATTGGGTCTCATGATCATCGGAGGCACTGAGGATTGAGGAAGACGGTCCTTGGGAGGCTGTTGCTGGTGGTCACCCAAGGTGGGTGTGGTCAAAGTGGGTCCTTGCAATCTGGGCGGGGTTGACGACACAGGCTGCCCAAGTTTGGTCAGTTTCTGAACGGCCATGTGCAGTGGAGGAGGGACTGGGGCTATTGAGGCAGGATAGTGCTTAGGGTGGTGTGGAGTTGTATTCTGCTGCTGTAGGGAAGGGGTGGGGGAGTTGCTCCTCAGAAGGGGCGGGGCAGGCCGAAGAACGGGTGGCGTCTGAGATCGAAGTGTGGGTACCCCTTGACCACGGCCACCAAATTCTGGAGAAGGATGACATGATATACAAGTGTCACACACGTCACAGTATGCATATAATTATGTATGTTGGTAATATAATAATAATATATGTACAGGTCACACCCAGTACAATTAATACTGAGGTGCACCTCACAGGGCATTTGCAAGTTTGCATGTCTACTCTCGCATATGTAGACTTACAAAACACATCCATACAAACCATAGCCTCCGGGTTGTGCATTCCATAGCACAGCTCAGCCAATGCACACCCAAGTGCACACCGTGACCCCAATAACGTAGTTGTGATTCAGATGAAGACAGCCAACCTGCTTTGCTCAGTGCTTGAGCGATCTTGGGCACAGCCTCTGTGGGTCTCACTATATGTGGTGGCCTGGAGGGTCTAGCAGGTACAGGCGACTGCAGGGGAGGAGACAGGAAAGCCTGACGCACACAATGACAGGCGTGAGGAACACGTCCTAGGGTTGTACAGGGCTACAGTACTTCCTGAGCTTAGCACGTTCATTGCTGAGTTTTGTGTGTGGCAGACAGCTGTAGGCACTGTGACAGTACAGAGGTTAGCCTCCATACACCGATGGATGTGGACATGAAGTGTATTTGCACTGATTTACTGGTGCTGGGCTGGCTGGGCCGACCACCCGGGCAGTGACACGCCCTGTGCGTTGCAAGACGA
>OX465047.1:42500-150000 GCA_949841015.1 Aplysina aerophoba
GACGCAGACATGGGTGGTTGCATCTGATCAGTACGGTCTGTTGGGGGAAGGAACGCCGCGGCGCAATATGGACAACGAGGCAACATGGTAAGATCATGGAGACGTGAATGTACACGCATCTGCGTCGCCTCATTGCGACCATCTCCGCCCTCCTCCCGCCAAGGTACGAGTCCCTTCTAGATTTGTCGAGGGTGGCTATATTCGCCTGCAGCCTGGCACTAATCGCGGTGGGCTCGCGGAGGTGCGTGCACGTGGACTTATGTACGAACTGTGGGGTGGAGTGTGTGTGGCGCTGTAGCGCACGTGTATTGAGGCCAGTAAGACGCTAGGGTCATGTAGGGCGAGGGAGAGAGAGTGCTGCCACAGTTGCTGTGGACAGTAAGAGCCAGCCCCCACCCTTTGTGCCGCAGGGCTGTGCAGCTGGACAAGGAGGAGCGGGAGGGCTCTACACTTGACCGTGAGTTACATGTGGATGCCCATGTGTCACTGTAGCATGCGTGCTGTGATGCCAGCAGTGGCCGTAGCCAGTAGGTTGGATGGGCACTTTAATGGGGCTGCATGGAAGGCATTCGCATGTGGACTGGGTGTGCTCTAGTTGGTGCATTCTCCCTAGGGTGGTGAGGCGAAAGAACTTGGCCAGTTGGAACTGAAAACAGTACATTCGGGGTCTGGTCACTGACCAGCTAATAAAAATGTTAGGAAATTGGAGCCCTGTCACACGAACTCGCTGCCTGGGTCTGACCCACTGTTGACTTGGACCCTGCACTGATGGCCCGTCTAGCCGTAGCATGTGGTGGTGCATGCCCTGTAGCGTTCAGGCCAGACAGTGTCTAGGGCAGTCCAGTGATTTGTTGTCTAACTTGTGGATTGTACTGCAGCCATCTAACAGTCTTTACACATTTTTTATACTTTTGAGAAGACCTGTGTTGCATGTTGGACCATTGGGGGTAGAGTTGTGGTGGCCACTGGAGGGTGTTCCTGTGGGCAGCTGCAGTGTGGCTGTGTTAACCATGTGCAGTCGTGTCATGGAGTCAGTGCCATGAGTAAGGACTGCACCCACACTGTTTGAGCGCTGCTGTACAATGCACCTGCACCGTCTATTTTCATCCATCAGGTTTCTAGTCCCGTCCACACACTGCACACTGCAGTCACTCATGTGATTGAAGCATTTGGAACGGTCGAGCCGCACGTGAACTCCGATGGAGTATGGCACGTGAGACTCCATCGTTCAATACTATAATCGCACGAGTGCAGTGTGTGAACAGGACTAGAGCCACCCTGAAAGGACCACAGCATGGGGTGTACACTTTCAAAACAGCAAAATATCCTTTCATATGTATATCTATATTATTGGGGCGAGCCTGAGCGAGCTCCACCTAGTGTGTTGTACAGCTGAAGTCCCTGTAGCGATGTGTGTATGTCTGTATGTTCACCAGGTAAATGTTTGATGTGCCTTCCCGCTACAATTTTGTATGCAATGGGTTAGGGTATCATATCATTTCATTAGCACATCTGGACGTACTGGCTCGGCTATCTGGCACACGGTGTCGTGTCTGGGCTAGGGCACACTTCAAAGGGGCTGCCTGAAGCAACAATAGGGTGCAAAGTGCTCTTGCGCTGACATATGGTCGCCGGGCGCCACTGGGTTTCTCACAATAGAGCTGCTGGCCATAGGAAAGCACAATGCCCCCATCCCCATAGTCCAGTCCCCATACGGTAGTTGTTATGCCACCTTCCCAGCCTGCTTCTGCATGGCGCTTTCCTTGCCGACAGTTCTTTGCAATCAGCTCCAGCTGTTGTATGCATCATGGATAGCACACCTAATACCTGTGCTGGCGTAGTGCGCAAGAAAGGCTTCAGAGAAGAAGAGAACGTGAGTGGCAGCGGAGAGCAGAAGAAACTGCAGAGGACAGGGAACAGCGGTTGGCTAGTGTGTGCTGCCGATCTTGATTGCAGTCACTTGCTGCTGATTGTTGCCATAGGAATTGCGCATGCAATGCTTGCAATGCAATGCAAGGCTCGCCCCACAGTGCTGCTCGCCCCACAGTGCAAGGCTCGCCCCACAGTGCTGCTCGCTGCTCGCCCCACAGTGCTGCTCGCCCCACAGTGCAAGGCTCGCCCCACAGTGCTGCTCGCTGCTCGCCCCACAGTGCTGCTCGCTGCTCGCCCCACAGTGCTGCTCGCCCCACAGTGCTGCTCGCCCCACAGTGCAAGGCTCGCCCCACAGTGCTGCTCGCCCCACAGTGCAAGGCTCGCCCCACAGTGCTGCTCGCCCCACAGTGCAAGGCTCGCCCCACAGTGCAAGGCTCGCCCCACAGTGCAAGGCTCGCCCCACAGTGCAAGGCTCGCCCCACAGTGCTGCTCGCCCCACAGTGCTGCTCGCCCCACAGTGCTGTGCATTCGTATAGTGTTAGGGCTAGGGTTAGGATTGATTTTGTATTAAGAAATTTGAACCCCCTGGCTATGTGCCTCTGTTGTGGTTCCTGTCCTGTGTGTAGTTAACTGCCTTTCCCTTTGCTCTGAAAAGTGCCTGACCATCACACTCCACTTATTTGTTTGTACTCCATTCACGTCTGCACAAGGAAATGAAAATGGGTCTGCTTACCTCGTTACACTTCAGTGAATGGTGTGGGAAGAGATTGCGAGTGTCTACAATGGTTGTGGCTGGGTTATCAGGGAGTGGGCTGAATCCTCATAAGCAAATGTATTGTGTATACAGTACATTGTTAGGTGGGCCTAACAGGAATGTAGGGTTGCCTGCAACTGCCTGCAACAGTTCAAAATTGCCATTTGAAAAATTTCAAGCAGGTGGTGGTATTTCATGATGTGTGCCTTGAGGAATCCCATTTTCTAGCAGATCCTGTCTCTCCCGTCTTTAATAACATTCATTCCCATATTGTATTGTGTGACATTGGGCCATGCCCTAGTGTGCTGGGTCTAAGCATGATTGATTGTACACTCATGTGTCACATGACTGTCACATGACTTGCTTTGACTGCTGCTTGCCTCTCCCCAGGTGCCCAGACCCTGAGTTGGAAGCATGTGTTCTGTTTCCCCATCATTGGCTCTATCTCATTGCTCATCTTCTTCTTCTACTTTGACTTTTTGCAGTACTTCTTCTCCCTCAGCACAGCAGGTGCGTATGTTGGCAGACCATGTGCACCCCACTTGGCTTAGCACTGTGTGTGCATGCTTGCATGTGTGCGTCCGTGCGTGTGTGTGTGCGCGTGTGTGTGTGGACTCTGTTTTCACTTATGTCTGCTTAGTGTATTTCAGTTCCCTCTCCCCCTCCCCTGCCCTCCCCTCTCTCTCTCTCAGTCATATCAGCTGTTGCCATCTATGATTTGATTCATCCGTTTGTGTTAAATTCCACCCTCATCAAAGAATATGTGCCTCGGTGAGCGCTGGCAGAAGCAAGCTGTGTGCATTATCTACTAAGCACTTGTCACCCTCTCCCTCTCACTCTCACACTGTCACCCTCACACCTGCAGGGCTGAGTTTGTGACCATTGGTATTGCTGTCCTGGCTTCCACCACGTGGATGCTGACAGGACATTGGATGATTCTGGATGGTGGGTCATACGCATGTGGGAATCGTAGATTGGACTTCTGACTTGCCTTTGTCATGCGAGGTTCTTGCACCGTTATCCTTGCCATGACACGGTCCCTCCTCTCCCCTCCTGCTGCAGTGTTGGGCTCTGCTCTGGCGGTGTTGATGATGAAGTACGTACGAGTGCCCAGTCTCAAGCACTCCACAGTCCTCCTTGTTGCTCTACTGGTGTACGATGTCTTCTGGGTCTTCTTCTCCGCCTCAATCTTCAAGGCCAATGTCATGTTGGAGGTTGCCACCAAGACCATGGACAACCCGGTCAGTAGGTTGCCATGGCAATCAAGATGTGTGGGGGTGGGGTGGGGCTAAGGAACTGCAGTAGTGAGTAAATAGAAGTGATTACCTTTGGGTATACATTGAATAGTGTGCATTAGCTCTGAGGCTGTTGTATTTGTGAATAATAGAATTTTTAGAGTTACAATAGTGTGTTTTATTAGCCACAGAAAGCTCCGAGAAATGTGTAAGATTAGGTTAGCGGTAAGATGTGCATATATAGTGTTAGTGGAAACTCATTATGTTTGATGAGCACAAGGAGTGGAGGGGAGAGGAACCTGATGGATGTGACAAGGAGTGGAGGGGAGAGGAACCTGATGGATGTGACAAGGAGTGGAGGGGAGAGGTGCCTGATGGATGTGACAAGGAGTGGAGGGGAGAGGAACCTGATGGATGTGACAAGGAGTGGAGGGGAGAGGAACCTGATGGATGTGACAAGGAGTGGAGGGGAGAGGTGCCTGATGGATGTGACAAGGAGTGGAGGGGAGAGGAACCTGATGGATGTGACAAGGAGTGGAGGGGAGAGGAACCTGATGGATGTGACAAGGAGTGGAGGGGAGAGGTGCCTGATGGATGTGACAAGGAGTGGAGGGGAGAGGTACCTGATAGATGTGACAAGGAGTGGAGGGGAGAGGAACCTGATGGATGTGACAAGGAGTGGAGGGGAGAGGAACCTGATGGATGTGGTCTGATTAGCACAGTTGGTGTGAAAAAGGTCTACCCCGACCTTTCCTAATATGGAGCTGCTGGAGCTTATGGAGTGACACTGAGATACAATGAGCTGTAATGAGCTGCCACTCAACACATGCCTACACAGTACATGAACCTTCCTTGAATCATGAGAGCTGTTATAGGGCTTGTCTGATGTCATGTGACATCATGTGACACTGCAGTGTGTTGTCATGTCTGTGTGTGTCCACTGCTCTCCAGCTCTCTGATGGTCTTCCTCCTCTGAAGGTCGCAGCCATGGCAAAGTCACTGGACATGCCAGACTTGGTGCGCTCGCGTCCTGTGCTCTCCATCCCTGGCAAGCTTGTGTTTCCAAGGTAAGCACCACGCCCACTCCAACCACACCCACCCCAGCCACACCCACCCCAGCCACACCCGCTCCAGCCACACCCGCTCCAGCCACACACATGGTGATGATGCGACATGTGCTTGGACTCTCCTCTACAGCTCTGTGCACAATGACCACTACGCCATGCTGGGGTTGGGAGACATTGTGAGTAGCTGCAGTACACGGCACTCGCCCCCCCCCACTCTGCAGCCTCCTGACCCTCCCTCCCCCCCCCCCCCCCCCCCCCCGCAGATTCTCCCGGGATTCTTGTTGTGTTTTGTGCGTCGATTCGACCAGTTCATTCCTCAGCCCACCCAGCTCAAGTGGAGCTGGTGCAAGGCGTGTGCCAAACTATCATACTTCCAGGCCAGCATCCTGGGATACAGTATCGGTGGGTCTCACGGCAAACCAAGCTGCCCCTCACATCACTCACACATCACTACTCACACAGCACCATCACAAAGTACTCCTCACACAGCACCCTTGCACTAGGTCATGTCTCAGCAGACGCCGTGTGTCCCTACCACCCTCTGAGGCATGTGGTCCCGCCCCCTGCAGGTCTGGGGTTAGCCAGTTTTGCCTCGGAGTACTACCAGGCTGCCCAGCCGGCCCTCCTGTACCTGGTGCCATGCACACTACTCCCACTCATGTTCAAGGCGTGGCTGCAGGTGAGTGGGGGTGTGGGGTGTGTAGGGGGGTGAGTGTGCGGGGTGTGTAGGGGGTGAGTGTGCGGGATGTGGGGTGTGTAGGGGGGTGAGTGTGCGGGGTGTGGGGTGTGTAGGGGGGTGAGTGGGGGGGTGTAGGGGGGTGAGTGTGCGGGTGTGGGGTGTGTAGGGGAGGTGAGTGTGCGGGGTGTGGGGTGTGTAGGGGGGTGAGTGTGCGGGGTGTGGGGTGTGTAGGGGGGTGAGTGGGGGGGTGTAGGGGGGTGAGTGTGCGGGTGTGGGGTGTGTAGGGGAGGTGAGTGTGCGGGGTGTGGAGTGTGTAGGGGGGTGAGTGTGCGGGGTGTGGGGTGTGTAGGGGGTGAGAGTGTGCAGGGTGTGGGGTGTGAGTGTGCGGGGTGTGGGGTGTGTAGGGGGTGAGAGTGTGCGGGTGTGGGGTGTGTAGGGGAGGTGAGTGTGCGGGTGTGGGGTGTGTAGGGGGGTGAGTGTGCGGGGTGTGTAGGGGGTGAGTGTGCGGGGTTTGGGGTGTGTAGGGGGTGAGTGTGCGGGGTGTGGGGTGTGTAGGGTGTGTGCGTGGGTGTGGGGGGTGTAGGAGGGGTGAGTGTGCGGGTGTGTAGGAGGGGTGAGAGTGTGCAGGGTGTGGGGTGTGTAGGGGGTGAGAGTGTGCAGGGTGTGGGGTGTGTAGGAGGGTGAGTGTGCGGGTGTGGGGTGTGTAGGAGGGGTGAGTGTGCGGGGTGTGGGGTGTGTAGGGGGGGTGAGTGTGTGGGGTGAGTAGGAGGGGTGAGTGTGCGGGGTGTGGGGTGTGTAGGAAGGGTGAGTGTGCGGGGTGTGGCGTGTGTAGGGGAAGGCTTAGTGTGTAGGGTGCAGTGTGTAGGGGGAGGGCTTAGTGTGGAGGGGATGTGGGGGCAGGGTTGACAAAAGGCATGGAACGTGAGATAACTGTCTATTATGTGTACTAGTCTAGCATGCTAGACAATGTGTACACACCTGCTGTCTGTGTCTAGCCTGCTAGACGATGCGTACACACCTACTGTCTGTGTCTGCAGGGAGACATGGTCAGCATGTGGCAAGGACCTTTCCACGAACCTGTAAAGCCGTCACCTTCCCCAACAGGCATCCCCGTATAGCTCCCTTGTAATACTAGCCAATAGAATGGGATTTTTTATCTTCTTTCATTGACTATATATTTGTATCTGTGTACCTTGCATGTGTGTTCAACTCCTGCATGTTTGTATGTACATTTATGACTATTGAATGGATGAATGCTCCTACTACGTGGCCAACTGGGTGGGACAGGGCTGAGTACCCTAGAGCAACCCGGTGTACCTGCATGTGATAGAGTCATAGGGCACTCGTACCTCATGCTGTCTTCAGACTCGCAGTGCATGCTAGCGCTGTCAGTTGGGAAAGTGTTTGGAGATCATGCTACAAGGAATTCACAAATGCTGATTCCCAAGAACGTCAAAAGTGCGACTTGCCTGGTTTCTGATGTCTGTGGGGTGTTCCTAAATCTCCCAACTTTTTAACATAATTCGCTAGTAAAACTCGCAGTGTACTAGTGTTATGGGACACTAGATTGAATGCTAACATTGTATGTGCCACTTCTCTGTCTGTCCCATTTCCTAAACAACTCAACATAGTACACAGTATTTTGACTGGACCAGTCCTTGACCAGATGCATGTAGGCCCCCCTTCCCCCCCCACAGCCAGCCATTACGTTTGCAGATGCAGCCCCATAACACATTGGAGGTGGGTACACAAGACTCCGTAGCACCACCTGTGATGCCGCCTGCTCAACCAATGCGGCCAATGCACCTGACAGCACACACATACAATGACACCACACACCTGATGAGCCCATGAATACAATTACTTAGCAGGCAATGAATTGCAAGAGTTGGCTGTTGTTAGTCATCATCCATGTCATCTGAGTCATTTCCTTCATTTCCTGTGGACTCCTCCTCTTCCTCCTCTTCCTCTTCATTTTCACCCTTCTCCGGGAGTGCCACCAGCCCAGCGTCATCACCACGACGGCTTCGTGAGCTCTTGGTGGGCGGGGCCACTATCTCCTTGCCAACTGCTGTGCTGTCATCCTCCAGCTCCTCATCGCTGTCCTCAATGTACTCAGCACTCTTGTACTTCATCGGAGACTCCGACTTCTTCTTAGATGGCCTGCCAGCAGGAGAGCAGGTACTCATGCATTCATGGCACAGTCACTACCAGGGAACCACCTCCCCTGGGCAACACCCAAACTCCCCATCAATCACCCAACCATCCCATTAATCACCCAACCGTCCCATCAATCACCCAACAGTCCCATCAATCACCCAACAGTCCCATCAATCACCCAACCACCCCATCAATCACCCAACCACCCCATCAATCACCCAACCATCCCATCAATCACCCAACCACCCCATCAATCACCCAACCACCCCATCAATTACCCAACCTTGCCGTATCCAGCATACATTACACCTCACCTTGATGTGGCTGAGGCTTTGGTCTTTGACGTCTTATCTGCAGCTCCGCCCCCTCTACTGGACCCCACCCCTCCACTTGCCTTGTACTCTGCCATGTCCTCATCATACTTCCTTCTGAGCTCTGCCGCTCGCTCCTCCCACTCCGACTTGTCACTCAAGGCCCGCCACATCTCTCCCCCTATGCGCCCGACCTCCGGGACACTTGCCCCGGGGTTTTCCTGCTTTATCTCCTCCCGAGTGTCCTGCATCCACAGCATGAAGGCACTCAGGGGGCGTTTCGGAGCTCCAGGGTCCTTCTTGGTGGCCTTGCCCTTGCCCTTGTTCTCACGCTGCTGGTTAGGGAGGTGGAAAGGTGTGGAGGCTAAGCTGACCACACACCGTCACTGCTGCAGACAGGCCTGCCTTGCATGTATGAACTGAGAACAGTCCCCCACCCCTCACCTCCCACTTACCACCCACCCTACACACACACACCACACACGCACACACACACACATGCACACACACACACACACACACACACACACACACACACACACACACACACACACACACACACACACACACACACACACACACACACACACACACACACACACACACACGTACCTTCATCTTCTTGGCTGGCTGACTAGGTTTTGGTGCTTTCCTCTTTCGAGAGGCAGTCTCCTCTCTGTCACTGGTGTCATTGTCATCACTATCAATCTGAGCGGCTGAGTCATACCTGAACACACAACACAACATACACACTGTTCACTGTAAAGTGTACACTGCTTGGACAACAACACTGTGCTAAGGTTGACATCACTTGAATGTCACATGACCGTCACATGACACAAACAACTCACTCCAGGTCATCCTCACTGCTATCTCCAGCCACAAAGTCTGAGTCCTCTGTACACACACAATGACACAGCATGGCACCTAATTACTGCAGCACTCACACAGGCAAGCACAGCCCCACGCATACAGGCGAGCACATCCACACAGCCCCACCCACACAGGCAAGCACGCCCCACCGAGGCCCACGCTCACAGGCGAGCACATCCACACAGCCCCACCCACACAGGCGAGCACGCCTCACCGAGGCCCACACTCACAGGCGAGCACATCCACACAGCCCCACCCACACAGGCAAGCACGCCCCACCGAGGCCCACCCCACAGAGCAGAACACACACAGGTGAGGACGCCCCACACAGCAGAGCCCTCTTGCTCCCCACCATCCTCCGAGTCCCTGTCCTCTGCCTCCGCCTTCATTCGCTCCAGGTAGGCATCGTGCTGCTCATTCGACTCCACATCTACTGATCCGAACTGGGTCTGGGAAATGGGATGCATGCCAATCAAGACCCTTCAGACTCTATAGCACACAACCTACCCGCAAGGTAACAACCACAAGGCCACACCCACAGCCCACACCCACAAGGTCACACACACACCCCACACCCACAAGGCCACACCCACTAGGTCACACCCACAAGGTCACACCCACAAGGTCACACCCACAAGGCCACACCCACTAGGTCACACCCACCTTCCCCTTGTTCTTCACACGAATGTTCTTAGTGTTAATGAAGTCGTACAAGTGGCTGTAGTCCTCTCTGCACAACATGGTAATAGACATGTGGCACTCAAAGGGCCTTGCAAGTCATGTGATTGTCATGTGACTGCCCAGCCTCACTTGATGATGCTGGAGAAGGTGAGAGATGAGCCAGTCTTGAGCTCTATCTCGAGATCGAAGGAACGACTAGCTCCACTGGCCCCCGCCATGCGGGCAAAGTTTATCTGAGCAATGTCATCCAATCGGACATAGACGGCTGGCTTGTGGATGAAAAGGAAGCCCTTGTCCAGCGGATACAGCAGGCCAGCAGTGGCTCGGTGGGAGCAGTGGACAGCCGCCTGGTTGGAGGGACTGTGCCACAGGGAGGGAAGGGAGCGAGGGAGGAGGGAGACGTCACACCGTGTGCTCACAGGACCTCATATGAGAGCCCAGCTAGAGCCACAAAGCGAGGCAATGGTCAAAAGACAATTTCTTGCACAGGGTCTGGATCAGGATGTGTGGTGTGTATCTTTGTCAGGGCTGACACGCCCACAGGTTCAAGACACACCCACAGGCTCCAAGACAGGTGTGTCCAAACCTCGTGGGTGTGTCAGAGTACACCTACAGTGAGTGGTGAGAGTGCACTGCGGGTGGCGCACCCCTTGTAGCTGCCGGGAACAGTGACTTTCTTCCCCACCACAGCCCTCATGACCTTGCTGAACACCTCATGCAGTGACCCCTGAATCTCCGGCTGCAGCTTGTCACCGTACTTCTCCTTAATCTCTTCTCTGGAGTAGGAGGGGATGTGGGGACAGAGGCGGATGGAGGTTGATTGGAGGAAGAAGATAGGAAGAGAACAAAAAGTGTGTGTGACATTCTCGGTATGTGCGCGTGTGTGCTTACGCTTCCATGGGCAAGGTCAGAGAGCATTCTTCGTCAATTGAGAACTGCATGATGACCAGTGGGTAGCGGGTCTGCCCCTGCTTGAGGGGCGGGTCCACTGCTAGCACAAAGTACATCTTCCGGTGGTCCAGGTGCGGCAGGAGGAACTGTCGGCTGACCATCTCGTAAGGGATCTTGTAGTCATAGGTCTTGCCGTGCAGTTGGATGAAGGTGGGGTAGGCGGTGAAGTCATACCGGCCCCTGGGGGGGGGGGGGGGGACATGAGATGCACAGAGATACAGGTGAGGGTGTTGGTGAGGGTGTTGGAAGATGAGGAGCAACAATTAGAACAGGTTCACCTAAGGCTCATTTAATTACGTTTCATCCATTAACTACTCCTACCCCATTGGACCATGCACCTTGGAGTCAACACCTGCAGCTCTTCAAAGGTTGCTATGGCATCGCCTGTTGCCACCATCACGTCAGCATGTGACTTTACCTGGTCGTAAAAGGCCTGCAGACAGAGAACAAGGCAGCAGCCACAAGCAGCTCACTCACAACCACTGGCAAGTTCTTCCCACTACCCAGTGGATGGAGGTGACAGTCAACACAGTGCCTCCATGTCGCTATGGCTACCTGCACCGGATCTGGCCCCTCCTCCCCAGTGTTGGGCGGGACGTAGAAGCGCATCTCCAGCAGAGACACAGGCGTGGTCTCGCCCTGGTGGAACTCCAGTGTCACCTCGTTCTTCCCCGATGTGACTTGGGATACCTCCTGCAGAGGGATCTCAAAGGCAGTGCGACCGTCAACCTTGAATGACATGAGGGAACCTGACAAGGGACAAAGGCAAGACAGTGTGGCTAGCATGCAGCCATGCACACACGCACGCACACACACGCACACACACACACACACACACACACACACACACACACACACACACACACACACACACACACACACACACACACCTTCAAACTGAACATCCCCCCAGTTCCACCCCTTCAAGCTGGTCTCCGTCTCTGGAACGTCCTTCCCATAATGCCTCTTGGCAAAGTCAACAATATTGTTGTGGTCCTGCAAACACACAACGTGGCACCCATCTCCCAAGGTTGCACACACCTCTTGCAAACATCCACACACTGGGACAGCGCTGAAGTTGTAGAGGCTCGTGCTGCACTATACATGGAACTAGAGCTGTGCTGAGCCTAGCCCTCTCCTCACCGCCTCCTTGAAGCCATCAAACTTGACAATCTTGCCATTCTGGAGAAAGACCTTCAGCTCATGCCCCCTGGCCACCCTCATCCAGCCCAAGGACTTGATGTCGCTGGTGTTGAACTGTTGCACTTGGCCCGACTTGGAGGACTTGAATGCAATGCATTCTGGGACCAACTTTAGCTTCCCGGGTTCCTGCAAAGCGATATGATGGTGGGAACACAGTGCAACACACACATGCACGCGCACACACACACACACGCACACACTTCCCACCACCTCCATCTTATGGCGGAGTCAAAGACAGCTATGCCAAGGGCATGAAACTCAGTTACGCTAAACTGTTCATATGTGTACATAACTGAATGGAACACGACAAGACTTCAGTGGATTCCCTTTGCTGACCAGACACAGCCCTCCCTTGGTAGTTCCCCATACACGTGTATGATGAGGGAACTACATACACCACCGTCAATACATACACAATAGCAGGAGGTTTCGACCCAGACTTCGTCAACTGCTAACAAGAAGATCTTGGGAGCAGTTGAGGACAAAGACCTTTATCAACAGTTGTGTTGTCTTTGCTCTTCAAAAGGAATTCGCTATCAGTTCAACACAAGAACGAGCCTCCGCATGCACAGCATCAACACCTCATATTTAATGACCTAGCAATGGAACGTAGCATGCCGGTAAAAGGGCACTCACTCACCAATGCTCCTCTGACCAAAAGGCCAACGTCTCTGAAGTCGAGAACAGCAGCCATTCACCCGCGCGCAGTGCAATCACGTGACAGCCAGGTGATGAGGGGCTCCCCCCTCAGCCACTTGCCAGTCATCCCCCGGCCTGGACACGCACTAGTTACTAGAACTTGACCAGGAGCAAGGAGCAGTGTGAGTGCGCGCGAGTGAGAGAGAAGGACCAGCCGGATGTCGTTAACAATGTGCTCGAACTGTGTGCCGCACAGAACCCCCAGTTGGCCGACCTAGTGCGTTCACAGAAGCAACTTGTACTAAACCCCTTATTTACTAGGGAGATGTTTCGAGGTGCTCCTTTCGGGATTGGAGAGGGAGTTCCTCCATTCTTTGGAGGTGCTGGGATTGGAGGCAACTTCAAGCAACAGTACCGGTGCTACTCGGTTGCCATGTCTCCCGCCACAAACCCCCAGGGGCTGGAGGAAGGAGGGAAAAGTGGGTAGCGTGACGCTCATGTGTGCCTGTGTTGCCCTTGAGAGTTACTGATGTGGAGCGTTTCTTGTGCAGTAATCATGCCACCGTCTGCGTTGAGCGAGCTGACCCGGCTCAGCATTCAGTACCCCATGCTGTTCAAACTGACCACCAATGCCCGCTCAAAGGCCACACACTGTGGAGTGCTGGAGTTCATCGCTGAAGAGGGCAAGATCTACATTCCTCATTGGGTGAGGCGGGTTTGGGTGGAAAGTGGGGTGAGGGGTACTGTTGCTATGGAGACATACGTCCCAGTTAGAAGTGCTGCAGCCGCAAGGCACTGACTAGAGTCTGCATTCTCCACATGTCAAGTTTATTCTGGGCAGAGAAGCCGTTGTTGAGTCATCTTGTCAGATTGTGACAATGTGGTCATGTGCCGTCCTGTCTCCATGGCACTACCTGCCCCTGGGGTGTGTGGTGTGACTGGTTGTGTGTGTGCTGTCCTGAAATCCCTGTGTGGTGTGACTGGTTGTGTGTGCTGTCCTGCAACCCCTGTAGATGATGAACAACATCACCATACAGGAGGGAGACTTGGTGTGGGTGGAGAACGTAACACTACCACTAGCCACTTTTGCCAAGTTTCAACCACAAACAGTGGACTTCCTCGACATCACAGACCCAAAGGCAGTGTATCCACACCTGTCAGCTAGCAGCCCAGGAGCTACTATATACCTGATTTAACATCCTGTACTAGTAGCCCGGGGGCTACTGAAATACGAGTACCCTGTGCATGCAGCAGCATGTGTGCTACAGATGTGCAGTGCTTTGTCAACTTCCAGTTCAAATGACTTTAACCTGTTCAGATTAGAATTGAAACTGAGACACTTTGCGTGTCTAACTAAAGGTGACATGATAGCCGTGCACTACAACAACAAGGTGCGCCATAACCTGATCACGCTAATTCAGCTGAATTAACTCGTTAGTGACTTGCTCAATCACAGATTTACGAGTTGCTGGTCCTGGACACCAAGCCTGACAAAGCCATGTCTATTATTGAATGTGACATGCAGGTGTGTGCAATCAACGGCACACGGTGCCAATGTCATCCATTGACCACACCCATTTTATCACCAGGTGGACTTTGCCCCGCCAGTTGGATACAAGGCCCCTCCCACACCCGAGCCAAAGGTTGAAGACATCGACTCTCCAGTAAGCAAACTTGCAGCACCTCTCCTGTCATGCACCACAGTGTAACCGTGACTTCACGTTCTGCAGCTGGACTGGAGCAGTGTGCCTTCTGAGCTCATGGACTTCACTGTGAGTGCACGATATCATCACACACGTGACTCCTGTCTGTACTGTCACCATACTCATGTCTCTCTGTCTGTCCTGCAGCCATTTGGTGGTTCGGGCCAACGCCTTGATGGGAAGAAGAAGAAGGCAGCTGGGAAAGGCAAGGCCAGTAGTGGCACTGACAAAGGTGCAGTCTCCCAGGCAACCTACAGGAGGGGAATTCCCCATTACGATTATAAAGTGGGTAAGCTAAAGTTCTTCAGTGCCAAGTCCTTGGAGGCCGTGGTGAAGAAGAGGGAGGAAGAGAAGAAGGCTGAGGTACATAGGTCTGAGAAGAGTGCTCCTTGTGTTACAGTGGTGTAGTGCAACTGTGAGAGGTGTGTTGTTCTCTTCAGGTGACATCAGATTTCACACCATTTGAAGGTGGCGGCAAGCAATTAAAACCACGAAAGAGGCCAGCATGATTGTCGATGGACTCTGTCCACAAACTGCATGCACTCACACTTGCACATGCACACACACACAGACACAATTGTACTCAAATACCACCAGTACTCAAAACTCCAATACTCAAAACTCCAATTTTTCACTGAATGTTATACCACTAATACCACTCATGCAAACCGCCATTGTTCAGCTGCTTCCCAGTACCCCACCTCCAGCCCCACCCCCTAACGGGGTAGGAGGTCTCTCCATCAGGGTGCAACCTTAATGATGATCTTCCCCAGGTTTTGGTTGGCCTTCATCCTCTCGTGAGCCAGTGACGAGGATGCCAGGTCAAACATGCTGTCCAAGTGGACCTTAAGTTTGTCAGGGAACAGTGGGAGCACCTGTGCAGAAAGCTACAAGAACAGGACGCAGGGAGTCAAGGAAAGACACTGTGGTGTTGGCTCAGATGGCATGCCTGGGACACACCTCCTGTGCTAATTTGTGCTTGTATAGCAGGGGCCTACTCCTCAACGTGCTGGGTACTATTTGAATCCTCTTCTTCAAAAGAATGCCCAGGTTAAGGGGAGACTCCACTTCACCACCTCCTAGCTGTGTGTGTGTGTAGGGGGGAGGGGGGAGAGAATATTGCATCTTCACAGTTTGTGCAAGTCTACTATATGCATCTGTGTGTTGCTGTCGGGTGAGGGCTTCACGAGATCACAGAACTGGAGTATTCCTTGATACGTCTAGGGCAGACAGCTGGTCTTCACACCTTCAGTCTGCAGCTCACCACACATGCTGCCAGGCACCTTGTGTGCGCTTAGCATGCCCTGAGGTATCAAGACAGCCGCACATACATGGGAGGGGGTGAGGGGCTGTGGGTATTCTGACAAGTTCATCTTCCCACTGAAGCCACACTACTCATATTTACTGCTTACTTAACAAGAACATCAACATTTCCAGCACAGCGTACCCCAGTATGCACACTCACCAGACCGAGGAGTACCAGGCGGCCATCTTGTGCCAGGCACCTCATATGCTTGCCCCAATAGGGACCTCCGACAAAATCCAAGACCACATCAACACCTCATGGAGGGACGGCAGGATGCATGTTGTAATCAGGGCAGGGCAAACAGAGCTACTGACAGTAACTGGGTCCCTTTCCCATCACTACACACCACTCCCAGTCATCGCACCACCAACACATGCACATCCTTTCAGGTGCGTATCCAATAGCCAGCCACCTTTTCCGCTGGTTTCCCTGAGGACAACCTCACTGAAGTCTTGGGACTTGTAGTCAATAGTGACGTCAGCACCATAGCTGGAGCACAGTGAGAGCTTCTCCTGACTGCCTGAGGATGGACAGACAGACAGACAGACAGACGAACATACATGTGATCAGTGGGTCTCCCAGGGATCATGGGGTGGTGACAGACAGGTCAGCCACGTGAGCCTCACCAGCAGTGACAAACACTGTGGCATTCCTCACTAGCATCTTTGCCAGCTGAATGGCTGCGAGACCCACTCCACTCGCTCCCTGAAACAGCAGTGCACAAGGGAGGGGAGGCATGAATGTGATTAGCCCTCCCAGCAACACAGGAGTGCTACAGCATGTGGTAAGCACAGCATCACTGCCACTGCCCAAACACAATTCACCGTTGCCACAAGTGTCTAATTGCACAGCTGCTAGAGGCACACTGCAAGCACTGCATGACCTAATGCACTTCACGTGAACATGATCTACTCTCAGCCTGACAGGCTGCAACCACCTACTGCGTGAATGAGCACCGATTCTCCATCACTCAGCTGCCCACTCCAGAACAGGCCAGAGTACGCAGTCATAAAGACTTCAGCTGAAGTGACAAGAGGCAGCACGCACTCATTACGTACATATTAATCAGATGATGATCACATGACAATCACATGATGATCACATGATGATCACATGATCACGTGTTGAATGCACAGCTTTGTGCCACTCACCAACTCCAGCAGCTTCCTCCATGGACACTCCGGGAGGGATTTTTAAGACAGTTTGGTACGGTGCGCGACAAAACTCTACAGGAAAGTGTATGGAGTGCAGGTAAGGGGGTGAGTGGGTGCAGGTAAGGGGGTGCAGGTGAGGGGGTGCAGGTGAGGGGGTGAGGGGTGCAGGTGAGGGGGTGCAGGTGAGGGGGTGAGGGGTGCAGGTGAGTGGAATGCTGCCACTGTGAGGCTGTGATGCAGTTCCTCGTACCTGCATAGCCACCCCCTCCCACCAGTGCAAAGACAGGGTCTCCTAGTTTGAGCCCACTCTTCTCAGCAGCCTCAGCAGACATATCGGCTACCGTCCCTGACACTGGGTGGTTGGGAGCAGAGGGGGAGGGTGTAGGGAGGGAAGGGGGAGGGAAGGGAGGAGGGTGGTGGAGGAAGAGAAGTGCACATGCACCACGCAGTGTGGTATGAGGGCTCTAGGACAGTGACTGCATGTTTTGTACCTTCCACTCCAAGAATGTATGACTCTCCAGGTGGAGGCGGGTACTTTCCTGCTGCTTGTAGAAGGTCCAAGCGGTTCACCCCTGCACAAGACACCTGCACGTGGCAGAGATAATGCAGTGGATGCACACTCATGCACACACACTGCGAGTGCTCTTGGACAAGTGATGGACAACTTGTTACTGCTGAACGGCACCCAACAGAGTTCTATCTAGGAACAAGTCACGTAGTTCTTTGATGTGGCGAATCCTCCCCCTCCCTCCCCCCTCCCAGTGTAGACTGACCACTATCCCTGAACCAGCTCACCTTGATCAACAAATCGCCTTCCCTTAGCTCTGGAATGGGTGCACTGTCCTTAACAGAGTAAGCTCCAGATTGCGGATCCACGTGCAGGCACTGCATGACGCCGCTACAGGTCTCGGGGTATGGGTGCCCTGGGCGTGCCGGACCAGCTAGAGGAAGAGGGCAAGTGTCTTTGGGTTCGGCATGTGCAGGACCAGGAGCAGGTTGTGCAGCAAGCGTCACTGCGACGGGCATGCAGAGGACCCATATCCAGCAACACGTAAGGGTACTCATTTACATATCGCTAAAAAGCGAGGCAGTCAGTAATCACAGATACAGCGGAGAGAATTCGGTCTGTGCAGCTTGCGCCTCGCTAGTACCTTTGCCAGAGTTTATCACGTGACCTTCAATAAAATGGCTGCTGTTTGAGTAGCTAAAACGTTGGCAAATTCTGTTCACTTTTCAGTTTTGACTGGTGAATAAGACAGACAGAGAGGGAAAATGTACAACGGAATTGGTCTTACAACGCCCCGGGGTTCTGGAACGAATGGATACGTACAGACGAACGTCGCGAGTGTGCGAACTAGGAAGGACCCTGTTTCTTACTTGAAAGACGACCACTTTAAAGACTCGGGCCCGGCGGTGTTTCGAGAGCCCAACCCCGAACTGGCAGAGCACGATCGGAAGAGGCAGATAGAACTAAAGTGCCTGGAACTGAGGGAGAAGCTGGAGGAAGTGAATGAGTGAGTTGTTGCCAAACGCGGTCTAAAATGCTACCTGAAATGCGAGGGGGTGTAGAATGCCTGATCAGCCAACCGCGCGACTGCCCAATGCGCTTCTAAGAATGAAGCATTCACCTGAACACTCAATGTGTAAGGTAGTCAGGCGTAGCTGCCCCTCCCCCTATGCGTAAGGATGTTGTGTTAGGTGAGACCATGTCTGCTGTTCAATTACATTAGATGTCCAGCGACTCCCTCCCCAGTCGCAGGCCTAACTGAATCTGTTGGTGGGAAGGACACTATTACTTTAGTGGTTTGGTGTGTGGCGGCTCTTACACGTGTGACCCAGATGCTGGTGGGCCCTGTGTGGAGGCACTCTGTGTTTCTTGCCATGCAGGCACTCAGAAGAGATTGAGAAGAAGGTATGTGAACTGAGAAAGAGCTTGCTGAAAGAGGATGCCTCAGGGAAGGTGCCACTGTGAGTCAGCATGTACAGCGTCTGTAGTTACCTTCATGCCTGAGTGGTGCCAACAGCTTGTATAGAAAATGGAATGCCCAAAGGCTTTTGCTGTAAATGAGCTGATTGAGTCAGAGACGTACAAATTGGACTGAATGCCCTCACAGATGTGTGGTTAATTAGCTATGAACACTCAATGTATGTTATGTCTCGGTGTGGCACACTGCAGGCTCAGCAAGGACCAAGCAAGAGCAAAACTGTTGGAAGAGAAGCAGAGGAAGTTGAGGAATGCTCTACGCCTGGCTCCCAAAGAGGACGAGCTAAGAGGGGAGAAACCCAAGCCCAAGCATGTCAAAAGGAGGGATGTAATACCTTCCTCCAGTGACCAAGAGGAGACTGGGGACTCCTCTAGCAACGACAGCGTGTCATCTCCGAGCTCTGATTCTGAGGATGAGAGGAAGCGAAATAAACCAAGCCCAAGGAGAAACAAGAGAAGACAGAGAGATGCTTCTGGTGAGAGAAGGCAGAGAGATGCTTCTGATGAGAGAAGGCCCACTTCAAAGAGGAGCCGACATGCAGAGGAACGCACAGAGAGGAGCCGACATGCAGAGGAACGCACAGAGAGGAGCCGACATGCAGAGGAACGCACAGAGAGGAGCCGACATGCAGAGGAACGCACAGAGAGGAGCCGACATGCAGAGGAACGCACAGAGAGGAGCCGACATGCAGAGGAACGCACAGAGAGGAGCCGACATGCAGAGGAACGCACAGAGAGGAGCCGACATGCAGAGGAACGCACAGAGAGGAGCCGACATGCAGAGGAACGCACAGAGAGGAGCCGACATGCAGAGGAACGCACAGAGAGGAGCCGACATGCAGAGGAACACACAGAGAGGGCAAGGCATGGGGCCGGCAGTCGCGACCGTCACCACCAGAAGCACAGCCACTCCCGGCGCTCGTGAGATCCCCACCAACCCACACTGAACTTTCAGCACATGCATCATCACATGCCAACCCTTGCCAGAGCACCTGGCCGCCATTTGCATGAAACTTTTCTGCTTGCCATGTACCATGAAACAAATTACAAATGACAAGTTTACTTCACAAAATATAGGTACTTACTGTCTGTACACAGCAATAACTGCCTGACCAAACAGAAGCTAGCGTGTTCTAAGGGGGCTACACTTGAAGAAATACACTCCACCGTCCGCAACAGCCGCTGCATCACTTGGGAGCGTGGACAACCTCCTGCTTCTTGTCCACTTGGCCCAGGCCCTCATGCTTGATCTTCGGGGCGTTCATTGCCTGCTCCACGCCCAGTGCGCCCGCGCCGTACGAACTCTGCCCGGCGACTTCGCTTTTTGAGTATGTCAAGTTCTCCTTGATCTTCGGGGCCTCCGTCACTGCTTGGATATTAAGCGAACCGGCACCGTATGTGTGCTGAGCGGACGTCTTTTGATATCCTCCAACGGCCTTTCCTCCCGACTGTGCCGTAGCTGCAGAAAAGAAGTGCGACAAACAATGCACTAGCGAACACATTTTGCTAGCCGCCCGCCCACTCTCCCCCATGTGAACGTACTGTGCTCAATGTTGGCAGAGCCAGCAGAGTAGTCCGCGCCCTTCCCAGATGTGCTGGCGATCTTTCCAATAGGCATCTTCAATCGAGTGTGAGAGAGATAGAGAGAGCTCGCTGGCTACGATGATCGGCGGTCAAGGGACTCCTACTAAAGTGAACTTGCACGAAGCTACGCCCACCACCACAAGTGACGTGTGAGGACTTTGATTGGCTGTCGCTTAGGAACCTGGAGCTATCCAAATAAGGCAGTCGATTGAAATAGCAACAAAACGTGGCGGGTGTGCCAGAGAATGGAAGCTCGCTGGAATGATCCGAATCCTGCTCACTGCCTGCAGACCCTCTACAGGTCCTCACGCTCCCTTAATTCTTGTAACTTCAGCTTTAATTGTCCCCACGCCTAAAGAATGCTCTGGATAGGACAGCAGTTTGCACTATCGAAAAGGGTCTGCATACCTGGGACTCGCACTGCTTTTCACAGATTAGCACATGCAGTTAGCACGTGGGGTTGTGATAGTGCCGTGGCTTATCCCCCATCTCACGAATTTCGCTCGTTCATTGATGATAAGTAGACACAAGGTGACCATCACCATGGTTATGAGGTGTCCTCCCAAATGACGTAAGACATAAAATGGAGGCTGTTCAGTGTGGCTGGCTATGTCAGACCATCCACATCCAGCTACCACTCATCATGCATCTGTTGCATGGGTATGTTAACGTGCGACTGATGACCGTGACGCTCTCTCCACAGACAGCTGCACTCTAGTCAACATGCTGATCTGGCCTGCATCGTGCCAGCTGATGGCACACGCACCACTTTGGGTCAATAGTGCTCACAAATCACACACCTACCATAATTATAGAACATATGGCCACTGTACGTGGGAGTCACTTGAGGTACCGCTACGCTGTGAGTGAGTCTGCTCCCTAGCTAGTGCTGGCACTAGACGTGCCTGCGCAGGTACGATCAGGCTTGGTTGAGGATGGTGCCCATGGCCTCCTGCACTGCAGGGATCACCTCCAAGACGTGCGTCTTCAGAGCCAACTGCAGGGAGAGATGTGGCAGAGGCTCATGGCTACGGCTTTAATGGCAGTAGTGATGTCGAGCATTTCACGTAGCACAGTAGATTGCAATTGTATAATGTTTCGAAGGTCATCGAAAAAACTGTACCTGATGAAGACCTTCATGGTCAAAATGCTGTACTATTGTGTGTGTATGAGTGTGGTTGCTGCTCGGTGCTCGTTTACCTGTATATTGGTGAAGGGCGTGGTGACCTTCAACTCTGCCAACACCCACACATTGTTAGTGAACTTCAGCGACATGTACAGAAGATCCTGAAGGAGGGGGAGAGGGAAGGAGGGGAGAGGGAAGGAAGGGGAGAGGGAAGGAAGGGGAGAGGGAAGGAGGGGAGTCACACACACACACAAGGTTGCACAAATGAGTGCTAGAAACATGCACACATGATGTGCAGGTCACCTGCTTAGTTTCGCCCACTTCCACAGCCCTCTTAGCCACAAGGAATATGTTGTTTGGCTCAAGTTTGCTCTGAACCTGGTCGGCTGTCAGGGAGGGGGTATTGACGGTTGACTGGACCTCGTTTGTGCTGGCTATCTCTTTCCATGTGGCCAGAAACACCTTGCGGTCTGGAGTAGGTTGGGGGGAGGGGAGGGGAGGGGATGGGCCATTCTAACATATAACTACATACGTGAAACAGCCAACATATCTTTGTCTGCTTGCCAAGTTGTCCCACTGCAATTGAATGGGGACCAAAGTGGGCTACTTTGTGCATAAATTGAGTGGGGACCAAAGTGGGCTACTTTGTGCATAAATTGAGTGGGGACCAAAGGGGCTACTTTGTGCATAAATTGAGTGGGGACCAAAGTGGGCTACTTTGTGCATAAATTGAGTGGGGACCAAAGGGGCTACTTTGTGCATAAATTGAGTGGGGACCAAAGTGGGCTACTTCACTCATGACTCACCCATCCTCCCATCCTCAATGAGCAGCACGTTGACGGGCACCAGTGAGGAGAAGTAGAAGACCCCCACGTTGTTCTTGATGGCCACCTGGAGCATGGTGAGGGGGTCCATACGGGCTACCTGGACCCCTGCGGGGTGGGAGGACACAGGAACATGGGGATCAATGCGTCCACACACACACATGCACACACACACACACACACACATGCACACACACACACACACACACACATGCACACACACACACATGCACACACACACACACACACACACACACACACACACACACACACACACACACACACACACACACACACACACAAATGTGCATGCACACAACACACACACACGCACCATGATTGACCAGCAGGGAGGTGTCATTGCCCTGGTTTGGGTGCAGAGGAGACCACACTTGCAAGGGAGCCGCTGGGGACAAGCCAAAACTGAGCGCACAAGGAGTGGGTGGGGCACATGAAGCATTGGTGAAGTGGTGTTTCAAAGCTTAGCTTTACCTGTTCTTGTTAAACTGGATGGCAAACTCCCCCATTGGGCTGAGGGCCTTGTTGGTGAAGGTCATGTCCATAAAGATCTGGCCCTGTCGGCGAGCCCAGGATCCACGGATCTCCATACCCTTACCCTGAGCAGCTTCCAGCCACATCTGGGGGTGGGGTGGGGGTGGGGGGGTGACAGGGTGGGAGGGAGGAAAGTGAGGATGGGATGGGAAGGAGGAAAGTGAGGATGGGATGGGAGAAAGAAAGGAACACGAGAGGTATGAGAGCACTGTCCTGTGAGATAGGCAAGCCACCACGTGTTAGAGAGAAACAAAGTGGCAGAGAATTCAGGAGTCCCTCCCCTCTTCCATACCTGTTTGGGAGCAACGTAGCTTCCTCCAGCAACTGAAGTACCAAGGAGCTCAGCCAGAGCACCCACTCCACCGGTGCCGCCCGTCTGGATGGCGCCTTGCATTTGCCCCGAGATCATCCCCGTGCCCGATGGCCCCCCGAGGTACAGCCCAGTCAGGTCTCCACTCTGTAGGTCCATGTCAGCCCCGCCCCCCATCATAGGCACGTTGTAGCCGCCGCCCGTGGGAGCTGGTGGGAGGTCAAGGTTCAGAAGGTCACCCAGGAGGTCACCCTCCCCTGAGGGCTGTGGCACGGAGGCGGGGCCATCATCAGCTGGGGTAAGACCGACAGGGGCTTCCTCTTCAGTGTACTCAGTTGTGGAACTGGACATAGGGAAGCCGCAGTGAGTAACGCTAGCTGCTCGTACAAACACGAGTGTGTGCAAGGGTTGCACACACACACACACACACACACTGACTCACGGCTGAGCCTTGACTGGAAGAGAGATGTGCCGAACAGGTGCCTTCCCCTCCACAAAGGAGCTGGCTGGCTTGTGGTACACTGAGGCCAAAGTGGAGAGGTTGCCAATCAGCTCTATGGGGGGGGACCAGGAAGTAGAAGAGCATTGTCAGAGCATTCCTCATTAGTACCTCTACAAACCACATGCACAAACACGGCATACCCCAATGTTTGTCTGACTTAGTTTTGAGCTGTCTATGTCACACCCTTGCCATTTTAGGGAACTGGTGATCACCTTTTATGGGCCACAGCTTACAGAGTAGGGCCCACACCATGTTTAGCCACCTGGCCAATTTCAACAACCCACAGCCAACTCACTACGTCTTGTACTGCTAGCTTCGCTGAGGACACACACACACACACACACACACACACACACAAATCACCCTACAGTATATGGAGATGGGCCAGTTCCCCATGGCAACTCACCATTAAGCAGGTTGGGTTCTAAACGATCTGTCTCCTCGGAAATGAGTGGCTTCTCAGCCAGCACCACTTCCTTGGCAGCCGCTGGGTCTGTGGAGAGGAGTCGCCAGTAGATGTAGCCACGGTCACGCAGGTCTGGGTTGTCACTGTCCTGGAGGAGGGGTGTGGAGGGAGAGTGTGGAGGGAGGGTGTGGAGGGAGAGTGTGGACGGAGGGTGTGGAGGGAGGGTGTGGGGGGAGAGTATAGGTGTATGGAGGGGGAGTGTGGAGGAGGGGTGTGAAGGAAGAATGTGAAGACAGAGTGTGGAGGGGTGTAGGGGAGTGTGGGGGAAGTGTGGAGGATGAGTGTGATGGAAGAGTGTAAAGGAGGGATGAGGGACACACACACACGCACACACACACACAAACCTGAGTGGCCAAGCTGAGCACAGACTGCACCAGCTCCTGAGTCTCAGCAGGGCGCTTCAGGAACAGCTTCACAATGGCCGTCAGCAGCTGCAGCTGGACGGCTGTGGTCTCATCTGCAAAGTTCTCCAGGAAAGTGCCCAGCAGTTCACCTGCGTTGTCGATCCGCTCTGCGTACTCGCCAATGATCCAGATCATGGAGGCCCTGGGAAGAGGGGACAGCAGTGGCTATCATCTCAACGGTACCACCCAATCCCTCCCCCTCCCCTCCCCCCTCCTACCCCACCCCCTTCCCTCACCTTGCTTCCGGTTCGTCCAGAGAGTCCAAGTTGTCACATAGTGTGGAGATGATCCCCTCGTACCTGTTTGGGTACTTTCGAAAGATGTCTTTGATGACCACGATGGCCTCCTGCACCACGTAGTTCACTTTGGTCTGGATAAGGTCCAGCAGGGTGCTCACACACCGCTCGGCTTGGTCCTGGGGGGAGGGGAGAGGGTGTGGCAGGAGGGGAGGGCAAGTAGGGAGGATGTGGCATCACAGAAAGGCGAACATCACTAGGTCAATGGAGAGTGCAGCAACACCAGTCGTGGGACCACACACCAGTCCACTCACCGAGACCTTGATGGCACACCTTCCGATTGCACGTACAGCTCGCCGCACAAAGTCCACATCAACCTCAGTGGCATATCTGGTGAGAAGGAAGGGGAGGGGAGGGAAGAGGGAAGGGGAGGGAGGGGGGGGGAGGAGTTGACGTTATGCCTAACTGACTGCTGTGTTTTGCGTCCCCTCCTCCTCCTCACTCCTTTAGTTCTGAGAGGACTTGTGCAATGTTCTGCTCGTTGGCCAGTCGGATCATGATGTCCAGCTTCTCCAGCTTCACGTAGATGGGGTCGTTGTACTTGACAAAGAAGACTTTCATCTCCTCTCGAAGGATCTCTGGTCTAGTTAGGGGGAGGGAATGAGAGGGTGGAGGGGTAGGGAAGGGAGGGTGATGTGATTGGATGCAGAGAGTTGAGAAGGTATGTAAAGGGGAGCCACAGTCTTGGGGAGGCTGAGTGGTGGCCGTGTATCTAGATGGGTGGGAGGACTATGAGCAGTGCCACACACCTCTTCTGGACAATGAGGTTGATGTTCCTCAAGGCAACATACTGGATCTCAGGCTGGGACGACAGCATGGTCACTGGGGGAAAGGAGGGGAGGGGAAAGATGGGAGGGAAGGGGAGGAGAGGGGAGGGGAGGAGAGGGGATGGGAGTGGAGGGGAGGGGAAAAGATGGGAGGGAAGGGGAGGGGAGGGGAGGAGAGGGGAGGAGAGGGGAAAAGAGGGGAGGAGAGGCAGTGATTCTTGTGAGGCCACCATACACACTCGTGTTCCACCTCCAGCACCGGGTGCCAGTCAGGTGGTTCAAAGGGTTAAAGCCACCTCTCCCCACCCCTCTCATCCCTACCCTTCCCCCCCTCCCCACCCCTTACCCAGTGGTGGTGCCAGTTTCTTGTTGAGAGTCTCAAGGAAGGGTGAGTCTGGTGGAATGTGCTCGGTCATCTTCATCAGGACCTTCACTGCAGACAGCACCACGGCGGCATTGGCGTGTGAGAGCCTTGGCATCACACGCTCACCCACACTGCAGTGACAGAAAGTGACACGTCTGACAGACAAGGTGACAGATGACAACAGTGACAGCACTCCGTCACACCTCTGAGCCTCCCTGTCATCCTTGGGCGAGTACTGTGCGACTGAGTCAAGGATGAACACCTGTCCCCACTCGGTGCACTCGTTAAGAGCTGTCAGGAGCTTATTGATGGTGGGCGTGTCCAGGGTGGAGAGGGCAGCAGCACTCGGAGAGGTCTCACTGATCTCACTCAGCGCTGCCACAGCATTGGCGACAACCTGGAGGGGGAGGGACAGAAGGGGAGAGGCAGAATGGGAGGGGCAGGAGGAAAGGAGAAGAGGGGCAGAGAGGGAGGGGCAGAAGGGGAGGGGCAGAGGGGGAGGGGCAGAAGGGGAAGAAGCAGAAGGGGAGAGGCAGAAGGGGAGGGGCAGGAGGAAAGGAGAAGAGGGGCAGAGAGGGAGGGGCAGAAGGGGAGGGGCAGAGGGGGAGGGGCAGAAGGGGAAGAAGCAGAAGGGGAGAGGCAGAAGGGGAGGGGCAGGAGGGGAGGGGCAGAGGGGGAGGGGCAGAAGGGGTAGAGCAGGAGGGATGGGAAAAGAGGGAGGGAGGAAAGTGTGTGTCCAGTACATACAATACAAAGGGCTACGTACACTTCGATGTGGCACAACACGTCATGAATGCAATGCCCATGGTGAGCCACAGTGTGTCCGAGTAGGTGGAGTTGCCATTGTCCTTGCATGGTGCCGGCTCACCATTGGGTTGGAGTCAGAGAGGGTCTCCTTCAGCATCTCCAAGAAGCCCTGGTCCTCCACCAACTGAGCATTGATGTCAAACAGCTTGGCCACACACACACACGCTGTCTTGCGCACATAAGGATCCTCATCCTGTACGTGTGTGTGTGTGTGTGTGTGTGTGTGTGTGTGTGTGTGTGTGTGTGTGTGTGTGTGTGTGTGTGTGTACAGAACAGGAGTAAATTCAGTGGGGGTTGGTCTACCCCACCCCTCTGCCCCGCCCACTTACCCTCAAGCACTTGCGGAGAGGTTCGCACAGGTACTCGGTAATCTTGTCCACTCGGATGCACCCCATGGTTCTCACCGCCAGGGCCCGAATCAGGGGGTTTGAGTCGTCACAATCCTGTAGGGGAGGGGCAAGAGGGGGGGCAGGTCTTACAGACAGTGGAGGCGCAACAACTCTTGCCTTCTCTTAGCACAGACAAGCCTGCACTAAAACAATTAGCGTCCATTTAATTCCCCCGCCACTCCATCTCACCACACCACACGCACCCACAGGTGACTGTGACACACCTTGGCGAAGGTGTTGACAGCGAGTATGGCGAGGTCGGGCTGCGACTTGGCGTAGTTCATGAGGTAGAGGTAGACCAGTTTCTTGAGCTCCAGGTTGTCAGTTTGCATGCAGTTCACCACATCGGGGAACAGGGAGCTGGAGAGACAAGGAGCGAAGGAAATGGCGGGCTCTTACCCAGCGCGAATGGCAAAGAATTAGGAAGCCTACCTGACGTCCTTTCCAATGGTCATGCTTGCAATAATCTTCTTCACTGCCTCCTTTTTCCTGAGCTTGTTCTCCCCTTGGAGATCGGCCTTCAGCTCGGCCAGTTCACCTGCGCCGCCCAGGAGGTACAGGAACAACTCGCATGGACACACTTCACATGCACTGCTAACGAATACGGACGATATTGAGCCGTGAACGCTACCTTTCTTGGTGGTCGCAAAGTACTTCGCGTCGGACATCTTGGCGTGTATAAGCAAGATGGCGGATCCTACGTCATAAATCAGTCACGTGATACGCATACAAAAGCAATGGGCTTCAGTCGTACAAATTATGTCCAGGATAGTGTCTTGTGCTGTAGCTTAGCGCCCCTTCCAAAACTCAAAGGGTAGCATGCCTTTTGGAGTGGGCACAGATCCAGTCTGGATGCATGACTGGGGAGGTGAAATGAAAGTGGAAACGGGAGTGCACAAAGTGACATTGTGGCAGTGTACATTAGACACAATCACTGCTACAGGCAATGCTGCTGCTGCTGCGTTGAGTCGCCTTGCCACTACTGAAGTGTGTGTGGAGGAGGACGTACTTCCAAAAACTGCTTCAATCTGATTATGGGTCCCTGGTGTGAAGGTGGACTGACGGCCTCAATTCTATGAATGTGGCAGAGAATGACACTAATTAATGTCAAAATCAGTAACCATCACATTGGTACCCACAACACCCACAACACCCACACAATATACACACGCACGCACAGTTGACAGGAGGTAGTTGGCCTACTTGGGGAGGTAGCGGCTGACGAGGACTCGAAGAAGCTTTCGAAACTGAGCACCGTACGCATTCATCAGAGCATGGCCAGCCACCTGGAGAGACAGTAGAGGTGGGGCACAAGCTTCTTCCCATCCCCACCCGCAGCTCCACCCACAGCCCCACCCACAACCACAACCACCTCTAGAAAGTCAAATATTGCAGTGGCTGTGATCCCCGGCAAGGGTGCCATGTTCAGCATGAGGGCAAACCACCTCCAGCCATGCTCCACTCTAATGGGATTCCGCTACTCAAGAGAGACAGACAACATTACCACTTACAACACTCAATAGAAGAACGTTTAATTAACAATCCTTCCCCTCTCCTCTCGTCCCTCCTCTCCCTCCACTCCCCTCCAATCCCCTCCCCTCCTCTCTTCTCCCCTCCTCTCCTGTCCCTCCCCCCCCCCTCACCCGTCCCCAGATCACTGTCGGGCACTGGACCATGGCAGCAAACAAACGAACCACTCCGGACATCCTCTTCATGTACTTGTCATCATCTTCCAACACCTTGCCACTCACATTGTACCCCAGCAACCTGAGGGGCGGGGCAAGGGGCGGGGCAAGGTAAGTCATCATTATCAGATAATAGTGTTGACATTGTCCTTGTCCACCATTTGCTGTATGTGTGTGTGCGTGGGTGTGTATGTGGGTGTGGGTGTCACCCCACCGCTTGTACTCCCCCTCCGTGACCTGGGGTGGAGTGGGGATGGGCAAGGGGACCAGGACGGGGCAGGTGAGGTAGAAGGAGGCCATGAGGAGGTCCCCTATATCAAGGTGCTCTGACCACACCCCCAAGGCAACGGCCGCAGTGGGGAAGGCTGCTTCAAAGTGTGAGGACACCTGCTTCTCTCCTTGGCCCTTTAGTGAAGGCAGGAGAGGGGGGAAGAAGGAAGGAGGCAGGAGAGGGAGGGGAGGAGGGGGGAGGAGGGGGGAGGAGGGGAGGGAAGGGGGAGGAGGAGAGGGGAGGGGAGATCACATCTGACCACTTCACACTAAAATTACACTAGCACATCCCTCGCTCACAACACACCCAACCATCCCTCACCCACCCTTCACCCATCCCTCACCCTCCCCAAACCCACCCACCCTTCACCCACCCCACACCCTCCCCACACCCAACCACCTCTCACCCAAAAAACTCACCCACTCCTCACCCTCCCCACACCTAACCACCCCTCACCCAACCCTCACCCGAGCACCCCTCACCCAGCCACCCCATCCCTTACCCACCCCACACCCCTCACCCACACCTACTGAGACCCATCACAGCCGCTAACCACAATCTTCTTGGCGAGGAGAATCCTGCAGTAGTTCAGTGCCTGGGGGTGCGTTGTCACGGAGACCCTCTTCCCCACCACCTCCACTGGCCGTCCAGCCAACAGGCTGCACAGACGCTGGACCTTGTCCTTGATGTGGCTGGCTGACTGGATGGAGATGGAGTTGATGGGAGTGTTGACAGCCTTCTGGAGGTCGAACCGGTACGCCTTCAGCTGTCGCAACAAGCAGGGAAGCATGGAGGGGAGGGGGGAGGGGAGGGAGGGAGCAGAGCAGAGGGGAGTTAGGGGGCAATGACGAGAGACAAGACAGAAGGAGTGACCTACATCTGGGTCTTGTGTGTCAACAAAGACTTCTGCTGCTTTCTCTGCATTCTTCCTCCTCTCAATGAGGCGGTTGTACTCAGACAGCACAGAGGGGTTGGCCGCTGTGCCAGTGGATGCTGGGAGTGGGGCACAATGAATATCATTACCCAGTGAATACTCCTACTTTCCCTGACCCACTCCCTACCTGCGCTCCCTGATACCACTGACGAGGGAGGGGTAGCGGGCTGCGGCTGCTGTGTGTGTTGTGCGGTTGGCTTCTCTGCCTCCTAAGAGATCACACAAAAGCAGATTCTCTCTCTCTCTCACACACACACACACAAAAACACACATGCACGCACACACACATCCCATTCTATACCTTTCGTCTCCTCTCCCTCTCCTCCTCCTGCCTCCGTCTCTGCTCCTCAGCAGCAGCCCTCCTGCCCTCCTCCTCCTTTCCCACTTGTATGTTGACACTCACAACCTCACGCATCAGCTCCTGCACAGCTCCATCAAACACATGGACCTCCCGCAGTAGCGTCTGGTGCTGCAGACACAACATAGCACATTCAACCAATGCTGTTGCCATGGCAACAAAGTCTACATATGCAGACGGTGTTCACACCCTCACCATGTCCTCCGTCAGGTTTCCCCGAGCATCCTTCACTCGCTTCAGCAAGCTGTCGGCCAGGTGGTCCACCTTAGCCTTCATGCTCACCAGACGTGTGATGTCCCGACACACCTGCACTGCCACCTCCCTGGCTTTGAGGTGGGTCTGGAGCAGAGAATACAGCTCACTCCACAGGCGAGAGTAAAGCTCCCTGGAGGGGTGTGGGGGCGGGAGGGGGCAGGACTGTTGGCAGTTACATTGTTTGGACCAATGTTACCCTTGTCTTCACCTCTTCTCCTCCTCCATTGTCTTGAGGCTGACATTGGCATACTGCAGGTTGGGGGAGGGGTTGGCATGCAGCGGTGACTGGAGTACTCACATGCAAGTACACACACACACACACACACACACACACACACACACACACACACACACACACACACACACACACACACACACACACACACACACACACACACACACACACACACACACACACACACACCAGTTGTTGCTGTCGATAAACTTTCAGCCGAGCATCAATTTCTGACTGTCCTTCTACCCACCTGCCGCAATGAACAGACAGGGTTGGATTGGCAGAGAGCAGTAGGGGGACAAATCCACTCCTTGTCCCCTCCCCTCCCTCCCCGCCCCCTTACAGCTTCTCCTCCAGCTGCTGCTTCCAGGTCCTGCTCTCCCTCTCCCTCTCCCGGCTACACTGCACTGCTTCCAACAACTCTCTGCAGCGATCCTCCTCCAGCTGCTTCTTGTGCTCACTCATCACCTCAACTCGTCGGGTTATCTCACTCTGCACACACAAAGCAAATACAGATACACACATCCCCACCCACCCTCACCTCACCTACTTCTCCTCCCTCCACCACACGTCACCTTCACCCCACCCCACCTGGTTCCTCCTCTCCTCCCTCCACCACACGTCACCTTCACCCCACCCCACCTGGTTCCTCCTCTCCTCCCTCCACCACACGTCACCTTCACCCCACCCCACCTGGTTCCTCCTCTCCTCCCTCCACCACACGTCACCCTCACCCCACCCCACCTGCTTCCTCATCTCCTCCCTCCACCACACGTCACTCTCACACCGGATGTACTCCTGTTCCATGGCTACTTCGCGAGGATGATAGAAGGCCTCTGGTTGCACACGGCACAGGGAGGGACTGGGGAGACAGGGAGGACACGGCTAATGAGAGGGCAAGACACAGTGCACGCACGCGCCTCCCCGGACCTGCAGCCGTGTGTCGCCTCCTCCCCATCCTTGCTCGACCTCCTCTCCTGCTCCGTCACTGAAGTACTAGAAAGGCCCAGCAGGTCTGACGCCAGGTCCGTCTCTCGCTCCTCTCTCCCATCCTCCCTCGTGTCCCTGCTGCCGGGGTCCAGAGCTCCTGGTCTGGCTGCTGGGACACCAGCGGCCCCCACCTCGCCCACCCGGCTATAGTGCTCCTCCACGACTCGCTGCACTCTGATACAACTAATACCAGTCCAGATTCTCTCTTTCTTCATTTTCTCATCATAACACAGCTGTCCCTTGGGCGAGGACTTCAGGCCCTGCAGGACGCTAGATCTGTCCGCCATTTTGTTCGGCCTTTTGGGAAAGACCCTTTCTTTTAGCGATAATGAGTGACCAAATTCAGTTCGACAATTTGCAGGACGCAGCTCAACATATCAAGAAATTAGAAGGAGAGGATATCCTTTGAAACATTAGACGTCGTTTGAACATGTTGCTTATGGGTTGTGTCGGTTTACCAAGCTTGTTAGTAAGGCGTAGCCGACCCTTGCTGGGGGAGGGTGGGCTACGCTTGACTAGCTTGTGTTAGCTGTTCCTTAATCAGTCTGTGTACTGGAGAGATTGAGGGGCCAATTGAGGTTGGTGCACGGGTTGGGTGACAGGTGAGTGGGCGCGTAGGAAGGCCCTGCAGCTCTGCTGTGGGTTCAGTACACCACAACAGCACTTTGATCTGGCCATGTGGCGCACGCACATTCATGTGTGCACACAAGCCCACCTGTGTTACCGTACAATGCATTATATTACACAGCAACCACATCTATGCTACTGTATAATATACACCCCTACATTGCTGTACACAACCCACTCACGTCACACTACATTACAAGCTGTCACGACAGCTACACGTGGTCTGTGGTGGCAGAGCGGATGCATCAGATTCTCCCTCCCTTCTTGTCCAGCTGCAGGGCCGGTGTGGGGGATGGTCCCATTGCCTGTGTGCTTTACTTCAACTCAAAACTTGGACGGTGAGTCCCACCACACCGCAGGTGTCTGCCGATGCCCACTCTCCACTCTTCCCATCGCCCAAACTGCTTTCTTTAGCATGCTGTATTGTCACTGCTACTGCAGGTCCCAACGTCAGGCTGTTGAGAAGAATCTTCTGCAGTGTTCTCATCGCAATGCTGCCCAGCTGTACGTGATGGCTCTGGAGTCTGTAGAGGGCACTGTGACACAGGTCAGACCACCTCTTTCCTCATTCTGCTTTGCCTCTTGAGTGTGCCACACTTGCAGACTGCCTCACGAATTGAATAGCATTATCATAATTTTGTGTAATGGCATTGCATGCTACTGTGTCTGTCGCATGCTTGCATGTCTGCGTCACACTGGTGTGCACTACACGCACCTCTCCTCCCTCTCTTACATCACTTCCTGCAATTTGTTATGGGCGTCCATTGACGTTGTACAAGGTCTCCTTGTGCCAGGTCCCAACGTTGCGCTGCCCTCTGCCCCATTGAGTTCCTTCCTCTTCCCTGCCTGCAGCCCTCCTCGGTACATCTTCTGTCAACAACTGCATCATCACCATCAGAAGTGTGTAGAGTGCACACACCCTAAATACTAGATATAGGCTCTAGTAGCTATGCACACACTCACATATCATTCTGTATACTGCTCTGTACACCTCTTGTACACCTCTTGTACACCTCTTGTACACCTCTTGTACACCTCTTGTACACCTCTTGTACACCTCTTGTACACCTCTTGTACACCTCTTGTATACCTCTTGTACACCTCTTGTACACCTCTTGTACACCTCTTGTACACCTCTTGTACACCTCTTGTATACTTCTTGTATACTTCTTGTATACCTCTTGTGTATGTACTGATACTCCTGTCGTATATGTGTCTCTGTATTTCTCTTCTAGAAAAGTATGTGTACCTTTTGTGTGCTTCAGTACGTATATATTACTCAAGAGTCCTCTCGTATATCTCTGTATACCTTTTGCACTCCTCTTGTATATCTCAGTATACCTCTTGCACACCTCTCGTGTATCTCTGTATACCTTTTGCACTCCTCTTGTATATCTCAGTATACCTCTTGCACACCTCTTGTGAATCTCTGTATACCTTTTGCACTCCTCTTGTATATCTCAGTATACCTCTTGCACACCTCTTGTGAATCTCAGTATACCTCTTGCCAACCTTTGTATATCTCAGTATACCTCTTGCGCACACCTCTTGTATTTTAGATCCAGAGTAAGGTGGAGTACTATTACCAGTTCTGTGTGGACAGTTTTGGAGTGCCCGTTCGGGACATTGGTGGAGAGATGGCACCGCTGTACACAACACCCCAGTATCCATGGCAACCACATTTGTCAGGCTATTGTACTGCCCATGACATGTGATCTAACATGCGTACGTTGCAGTGGGAAATCCCCTTCCTTGACTCCGCCCCCAGATACACCCAGCTATACACATCAGAGGTGTGGGCAGACGACAGCAGCTCCAAACCAAGGAGACACCAGTGAGTCAGAGAGGGCTTCCATAGGACTACACTGCTGCCATATGTGCTCCTGCCCCGCCCCTACTTACTGCCCCGCCCCACCCTGCCCTCTGCTTACTGCCCCGCCCTGCCCTTCAGAAAGAAGTGCTGGAACTGTGAGGGAGACCACGACTTGAAGAATTGCACTCAGCCACTCAACCAGGCCAAGATACAGGCGAGACGGATGGAATTCATGCAACGCACACCGACTTCCGATAGGTAGGGTGTCATGTGACCATTATGTGTTTTCGTCACATGAGCAGCCCTGTGCATGTCATGTGACTGTCATGTGACCATTCCTTGCTAGGTATGCCTTGGCTTCAGATGAGAGATTTGCCAATTTCAAGCCAGGTGTTACCAGGTTAGAAGAGCCAGTGGTGTGAGGGGTAGGGTGGGGAGGGCGAGTAATGGAACAAACATGTTGAGTGGATTAGAAATCCCAGTTCACTCAATGTGATTTTAATAATGTAACTCCACAACAATATTTGATCACCATTGCTGGACATGATGGAAGAGTGCTGACTCAGGACAGCCACCTCCTCAGAGGTCCCTCTTGGTTGGAAACCACTTCCTTATCAGTCCCTCACAGCCTGATTGCCTGATTGGATTAACAATTGACAGCAGAGAAATGTGTTTGAGATGTGTTGCCCTTGTCCTGTTGCAGTGACCAGCTGAGGAAGGCCCTTGGATTAAGGAAAGGGGAGGTACCAGAATATATTTACAATATGCGTGTCCTGGGCTATCCCCCTGGATATAAGCTGGCGGGCAGCAATTGGAGTGGGATGAGTATGTATGACGAGCATCAAAGCAGTACAGGTGGGTGGGGCCCACAGTTGGAGGTGTGTGTGTGTGTGTGTGTGTGTGTGTGTGTGTGTGTGTGTGTGTGTGTGTGTGTGTGTGTGTGTGTGTGTGTGTGTGTGTGTGTGTGTGTGTGTGTGTGTGTGTGTGTGTGTGTGTGTGTGTGTGTGTGTGTGTGTGTGATGCATTCGTAAGCTGGTGCTGGTCTGTCCTCCACAGACAATGGCAGATATTCCAAGAGTATAGCACCAAAGGAAAATGGTGAGTCAGACCCTTTAATTAAATTGAATTTCCATTATGCTGTGGACAAGGACACAGTGTGACTTTTGACCTCATGTCGTACTGTGGTTGCTGGCATCACCACGTCATCTTTCGTGAAGCCATCTGTCAGCTGCCATGATCGGCCCCTTGAGGTGGTCAACATGGTCTGCCATGATCGGCCCCTTGAGGTGGTCAACATGGTCTGCCATGATCGGCCCCTTGAGGTGGTCAACATGGTCTGTTTAGTCTACACACTGTTTAGTCTATACTGTAGTTCAAAGAAATCAAAACTGGCAATTCTTCCAATTGTCATTTGTTTACTGTTGGACATGTGAATGGTTTTCATTTTTAGTTTTGTTTTGGCCAATGGAGCTCTTAGTGTGCATGGGACCAGGAGTGACAGGTCAGCAATGGTCAGCAGAGCATGCCTGTGTGCCCTACCCTGCACACAGGAGCCAACACATTTGTGTGTGACTCCCGTTGCAGCAACAGCTTGCTTCACTTCCCTCTACAGCCAAATCGCACAGAGTTTTGGTTTCAGTAACTCTTTGAATAGCTTGCAGTAATTCATGGCTTTTGTCCATGCTGCAGTTTTGTCATGAGATGGTGGATTCTTCTGTTCTATGTTGTCAAAAACCCTGGGAGAATTTGTGTACCAATTCTGAAAAGCCATATGATTGTGTGACAATAGGAGAAGAAGACCTGAAGCCGGTCTTTTTCCCCTTTTCCTGGGTTTTGATCTGATGTTGCCACCTGCACTGCACCAGTTATGTTCTACCCACATCTGGAGTATGATAAGCAGCTAGGCTGCACTCACACCTGCACTGCATTGCACTCGAGCCCACGCACAGCAGACTCCAAAGTGGTCAGGTGATATGCGACCCACACAACAGCTGCGGCCATGTGCACTCTGCTGGGCCTTCATTGCGGGACTATCGTTTCATGACAGAAATGTGTCAATATTTCTTCGAATGTCGTTTTGTCCCACAAGTAAGGACTGTGAACGGTATACCAGCTAAGACCATGAGCAGTGTTTGAAGTGGTAAAGTACTAATGGATTAATACAGCTGTGTGTACCGCCATAGCAAAGCATGCCGTGGTCGGAATGTCACATTTGGGCGTATCGTTCTTGGAAGAACACCTACAGTGTCCAGTTGGTAGCAGCTGTGGCTTGCAGCGCTTTGCATGTAACATGTCGTATTCATATGTAGCATGTCGTTAGACTCTCTTTCCTATTGCCACGCCAGATGAGCTTACCACTTGCATGTTTCCTGGAAATGCGTAGCTGGAATAATTACAACGTGCGCCTGCTTATTGAGCTGGCCAGTGTGCACTCACTTTCTCACAGAAGTGGCTGTGACCTGTGGTGCTGCCTGCACTTGAGGCAGGCACAAAACTCACGTGAATGCTTTGTCTTGTGTACACTTGACTGCACTAATGTCGTAATGCCTGGTATACATTGCAACATAATGTCGTAATGCCTGGTATACATTGCAACATAATGTCGTAATGCCTGGTATACATTGCAACATAATGTCGTAATGCCCAGTATACATTGCTACATAATGTCGTAATGCCCAGTATACATTGCTACATAATGGCAAATTGATTTTGAGTAGGCATTGACTAGTGAAATGTACAATAACGTGATTGCAGGATGCTTAGATAGGCCGTATAGACCTCTGCGAGCGGCATGAAGAAGGTAAACTAAACACCCCTTGGCTGAGAGTGCGGTGTGCGTGTACTACTGGTGTGCACTGTCTGCGCATGGGCTGGGTTCACTCAAAGGGGAGGATTGGCAAGCAGTAATTCACGGTTACTTCTCCTGACCGCACAGTGCAGACCGCAGTCAATGACGTGATGTACACGTGGTGTTGGAATGGCAGGTTGTCGTGTGTAATGTGTTGTGAAAATCTGAAGAGACTCCAGGTCCGATACTCTAATGGCATGACTGATTGCAGTGTGCAATCGTGTGACTGCTCTAACCCTGTAAGCAGTGCATGGAATGTACGCTTTGTTGTGTTATCTGGAGGTGCTGATTCAAATGCTGCTCAAAGGAAGTTGCCGATGGGAGCTCATGCAGCCGGGCTGTTAGCTAGCTGTGAGGGCCATAAGATTATTCCCAATCTCTCCTCTCTTCATGGCATTTCTGGTGTTGCAAGTCCCTTATTGGGAGGGAGGTCTGTTGCCATGGTTACTGATGTGTGATCACTGTCAGGTGTCTGTGTCCCGCGTCCCCTGGCAAGGCATCCTCACATTGCCCTTTGAGTTGTGTGTGAACGGCCTGTCCTCGCACAGGACTATAGGCAATGGTAACTTGTGAATGGGAACACCTGCAGTGGGAGTATTGACGACTTAGTGTGTCTCCTCACACCTTCATCCTGCCAAAGAGTCCTCTGCACTAGTGTGGCTGGCAGAGCAGAGAGCACTGGTTTGGGTATTCATGTTGAGGTGCAGTGTATGTGTTGTGATCCAGTAGGGGGGCTACAAATAGCATTGGATGCGCCCTCCTGCACAGGACTGCACCACGCAGAGATGAAAGTGTTCTGTTGTTGGTGCATATCAGAGCAGGCACTGCTTTGAGGGGGGAGGGGCAGGGGGAGGGGCACGGGAGGGGGAGGGCAGCATCTGCTTCAGCAGTGTCTGCCTGCTGTTTGCTCACCCTTATGTGCACACACCGCACACACCACTGCCATGCAAGATAGCTTTGTCAGTGTTCATCCCAAAGTGCCGGGCAGACTGGGTTAATTGCACACAGCTGATAGGGGCTGCCTCCTGTAGCATTCCTCTCCAAACTGATCCACATTAGGTCCTCTACTGGAGTCGACAATCAGTGGCACCAATACACTCTTCACATGGCTACCCCATGTACCGTCCTGACCCCTCCCCCTCCACTACCTGTCCCCGCAGAGGTGCTGTATCCTGGCTTCAATGCTCCTATGGACTACAGCCCACCTGCAGGCTCCCTGGTAAGGCATACGACTGTCATGTGACTGTCATGTGACTGTCATGCGATTGAAATGTGACAAGAGCATTATAGGTGTGCCTACAGTGCATTGTGACAGCAGTCTGTCACGCAGTGTGTGTGCGTGTGTGTGGTGTGTGTGCGTGTGGTGTGTGTGGTGTGTGTGTGTGTGGTGTGTGCGTGTGTGTGTGTGTGTGCGTGTGCGTGTGCGTGTGTGTGTGTGTGTGTGTGGTGTGTGTGGTGTGTGTGTGTGTGTTTGTGTTTGTTTGTGTGTGTGTGTGTGTGTGTTTGTGTTTGTGTGTATGGTGTGTGTGGTGTGTGCATGTGCATGTGCGTGTGTGTGTGGTGTGTGTGTGTTTTTGTGTGGTGTGTGTGCGTGTGTGTGTGTGTGCGTGTGTGTGTGTGTGCGTGTGCGTGTGCGTGTGCGTGTGTGTGTGTGTGTGTGTGTGTGTGTGTGTGTGTGTGTGTGTGTGTGTGTGTGTGTGTGTGTGTGTCATCTTCACACAGCCATCCACCATGCAAGAGGAGTCAATGCACCCATGAATGCTAAGAATGCTAAGAAGATGGCTCCATTTCGTCTTTGACTGCACTAATGTGTTTTCATGATGGCTAAGGAATACCATGAGAATTACGCTGTTGTTATGTCAACTTTCTCACTTTGATGTGTTGGTGTGTTGAGTGCCGGCTGTCTTTCCTGTGAATCGGAGTTGTAAGTTCATCAGAGCAAATCAAGCCAATTCCTGGTCCCTCTTCATAGTCACTTCTGCCCTGTGCCCTGACTGGCACTCACTGGTACTAGGTGGACAAATTCGGTAGAAATGCTTTTGCTAGTTAATTTATTAATCAGGTATGCTTCCTCGCTTCAAAGATTGTGCTGCTGAAGTGTGGCTTCATGTGTGGGCTCAAACCTTGATGTGTGCCCCTGCATAATCCCATAAGCTTTGAACTTACAGATTGTATGCCAGCTTGGGGATAATGAAAGCTGGAAGTCGGGACAAGGGAGAAGATTTAGAGTCCAGTAAAACAATTAATGCTGTGTTTAATGAGTTCTTAATGGTTTTATAACCCCATTGATATTAGGTTAGCATCGTGTGTGCTCTCATTGTCCATTAGTAATTCAATCTCCTCTTCAGTGAATGTGTGTGTGTGCTGGCAGATGTTGTACATGGTGTTTTAATCCTATTGTGTCTCTGTGTGTGTGTGTGTGCAAGGCTGATGTGGATGGGCTTGGCTTTGTTTACTATGCAACTCATCCCATTTGGCTGTGGTCATTAATGCAGTACCATTTATGAAAACCTGTGGATATGTTTGTGGCAGTGATGACCTCTGTGTGTCCTGTTGGGGGGTTGTTTAGTCTGCAGAGCCTGCCAGGCGGTGGTCTCATGGGGGATTTGGTTGTTGCCATGGTGACAAGGGGTCTGTTGTAGGTCTGTTGGTTGTTCTTGCTTGTAAGCCCTTTCTGCGTTGTTCAGCCCTATTCCAACCCCTCCCCCATGTTTGCATACACTAATGCTCTCATGCCCGTGTGCACGCACGCACACTCCGTATGTACACACTCACGCAGAGCCAAGGTCAAGCAAGTGCTGTAGTGCAGCCAAAGTCAGAAGACATGGACATCAGTGACAGTGACGAGCTAGGTGAGCATGCCCCGCCCTCTCTGCCCCACCCCCCTGTACAATGGCAGGTGGTGCTGCATTGCACTGTTAGGATCCAAAGCACTAACTCCCAGCCAACAATCCCAGTCGCACCTCCAAGCTGAGCGGGGAGACCTCCCCTCCAACCCGAGAGTGGGGAGACCTCCCTTCCACCCGAGAGTGGGGAGACCTCCCTTCCACCCGAGAGTGGGGAGACCTCCCTTCCACTCGAGAGTGGGGAGACCTCCCCTCCACTCGAGAGTGGGGAGACCTCCCCTCCACCCGAGAGTGGGGAGACCTCCCTTCCACCCGAGAGTGGGGAGACCTCCCTTCCACCCGAGAGTGGGGAGACCTCCCTTCCACTCGAGAGTTGGGAGACCTCCCCTCCAACCCGAGAGTGGGGAGACCTCCCTTCCACCCGAGAGTGGGGAGACCTCCCTTCCACTCGAGAGTGGGGAGACCTCCCTTCCACCCGAGAGTGGGGAGACCTCCCCTCCACCCGAGAGTGGGGAGACCTCCCTTCCACTCGAGAGTGGGGAGACCTCCCTTCCACCCGAGAGTGGGGAGACCTCCCTTCCACTCGAGAGTGGGGAGACCTCCCCTCCACCCGAGAGTGGGGAGACCCTCCTACAACCGGCGTGGGGTCAGGTCCCAGCTGCAGCTAGCTGCTTGTAGCTGATAAGGGCAGACTCTTTGTCCCTAATCACAGCTCATCAGCATCTCACTGCATTGAATTGGATTAGCTATTTGAGCTCTGCCAATGCTATTTGCCCTAATATTTCGATAACTCTATAAATTTGTTCAATGATTGCATTAGAGCAGGCATTGGGCAACGGTCCCACAGGGGGCCAGCAGAGGTCAGTGGGTCTGGTGCACCGCTTGTGCTGAGGGGCTAGAGGATGTGCCCCAAACACCAGAGTATGTTTGCGGATGGCGCTAAATTTGGGATCCCTCAGATGTTTACTGTGCACAAAAGCGGTTGCCATGCCATACACAAAGTGTTGACATGACAAGTAGTTAACACACACCAGTTAGAGGCATAGGTAGTGTCCTAGAGATGTTGTCAGCTCACTGAAGGAAGACCTTGCTGTGCATGTCCACAATTGTGTGTTAACAGCCAGACAATTTGCAAAAGAGCTTGTGTGATGTAATGCTATGACTGCTGCAGCTGCAGTTGGCTAGTTCCATGGTCAGGTGTTGCCTAGGATACCATTCATATATGCAACAGCATCTTCTGTTCACTGATGAGTATGTCCCACGTATTATTTGTTTGTTGTCTGTTTCTATGCAAGTGGGTGTAGTTGATAGCCAGGGCTGTTGTCTTGTGGTGACTATTCCCTGTTTGCTTGTCTGTCTGCACAGAGGAGGGCGAAATAACTGAATTGGCTAAGGAAACTGCCACAGCGGGCCACAGCCAGGCCACACCAGTCTCAAGTGAAGAAGGTGTTGACCATGCCAACTCTGGTGGACATGAGCCGAGCTCGCCTGTCGCCACTCAGACGACTCCTCAAAGGCAGTTCTCACTGGACTTCCCTCCAGACGTCATGCAGGTGGTGGTGGAGGGGGAGGGCATCCCGAAGCGGTGGACCAACATCAAAGGGATCCTGGATCGAGGCCGGCGATAGAGCAGCTGTCACTAATGGTACAATTATGCTTATCACCTGTTGGTGCACACGTTGACTAAGTGCATTTAGCATGCTTTGTGATTGCACGAACTCACATGCAGTCAGTCATGAGGTCAAAGGGCACGGGAGCAGCACTATTGAGCTCCAGACAGCCAAATTTGGTTTGTGCCAACCCCATGCATGCAGCTTTGCGAATCGCACCCTTTCCCTTATTGTTCATGGCACACAGAATTGATTACTGCTAAGCTTCATACAATGCACAAATGAAAGAGTACATAAAACAGTGTATACAGTCAATAAAAGACTCCAGTCGTGGCACATTAGTGTTAGCTCTTCATGCAACTGTCGCCGGGGGTACATCATAGGATGGGGGGATGTACTACCCACACAGGGAGGTACCCCACTTGGTCCAGCCGCGGGCAATATGCCCACACACGCTTGACATTGTTCTGTGTCAGGACATCTGCCAGAACCATCTCCCCCAGTTCCACTTGCAGCTCGTCGCTCTGCATTGGTTCATAGTTGGAGAGGACTAACAGCCTGGTCCCAATGCGCTTCACTTCCTCCTTTGTCTGGCACATGGCAATCTTGGTGGGGTTGTGCTGTGCCAAGGCCAGCTGCCTGAACTGCTGCTTTGCGTACTCACGCTGAGCACGGGAGGCCGATTGGCTCCGAAGGTGGTGGGGGAGCTGTTGCTGTGGCGACCTGTTTGGTCGGCGCATGGGTGCCTTTGCAGATATTGGTGCAGTCATCTTTTGGAGAGCTGAAGGAGAAGGGAAGAAGAGGTGAAAATTCAATAACGGTCACTTGTGTATCCTACTCTCACAGGTTGACACGACACGTTTTGGACCATCACCCATTTCAAAACAATCTCCCTTTATGCTCCACCGATCATTTGACAACCATCACAATTGCCTAACGAACCACACACCCTCACATGCAATAACCCCACACAAAGGGGCACACCACATGCTTCTACACACACTTCCTCCCCACAATGTAGCTACAGCATGCTCTAGGAACAGAGATTTAACGACAAATTATGAGGCCAAGATGTGTTAGCTTATTCAGAATTGCACCGACATCCACTCACTGCAGCCAGCAACACACCTGTATGCAGAATGGGGCCCATGAATACAATTATCTACAGGTGCAGTGCCCAGGTGCAGAGTCCAGGTGCAGAGCAGGTGCAGTGGAGCATGCAAGCCTAGCAGCCTTTTCTCACCTGGATGAGTGCCGAAAGGGAGGCAGTTTCGTGGCACGTAGCCCTCTCGTCCACACGCAGTCTGCACCCACAGCCAAGAGGCGTCGTCTGCGTTCAGAACGCGCACTTCTTCGCCCTTGGTGACCACCACCTCATCCTCATCCGTTGCAGTGAAGTCGTGCAGAACTACAAGTTTCTCGATGAAGTTTCTTCTGAAGTAAGTGGTGGGGGGAGGCCGCGTGGATCGACTCTGCCGCAACGCGGCGCTGGAAGACACGCACTCCGACATGTACCCCGAGGGAATTTCCTCGCGGATGCAGCTCCTCGCGAAGGGGGCCGTGTAGCGCACATCCTTCCTGGAGGTGCTTCTACAGTGAAGGGAAGTGATGGTGCTGGCGCTGTCTAGGCGCTGTCTGGTTCTGGTACTGGAGATGCCCGGGTCTGTCTCGTAGCCCGAGAGGTGGCGGCGAGAGGGGCCGTCCGGTTCACTGGTGTAGCCGGACCCTGCGTACTTACGGGACGCCCGAACAAAGCCATAGGGGATGAATCCCTTTCCTCCGTGCTTGCTCACGGCATATGCCCAGTCCCCCTGGCGGTACATGACCTTCACCCTCTGGCCCTTCTTCACCGTCATCTCTTCGCCACAGCAGGCGCGGTAGTCCTTCAGCACGGTCATGATGACGCTCGCTGGGTTCGCCAGCGTGGCCCGGCGAAGGAGCTGTCCCTCCGTCGTCATGCTGTCGTCGGTCATGTACCCGGACGCGTAGCCGGAGGACTTTGACTGGTACGATTGGTTGCTGTCGTTGCTCTGTTGGGAGCGGTTGTAGTCGCCGCTGTCCGCTGCGCTAGCGGTGGGGCTGAGGGAGTCGTGTCGTGGGGCGCAGGGTTGGTAGAGCACCTCAGGTCGCGACGTTGGTACGAACTTGGTGATGGGGGCTGCTAGCTCTAGGATATCGTCTGCGCCCTTCCCTTTGAGTTTCCTGCCAGTACCTGGTTGGGAGGGGGCAGGATTAAAGTATGGAGCCACTCAGCTAATTAAATAATGCACCGCGTACAGGAGTAGTGGTCGCATGAGGTCCAAACAACTTACTTCTCCCCTTCTTTGGGTGAAGGCACAAGAGCAGAGACATGACCGAGAGAGTCCTCTACAATCAGCAGTGGATCACGGTATCGCTGGGCACCGGTTACTGCAGATGCTCGGAGCAAACTAACTGCAGTTCATCAATGACGTGTGAATTTATCTCCCAAGAGGCCGTACAATTACCTAACACCACTTCCGGTACAAACTGGAGCCTTTGTTCTCTCGCCGCCACACAAACGGATCTACTTTTCGTCCACCAACGACATACAGCGCGCGAGGAGGCTGTTCGAGCTACATTTCAATGCTGCATGCAGGCTTTGCGAAGTCGCACACGCACACCTCGATTGACTCAGACCAGCCCGGATGGATGAACCTCCTGCACCGGTGGCAGTCTGTCGCATGCGCACAGAGCAGCACTGCCAGCTGCAACGTACACGCTGGCTTGCTATCAACTGTCCATCAAATCTCATCGTTTTAAACATGACAGCAGCTATCATTGTCATCTGTTGCTTGCGTCACCATTGTCACAGCTACACGTTGTCAGCGTCACCACCTCACATGACAGGTGTGCTGTCATCGTCACACCTGTTAGACCACCATTACTCGTACCTTTAGTGATAACAGCCAACCAAGGTCCAATCAGTTGTCAAAGTAGTCCACTGACGATGTGTAGATGTGTCATGGTGAGCAGAAATGAGATCAAAGGCTAGTCATCAGGAAAGGCCCTTTCAAGTTGGACCAACACTGCAGACCCAGTGGGACAAGTGCATACAGAGGACAACAATGGGTGTATAGTTCAAAGCAACCAGTTAGCATTGCTTTACACAGCTGGGCATTCATGTGACCTAGGAGGGGGAGGGGATGGGGGAGGGGGAGGGGGAGGCAGACGTGGCCACTGCAAAGAGAGAAACATTTTAGAATTAAATATAACTATTCCTTATTGGCAATTGTCTTGCAACTTGTATGGCTCCCCCTGCCACCTTGCAGTGCAAGTGAAGTGTGTCAGCGCCTGCATGCACCATCAGCTGATGATGCAATGGGCTGTATGTATTGCTGAATACATGAAAAGTGTCTCTGTGTGTGCACGTCTACGTGTCCATATGTGCATGCTTGTGCGCTAAGTAAGACACACACATTCCGCTGCCTACAATGAACACAGCTTGCTGAGGTAGGTGTGCAATGCATGTCTGTGTGCTGTGTGTAGCTGCCAGCTCAAGGCACCACAAAGGACAGCCAGCAGCAGAACCTGGGACATTAACAAAATTAAGGCATTCCTTGATTCATCAAAGGCAAAGAAATCCTAAAGTAAGGCACACTCCTACCCCACTACCCCTCCGTACGCCTGAAGTAAGGTACACTCCTACCCCACTACCCCTCCGTGCGCCTGAAGTAAGGCACACTCCTACCCCACTACCCCTCCGTACGCCTGAAGTAAGGCACACTCCTACCCCATTACCCCTCCGTACGCCACTTCTGTTGTGTTGTGAACTACATAGCGGTGAGGGATGGTTGCTGCGCCTTGAGCTTGTCAGAGAAGGGCTGCACCACCAAGTGGCAACACAGGAAGTGCCACGCACGAGCTCTCTCACTGGAGGGGCATGACTGGCACTCACTGAGTGGGCAAAGTATGTGCACAATGCGGGCTGCAAGTCTATGCATGCATGCATGCATGTGTGCAATGACCAAACAGTGGTGGCATGGCTTCTCCTAAAACACACCCAGTCCGAACAAGGCTGCAGCCAACACGAGCAAGGAGCTTATAATGCTTCCAGAAATTTCACATCAACAGTCACTATTTGTTAGTGCGTAATCACATGACTTCCTATGCCCCCTTTCCACAAACAAACACACAGACCTCCAGTCAACTGGTGCTTCCAAGCCCATCCTGCTCCTTGTCCCTCCTCCTTCTCCTCCTACCCTTCTGCTTCAAGTACCGCAGCTTCTCCCAAGCAGAGAGACAGAGCATCTGCAGCTGCACAAGTGGCACATAGACACACAGACACACGGACACTCAGACACACAGACACACACAGACACACACACACACACACACACACACACACACACACACACACACACACACACACACACACACACACACACACACACACACACACACACACACACACACACACACACACACACACACACACACACACACACACACACACACAGACACACACACACAGGGGAAACACTGCAGTAGACTTTCTCGCACCTTGTGCAGGTACAAACGGACACACATACACACATGCCACAATATGAGAATAGCTTATCAGGTATCAATTTATCTAAGGGTTTCCCCAAGGAAGTCACTTGCCAAAAGTTTAATTCGATTCACCCAGTGTTTCAACAGCTGGCTAATATCCTGCTTCTTCAGTGGTGGTCTCAGTTTGTCTGGCAGGCAATGACATTAGAGTTGATCGAAAGATCAAAGCATTGAGCAGCTGCGCTACAAAGCATGGCTGACAAAGTTCATGTTTAGGTGACAGGCTAGGGTCACCTCTGTAGGGCAGCGGCTGCTGCTGCATGCAACCTTTGCAGAAGCAGTGGCTCCACGTCACCTTTGCCACTCCAGGGCCACCACTGGGGAGGCTCTAAAAGGGAGCATTCAGCTGCCAGAAATATGCAAGCACATCAAATGATGTCAGGTGCAACAACCCTGGCTTCCCTTGCAAGCAATTAGCTTGCAAACCAGGAAGCCCTACACAAGGAAGGAGTCTTGGAAGTTTGCAGTGACGCAGGAAGACCTACACAAGGAAGGAGTCTTGGAAGTTTGCAGTGACGCAGGTGCGGTGCGTAAACAATGACGTACATACAGTTGTAGACAATTGATTTAGAGGATGAGAACTAAGTGAGGGCTGGTGTCACTGCTGCCTTGTTGACGCAAACTAAGTGAGGGCTGGTGTCACTGCTGCCTTGTTGACGCAAACTAAGTGAGGGCTGGTGTCACTGCTGCCTTGTTGACTGCTGCCTTGTTGAGGTGTGGGCTGGTGTCACTGCTGCCTTGTTGAGGTGTGGGCTGATGTCATTGTTGCCTTGTTGGCTTGCACACCAGCTAACCCCAGGCTTTAGCTTTGGCCATACAGCTAGCTATACTATAGTATATTAGAGCATACTAATATACTAAAGTATACCACAAACATATAGTATACTAATTATACATTGCTATGTTATTATTCAGTTAGCTGTTGCTGGAACTATGAACTAATAGTTGTGGTGGCTGTGTGCACCAGACCAGCTCCTCCAGTGCAATGGGCCTTGTCACCCACACAGCACTGGCCTCAAGTGCCCTTCGCCATCACCCAGGTGTACAGCACACCACAACACCTGTATCAGATGATTCCTCATGCCTCAACAAACAAGGAATGCAGGAACATGCACCTTCGGATCTCAAATTGCACACACACAGCAGCAACCTGCTACTTTACCCCTCTAGCTCCACCCCCTCTAGCTCCACCCTTTGCAGCCCCATGCTCCTTCAGCTCCACCCCCCTGCAGCCTCCCCACACTCTCAGTGTGACTCTGTACCAAAGTGGTGCAGCGAGGAATGAAACTGCACACACCACACCATGCACAGAGTGTGCACACACAAATAGCACCACCATCAGAACCGTGTGAGTGTCTGTGGACTGGTACATGCGTAGCACTGAAGACAGCGCAGGTGTAGTCACCCGCAGATGCGCGGTCGGTCACCCACAGAAGATGCACTGTGACTGCGGTGGACAGCTGATGTAGGAGGCACCAAAGGGTCAATCTGGTCACGAGGCTGGGCTCACTCACTGGAACACTTCCAATTTGAGAATAGTTGTTTAATTGTCCCTTTAGTGACATCAAAGGTGTGTTAAGCAGAGCTAGCGGCTGGGCTCAGCTGGGGTTGCCAGCTAGCACCATAAACACCATGTGACCATTTGGCGAAGCCATACAAGGCGAACAGAAAGGCCCCAAAGTGAGAGAAGCACTGACCTTGCCGTCCCCGTGCTCCTGTCCTCCTTTTGCATACTCATACTGCAGCCTACAAAGAGGAGGAGACATACCACGGGAGGCCATGCAAGGAGAGGAGGAGAGCCTAAGGGCTTCTTGGACACTGCCCACTCCCCATGAAACCAGGCTAGGGTCTGGAGTCAGCGTGCACCTGGGTGCAGGGGTCACACACCACTGCACAAGCAAACAGAGTCAGTAAATCGCACCCCACGTAACAGGTGAAGTAAGCTGCTGCATGCATGCACCTGACACCATTCACCCCCATCAACATGTAAGTGTACACCTGCTCCACACCTGCTCCAGACGCCAGAACTCACCTTATAATTCTCCCTGCTTGCAATGTGTGCCCCAGTTGCATGAGACTCAGTGCAAGGTAGACTTTACATGTGGCCACCATTACTGGGTTGCCCATGGCAACAGCAAGTGCCAGCTGCTGACGGGATACCAGTCCAGCCTTCTCAGCCTGTGGACAGAGTGACACATGACGTCACACCACTCAGCAGCCGGTGTCATGGTTGGTAGGACACATGACGTCACACCACTCAGCAGCCGGTGTCATGGTTGGTAGGACACATGGTGAGTCTAGCAGCAGTACAGCAAGACACCACCACTGACTACCACACACGCACGCACGCACGCTAACCCCAACCCTAACCTACGTACACAAATGCGTACCCCTCCAGAGTACAAAAAGTGCGTTTGAGTCTCCATGCACTGGCCCACTAGCAACATGGCTACGGAGGGAGGGAGTCCCCTACAAACTGCATGCTGTCTGGGGGAGTGAACTTGGAGAAAGACTCTCCACAGCACTGCACACAGCGCTGCTCACACACATACAGCACTGCACACAGCAGTGCTCACACACATACAGCACTGCACACAGCGCTGCTCACACACATACAGCACTGCACACAGCAGTGCTCACACACATACAGCACTGCACACAGCGCTGCTCACACACATACAGCACTGCACACAGCGCTGCTCACACTTATCCAAAGCCCACTTATCTGTATGCAGAGACTACTCTGGTGCAGGAGGCGTGACCTTGTGTGCCCACCTCACCAGCAGAGCGCACACAGCAGTGGACAGGAAGCCCACATGTGCATGAAGACTAGAGCTGTCCCGGTTAGCTACAATCAAAAGCATTGTGATGGTCTGTGGAAACACTAGTCAACAATCAATCAAAGATCAAACGTTTCGTAAACCTATACCGTTGCTGCCAGTGAATTGTTTGCAAAACGTTTGTTGTTGATCTCTGGCTAACACTTCCATGAGTCGTTGCAGATGACTCTCCCTTGCCACTCAGGCCTTCGCTGCACTCAAAAGTGGTATCGTATTTGGCGAAGTGAAGCAGTTCTAGTTAACTAAACCGTAACTAATCAAAGGCTTGTGTGTACCTCTGAGGAAACCTAAAACCTACCTATTTTAAAAGGCAATTGGTTATAAACTTAACAAAACTAAAACTAGCTATGTAAAACCACAAGCAGCCCTTTCAAAGATAATTATGAGAAATGTTCCACTTGTTGTCAGCAACGTTTCTGGTACCTTAAGCTCATGAACACATGCCACAGCAACACACGCACACACACTGTGTACATCTAGGAGTGGTAATCATATTGATTCATGTCTCTCTACACAGTCAACAGTTTCACTTGACAGATTGGTCAGTTGACAATGCAGGATACGTGCAGCAGCGTAGTGTGAGTGGCTTATCCAATGCCACCACATCAGGTGTGGACTGCTCCATATTGAGCTGGCTACAGACCATTTCTGGAACTGTAACTCAATATAACTAGCTACACTAACACATCACTAACTAAACTAACAATAAGGTAACGAGAGGCTGCCAAAACAGCATTGATAAAGACAGGCATGCTGCCTCCCCCCTGCTCTGTTAGGGCACACTACTACACCTCCCAGACTTCAAACAGAACCACTGGTGTGTACACTCCAGCTGTAGAGACGCTAGTCCACACACACCAGCTGTAGAGACGCTAGGGTGCACACACCAGCTGTAGAGACACTAGCGTGCACACACCAGCTGTAGAGACACTAGGGTGCACACACCAGCTGTAGAGACACTAGTGTGCACACACCAGCTGTAGAGACACTAGTGTGCACACACCAGCTGTAGAGACACTAGGGTGCACACACCAGCTGTAGAGACACTAGCGTGCACACACCAGCTGTAGAGACACTAGCGTGCACACACAACAGCCCATTCCTGGCAGTAGCACTGCAAAAGCCTGTCAGTTTTTGCCAGATTCTTGAGCCCTCCACACCCCACATGCACCAGTCTCAGGCACATTCCAATGCAGTGAGTAATTTTCAAAAGCACCAGTGGCCCATAGCGGCTTCGCCGGCAGTCCATGGCTCACTCCTTGCATTGCAGCCCACTTTCTGAGGCCCTGATGAAGCCACGGGGCAGGTGCTCTGCCGCAGCTTGGCAGCACTGAATCAACAGAAGAGGTGTTCCACAAACAGCATACCAGTGACCCAAGGGCAGCCAAAATAGTTACTGTGGTTCGATTCATCTCTGTTAGAGCAGGCTTCAGCAGATTCTGTTACAAACATGTTGCCCTCCTATCTTGCAACAGACTCGTCTGCCCACACACTGTGATGGGCTTCTACCAATGACAGCAGCCTCTCTTGTGGCATCCAGGGTCAGCCAGATGCGCTATGCTTGAGAGCGGCACTCAAAGCTGAAATGGGCAGTGGATAGAAGAGGTGAACGCTGGTGTGGGTGGGATAGGAGGAAGAGGGAGAGGAGAAGGGAGAGATGGAAGTGGAGGGAAAAGGACTTGCACATGCTACAGACTGGTTAGTTGGGTGAGCAGCCTGGAGCCCCAAGACTTCTGCAGGAGCAGGTCACTTGGTGACCCACACAGCCCTGGCACGGCTCACTTTGTGGGCACGTCGTCCACTGCACAGCCGAGTACCTCCTCTGACATGGGAGCTGAGAGCTGGGCAGCTATTGCAGGGCAGTACTGGGAGCGAGCAACATGCAGTGGTGTCAGGTTTAGATTCAGTTGCTAGGCAGCACACTAAGGATTCCTATAACAGGGACCATTGGCTCAGCAATGCAATGGGGTAGGAGAGAGGGTGGAAACCATCTAGTGCTGCCTCATACCTTCACACGTTTAAGTACCATTCGTTATGGGTGTGACAATCACACGCAGTACAGGTGAACCGCTCACTGCGGTAGTCATGGAATGCAAGAGACGAGGAATGACGGTGTTTGTGCATGTATATATGTGTGCATGTGGGGTGAGGTGGGCATGTGGGGGGTGGGGGGTGGGGTGGGCATGTGGAGGGTGGGGGGTGGGGTGGGGTGAGCATGTGGTGTGTGTGGGGTGAGGTGGGCATGTGGTGTGTGTGGGGTGGGGTGGGCATGTGGTGTGTGTGGGGTGAGGTGGGCATGTGGTGTGTGTAGGGTGGGGTGGGCATATGGTGTGTGTGGGGTGGGGTGGGGTGCACATTGTGTATGGCTATCCTGGTAGCCTGTTAGTCTAGCTGCTAGACCCTACTTTGTCTTCGCGCGTGGGGGCGGAAGAAAAGTAGGGTCTAGCAGAATGTGTAAATTCCACACCTCGCGCCGACCAATGAAATCGCTGCTGCACCATTTCACTGCAGAGAAATGGTGCAGCAGCGATTTCATTGGTCGGCGCGAGGTGTGGAATTTACACATAGCACAGACTGCAGGCACTTCCAGCATAGCACAGACTGCAGGCACTTCCAGCATAGCACAGACTACAGGCACTTCCAGCATAGCACAGACTACAGGCACTTCCAGCATAGCACAGACTACAGATACCTCCAGTATAGCACAGACTGCAGGCACTTCCAGCATAGCACAGACTGCAGGCACTTCCAGCATAGCACAGACTGCAGGCACTTCCAGCATAGCACAGACTGCAGGCACTTCCAGCATAGCACAGACTACAGACACCTCCAGCATAGCACAGACTACCAGACACCTCCAGCATAGCACAGACTACAGACACCTCCAGCATAGCACAGACTGCAGACACCTCCAGCATAGCACAGACTGCAGACTTACACCATTGCAGAATTTGGAACAGCCCCTGCACCAGCCAATGGTCAGGAGGCATAGCACAATACCAGGATGGCATGCATTTGGTGCTGGCAGCTAAGCAGTCTGTGTGGGTGTGTGGCAGGGTGTGTGGCAGGAGCTGCCACATCAGTGCAGGGACATCGCCTGTCTCACAGGCACACATACGCATCTGGTGCTCAAGGTGACACATGCGCACGCGCGTGCGCGCGCGCACACACACACACACACACACACACACACACACACACACACACACACACACACACACACACACACACACACACATATTTGCCGTTCAAACCGCCCCAACCTGGGCGTGCAGATAACACGAGATGGTTGTCACCACTGTGCAAGAACACCAAGCAACACACAGGTGGACTTTGTTCAATTGTCTCTTCGCTCTTTGACAATCTGCCCTAAGGTCACATACACACTGATGTGGTCCTGTCAACACCCCCACCCTTAGCTGATCCAGGATGGGTGTGTCCAAGAACTGTAGCTGTTTGCTGTATGCAGGCATGGAGTGTGCACCACATGTAATTCAACCCACCACTGGGCAAACAACCCCTTGACACATGTTGGTCCAACCACACATCAACAAGAGATAACACTTGGGCAGAGACACCCCCCACACTTAGCCATGCCCCCTCAGTTGGCTACCCTCCAGCATATCAAGTGTCAATTGTCAGACAATCCCACCCTGTTGAGATAGCCCTTCAGCCCATGGACTCAGCATGATTCTGGTACATTTGAGGTGAGGTGTGGATGTGTCATGTGACTCACATGTGACCTGGACTCCTCTCCAAGTGCTGAGTGGGCACCTCCCAGAGTGGAGCACCACGCCAGTTGTGTGTACGCCAGCCGAAATTGGTTGACAAGTCTGATAACACGCAGACACCTGTGCACAAAGACACAAGCATGGACCAGCTGTGTGCGTGCGCCTAAACTGAATGAAGATGGATAGACATGCGATTGCATTTGTACGGTGGGAATCACTGTACATGCAGCAAATGCAGTAACTTGAAACTCAAACTGGCAAGATTTACCAATAGGCTTCACCTAAATTAACCCTTTTATAACCTCTAAGCATGCCCCACCTGCATGCCAACCAACCAACTGGCTCTCTGGGAATAATACTGTGGCCCATAGATATACGAAGATCTACGCGTGGCCTGACCGTTATAATTATTGTCTTCTAAACCTCCGACATTGCACGACTTACTCACTGCATTACTATATCGGACCACATCATCATTTAGCTTTCTTGGAGGCTATACCATTAACGGGCGTCGGTTGTACTGCGAGTGACATGCTTGAATGTGAATAGAGGACCAAAACGAAGTTCTAGCACCTCAGCGTCTCCTTACCAAGAGCGGTCAGCTTCCCAGCTCATTCTGGCACGGGAGAATGATAACACGTCACCTGTCTCTGCGGAGGACTCTTCCGTCTCAGGACACTCTTCCATTCGCCTGAGTTGGTCGGGAAAAATTGATTCAGTATCATCTACTGCCATTTTGTTCATCTCCAGATCTGGTGTGCATTCAGATTCTAAGATTGGGTGTTGGGACGACAATTTTGGAGTGGCTCGACGTCGGGGGGAAGATGCCTGAGCTAACTAACGTACCCAAAGACTGACAAGGTTCCAGCCGGTTTTGTTGAGGTGGTAACTCAAATGATGTGGACCTTGTGCAAAAGTCAAAGGAGGTGGGTTAATAGTGTCACTGTGTGCAGTCACAGCTTTGGAGCTAGTGGTTTGGATGCCCTCAAGGGGCGCATGCTGCCAATAGCATTAAAGCACAGATAGGTCTAGTATCTGTGATAGAGTTCGTACATGTGCTTGCATGCTTCCTTTGTTGTGCACGCAAGCCTTCTCCTGCTCGTGTGGCACTTGTGCTGTTTCTGCTAATGGCTTCACTTTCGTTTGCTCATCCTCCTTCTCTCACTTTCACAAGCAACCTCTCTAGCCTCGCATTTATCAGAATGCTTTCTTCTCTGCATTATGATTTAACTGCAGACGAGGAGCTGAGTCGATTGGCACTACGTGCCATTCTTGCTCTGATCCCCAGTTTAAGTCTGGTCTCGTTGTGCAGTTTCCATGCTAATGAGATGTAATGCATTATTAAACTGTTCAGCTTAGGATTTTACTTACATTTAATAAATTTGCTGCCTTTCTGCTCAGCAATTGAGCAAAGGCCAGAACAAAAGCTGTGTATATTGTTTGCATCCAGCTGCAGCCCGCAGAGACCTCCTTCATGATCAGCCACATGATGTGCTCCTTCTTTTCAATTCCATAGTGTAAGAACTCTGAACTTCTGCAAGCATACTTGTAGGGCCTCCCAAGTATTTCTTCAATAATAACCAGAGCAGGAGTAAGTTCCCTGCAGTGACCTCTCGTTAGTAATGCATTTTTTTCTATAACATCAGATGCTGATACAGCTAGCACAAACCCGACACTCGGGCTCTACTAAATCTTCTCACTCGTCACTACAATATACTCTATATCCTCTGTGATAGTAACGAGTTCTTAGCCTATAACTTGCTTGCCTGGGCTAGAGACATCATGGCTGACTGTGCTGTATGAGACACTACCATCACCTTCGAAGAGCACCTTCGAAAACACCATCGGCGAGTACCGTAGCAGAGAAGCCCACCAAAATTGGGCTTCTGTACTATTTGTATAGTGGTAAGATTAGGTTATTAATCATTGACATGCACAGCAAACTATAATTACACTATTTTGTCCACTTGTAATAATATTAATAATAATAATAGTATTGCAATACTTATGAATACATGAAGCATACTTTTGTCAAACCTAAGCTAAAGGGCCAACAGACTACACATGACTGGACTACTAAAAGCCCAGGCATCACCGTTGACAAGAGGAGTTAGACCAGGGATTGTTGCTATCAAGCTGAACTGCATGACCCACCACTTGTCCACTTCCACCCTTTTCCCCTTGCTCATAGAGAGGGTCTACCTATCTAGACTACCCCACCTTGCTTGCTCATAGAGATGGTCTATCTATCTAGGCTGCCCCGTCCCGCTCACTATGAAGATAGTCTAACCATCTGGACTGCCCCGCCCTGCTCACCTGCCCCACCTACAACTCACCCTCCCACCATCCACATCCACCCCTCCCCACCACACACCTCACTCCTTCCTACACACCTCCACCACTCCCACCACACTCCTACACCCCTCCCATACTCCTGCACCCCTCCCACACCCTTCCACCCTTCCCACACCCCTCCCACCACAACCTCCACCCATCCCCCATACACCTCCATCCTTCCTACACACCTCCACCCCTCCGCTCCTACAACCACTCAACAATGCCAGCTCCCACGCAACACAGCACTCGCAGTCTCACCTGTAATGTTGCCGTTTTTCTCCTCTGAGCCATCTGCAGAAGTGAATATCAACACCCACTCACACGCCCCTCGCCAGTGCTGCACCGCCACAGCTGAGTAGAGCCACACGGTTGTCAACAGCCCCACCCCCTTTAAGAGGTGCACCACAGGAGGACACACACATGCCTCCAAAGGCATCTGCCCTGCCCCCTCTACGAGCACAAGCCCCCCACGTTGCTGCATCTGGAGAGGAGGAAGGGAGCACACAGCAAGCAACAGTGAACTGTGTGTGTACAAAAGCACCAGTAATGTTTCTCTGTTCTTTGATGGTTTCTCTGTCACCACTGTTTGTAGGACACTGAGTTCATTGCAAATTCAAATATGTTAAGTGTCTGATCTCCCTTCACCATGTCATGCATGTCACCCAACTAAGCCATGATCCAAACCGTAATCATCCTCAGGCTTGAGAATATCCTGTAAAAAGAGAGTAATTTCAAAAGGAACGAAAGGAAAAAGTCAGTTCTCCACCTAATCACATTGAGACAGATTACACCTCATTTCTGTATACGGGCATGTGCGGTAGTGAGGGGGGCACAGATGGACGTGTACAACACACACACACACACACACACACACACACACACACACACACACACACACACCACACTTACCTTTTACTGCATGCCTGTGCCCTGTGACTTCACAACCGGTGTCAGATAAGGATAGAGAGAAACAGAGAGAGAGCGCATATCCATATCACACACCCCTCCACCCCTCCCACACACCTCCAGTCCTCCCACACACCTCCAGTCCTCCCACACACCTCCACCCCTTCAACCACTCAACAATGCCAGCTCCCACACAACACAGCACTCACAGTCTTACCTGTAATGTTGCCGTTTCCTCCGCTGAGCCCTCTGCACAGTCTGGAAAATGGTTGGCGCCACAGCAGAAGTGAATATCAACACACTTAGCCTGGTCTGCACACATAAACTGGCTTGCCGGATCACATTCAACTGGAGATAAATATACACACACCAGGAACGTAAAAGTGGCCTGTGACAGACAGTCAGAGTGGTGCACGAGGACACATCACACATGCCACCTTACTGTCCCACTTCCAGCACTGTCCCACATACCTTCACCACTCCTACACACCTCACCCTCCCATCACACACCTCCATCCCACCCACCACACTCCACCACCCCTCCCACACACCTCACTCCTTCGCACATACCAATTGCAGCAAATATCCTCTCCAAAATGCACTTCTTGTGTTTAAAAGCCCTCGCACATTCGATGAGCACTACTCTAGCGACTAAGACTCGCGCAAACAGTTCTCTGAGCCATGAACCGAAGACCCGCTCTCCTCCTTCTCTTTCACCCCAGCAAGCTTACATCGCGAACAGGGCCTGGTCTCGCTCATACTACATAGTCGGGCGCGCCTTTCAACGGTTGCTCATGTCCCACGCAAGATACAATGGCCTTTCTGGCCTTAGGTGCACTCCAGGTTGCGTTTGGGAGAGTTTTCGCACTTCGCACCTTGAAATACAAGCCCACGCATGGCCTTTAGTTGTTCCAGGTTGCGACCGTTTCGCTACTTTCACCACCGCGCGCTAATACATTAGACGTATACAGTCGGGCGCGCCTTTGTTGCTCATGCCGTCCCATGCAAGCGATACAAGTACAACGGCCTCCCTTACGAGCACTCCAGGTTGCCTTTGAGAGAGCTTTCGCACTTCGCACCTTGAAAGATAAGCCCATGGACGGCCTTTAGTTGTTCCAGGTCGCGACCGTTTCGCTCGTTTTGACCACCGCGCGCTAATACATTAGATGTATAGGAGCTATGCCAATGCTTTAAGTATAAGTAGGAGAAATCAATTTACCTAAATAGGTGCGCCGCGGTGGCGAGTTGTGCTATCACTCAGCGTGCCAATCCAAATCTCCAGGGTTCGAAACCAAAGTCGTGTACGCATGCGAGCGGCAAGGTCAGCCACACGGCACTGTAGTGCCGGCCCCATCAGGGGGGGACTGGGATACCGGTGGCTGGTCTCCCCCAATGGAATTGAACCATATCTGTCGAGAACCGGGTTGGACCTTCTGAGGAGCAACTTATGCACCATTTTTATCAATAATAATAATATATATAAATATAGAATTACATTAAATTCCTTTTTTTTTTTTTTTTTTTTTTTTTAATATTAACATATTTACAGACAGTCCCTTTAAGATATTTAATTGTTAATTTGATCAAATTTGCATCGAGCAGCCTTGTGCACTGCTGTTCTTAAGTCGGGAATTGAAGTAATAAGTTTGGAATGGGAATGTGCCAATTTGGAATGGAACATTTCGCACGGAGAGAGAGGATCAGCTGACTGGCTTCTTGTGGCGGTGCGCGCGCTTGTTTTGGTTAGTGCATTAGTAACTGTACGAATTCGAATGTGCAGACGACGTTCTAGAGGTTCGACTGAGGTGGTCGAGGGAGTTTGGCCGCGTGCAGGACTGCGACCTGACGCAAGGGAGGCTGCAGCGGTTCATCGGTGGGCAACTCAACGTGTCAGGTGAGCAATGGCTAGACGAACACTCGGGACGCACGCACACACGCACGCACGCACATGGGTGATGGTAGCATGTTGGCGAATTCCGTCGTGTATCACTGGTAACTTGCAAGCAACCGTTGCATGCGCGGTGGCTTAGGCGTGTTTGGGCGCAGTGTGCTCGTGTAATTCGCAAGAGAGTGAGGCTAGCGCGCAGAGCTGTTAAGGTGCATGTCGTCAGAGAAGTGGAACGGTGCCTCTCTTACGTATGTTGGTCGTTGTAGAGAACTGTTTGGACCGGCATGCGGAGGAGGATGGGGAGAGGGTGGCCCTCATCTGGGAGAAGGATCGGCCCGGAGAGCATGAAGCGGTCACCTACCGGTATGTGTGGGTGGTGGTGGATGGGGTTCTGGTTAACATTATTGCCTGTGTTTGTGTGTCCGTATACGTGTTTGGTGGTGTGCTCTTGTGCTACCCCATTCTGGAGTAGTGCTGAATGTGGCAAATGACTGCACTAGCTGAGGTGGTTTCCTGATGGTGGGACATTTGCACTGTGCGTGGTGGCCTCTGCCGCGCTTGGCCTGACCTGCAGTGTCATGCTGCATGCCTGGAGCGTGACGCCTGTCAGTAGGACCTCTGCACACTGGACACCTCACACACCACATGGGATAACGCACGGATTGATCCCTAGTCGCAATTGTTCCTCCTCCCCTCCCCTCCCCTCCCCTCCCCTCCTCTTCCACAGGGAATTGTTGGAGATGACCTGTCGACTAGCCAACATGCTGAAGACTCATGGGGTGAAGAAGGGAGACTGTGTGGCCATCTACATGTCAATGTGTCCTCTCGCTGTGGCAGCCATGTTGGGGTGCACTCGCATCGGAGCTGTGCACAGGTGGGTCCACTGAGTGTGTGCACGCTAGGGCAGGGAATTATCCTCCCCCCTCACCCTAGCTCCCCTCCCCTACCTCACTTGTTTGCTGTCAGTGTGGTGTTTACAGTGTTCAGTGCCGACGCTATGAGGTGTGTGTGTGTGTGAGGACTGTAGGGCTGAGACCGTGCTGACTGTTGACCAAGGGGTTCGGGGAGGGAAGACGCTCGAGTTGAAGAGGACAGTGGACGAGGCTGTGGAGGGTCTGGCGTTTGTGAGACATGTGTCTGTGATGAAGAGGACAGAAGGGAGTGTCCCCCACACTCCAAGGGACGTACCCCTTGAGGAGGTTGGCTTTGGGATGAAGCTGTGCTAAAATTATGTGGAGCCCCAGTGCCAATCTTGTATTCACTTAACACCCTCCCTCCCCTCCTCTCCCCTCCCCTCCCTTCTCTCCTCTCCTCCCCTAACTCACACATGCAGGCAATAGCCAAGGAGCCAGCCGAGTGCCCATTGAAGGCCCTTGACAGCGAGGACATGCTGTTCCTGCTCTACACGTCGGGCAGCACTGAGAAACCAAAGGGCGTGGTCCACACTCAGGCCGGCTATCTCCTATATGCGTCACTTACGCATGAAGTGTGTGTGTGTGTGTGCGTCTGTCCATGTATCTGTGTGCATGAGTGAGTTATGTGGTGTGTGTCATCCCTGTGTCCTCAGCTGGTGTTTGACTGTCAACTGGGGGACGTCTATATGTGCATGTGTAGCTGACATTGGCTAGATCACCGGCCACTCATGTGTGGTCTATGGTCCCCTCGATAATGGAGTCACCTCTGTTTTGTTTGAGAGCACTCCACTTTATCCAGACGCAGGTGAGAGAGGTGGGGAGGGAGCTAGAGGAGGGAGGGGAGGGAGGGGAAGGGGAGAGGAGGAGTGATCAAACCTTTCACTGCTGTCTTGTGTGGGGATTTCCCCTTGTAGGTTGTTATTGGGAGATGGTGTCACGTCTGCGTGTGACCCAGCTGTACACGGCCCCCACTGCCATTCGCATGCTGTACCACTTTTGGGGATGAGCCCGTGAGGAAGTACGACCGCTCCTCACTGCGTGTTCTGGGCAGCGGTGAGCTGGGGGAGGGGAGGGGAGGGGCCTGAGGGTGGAAAGGCTAGGTGATAGCTTGTCTTTCTGTCTGTCTGTCTGTCTGTCTGTGTGTGTGCAGTGGGGGAGCCACTGAACATTGATGCCTGGAAGTGGTACTACGAAGTGGTGGGCGACAAGCGGCGCCCCATTGTGGACACATGCATGGTGGCAGGCAGGTGTGGTGAGAGGTACTGTGTGTGGTGAAGTGTGAGGGCATGGTGTGAGGATGTGGTGTGGTGTGAGGACATGGTCTAGGGAATGTAGTGTAGCATCAGTTTTCTTACAGTAATATATTTCCTATCATTCAGTGTCTATAGCTACTATATTAATGTATGTCTGTGTTATTGCAAGATTGTATGTGCAGGGAATGTGGTGTGGTGTGAAGATGTGGTTGTGTGCTGCTGTCTGCAGAGACTGGTGGGATAATGAGCACACCACGCCCTGCCCCTCCCGGATTGGACCCCAAGCCTGCCTTCCCCGTAATTCCCTTCTTTGGCGTGCAGCCCTGCCTCATGGACGCCGAGGTGGGTGTGCTCCAAGGGAGACTGGCTTTCTTGCCAGCTGGCCACAGCAGTGAGAGCAGAACATGCCCCCCCCTCCCCTCCCAGGGTCATGAAATTGAAGGCGACGGTGTTGAGGGTTCCCTCTGCATTAAGTGTGCAATACCTGGGATAGCACGTGGTATCTATGGTACCTGGCGGGGTACTTCAAGCCATACCCCGGGTGCTACTTCAGTGGGGATGATGCGTACCGAGGCAGTGACCGCCACTACCGCATCACGGGACGTGTCGATGATGTCATCAACGTTAAGAGCCACCGCCTGGGTACGGCGGAGGTGGAGAGTGCACTGGTAGGCTCATCCACGTGTGTCTGCAGCCGCACGTTGCAGCAGTGCTTGTGGTTGTGACTGCTCCCTGGTGTTGCAGAATGACGACCCTCGGGTGGCTGAGACGGCCGAGGTTGGCTACAGCCATCCCGTGTTTGGACAAGGTCTGTTTGTCCGCCATGTTGCAGTGGCTGTCTGCAGTGCCCTGTTCCACTCCAGCTGCTTGCCCCTGTAGCCATCTATGCCTACGTATGTGATCTTGAAGAACGACTGTGTTGACCCAAGCAGGGATGTGGTGAAGGGCCTTGGGCAGCTCGTCAGGAACAAGATTGGGCCCATTGCAGTGCCAGAGAAGTTCTTGCTATGGGGCGGAAGCATGATAACAATCACTGGCCACAGGTCTAAATTTTTTTGTTAATCAACGACCCAGTGATGTACAGCATGTGGTTACATTACTGTGTACATTTGTAATTAGTACATTGGTGGCATCATCACTCTACTCCCAGCACGCCTGATGAGGCCTGGAGTTGGCTGAAACACACCAACGGTGTGTCGTGTGCACCGGAGTGGCATGCATGCATGCATGTGGTGTTATCAGAATTCATTATATATTATAATGCTGCTAGTCCTTTGGCAGAGAGTGCTGCCCCCCCTACACCACACACGCACACACATGTACACACACACCACACACGTACACACACAACACACACCACAAGCACACACACACTGGAGTACAGGTGCATATACCACTGGCAGTGTATGGAGTACAGGTGCATGCACCACTGGCAGTGTGTGGAGACAGGTGCATGCACCACTGGCAGTGTGTGGAGACAGGTGCATGCACCACTGGCAGTGTATGGAGTACAGGTGCATACACCACTGGCAGTGTGTGGAGTACATGTGCATGCACCACTGGCAGTGTGTGGAGACAGGTGCATGCACCACTGGCAGTGTATGGAGTACATGTGCATACACCACTGGCAGTGTATGGAGTACAGGTGCATGCACCACTGGCAGTGTGTGGAGACAGGTGCATGCACCACTGGCAGTGTATGGAGTACAGGTGCATACACCACTGGCAGTGTGTGGAGTACATGTGCATGCACCACTGGCAGTGTGTGGAGACAGGTGCATGCACCACTGGCAGTGTATGGAGTACATGTGCATACACCACTGGCAGTGTATGGAGTACAGGTGCATGCACCACTGGCAGTGTATGGAGTACATGTGCATACACCACTGGCAGTGTATGGAGTACAGGTGCATACACCACTGGCAGTGGATGGAGTACAGGTGGATACACCACTGGCAGTGGATGGAGTACAGGTGCATACACCACTGGCAGTGTATGGAGTACAGGTGCATACACCACTGGCAGTGGATGGAGTACAGGTGGATACACCACTGGCAGTGGATGGAGTACAGGTGCATACACCACTGGCAGTGTATGGAGTACATGTGCATACACCACTGGCAGTGTATGGAGTACAGGTGCATACACCACTGGCAGTGTATGGAGTACAGGTGCATACACCACTGGCAGTGTATGGAGTACATGTGCATACACCACTGGCAGTGTATGGAGTACATGTGCATACACCACTTGCAGTGTATGGAGTACATGTGCATACACCACTGGCAGTGTATGGAGTACATGTGCATACACCACTGGCAGTGTGTGGAGTACAGGTGCATACACCACTGGCAGTGTATGGAGTACAGGTGCATACACCACTGGCAGTGTATGGAGTACAGGTGCATACACCACTGGCAGTGTATGGAGTACAGGTGCATACACCACTGGCAGTGTATGGAGTACAGGTGCATACACCACTGGCAGTGTATGGAGTACATGTGCATACACCACTGGCAGTGTATGGAGTACATGTGCATACACCACTGGCAGTGTGTGGAGTACAGGTGCATACACCACTGGCAGTGTATGGAGTACAGGTGCATGCACCACTGGCAGTGTATGGAGTACAGGTGCATACACCACTGGCAGTGTATGGAGTACAGGTGCATGCACCACTGGCAGTGTATGGAGTACAGGTGCATACACCACTGGCAGTGTGTGGAGTACATGTGCATACACCACTGGCAGTGTGTGGAGTACATGTGCATACACCACTGGCAGTGTATGGAGTACAGGTGCATGCACCACTGGCAGTGTATGGAGTACAGGTGCATGCACCACTGGCAGTGTATGGAGTACATGTGCATACACCACTGGCAGTGTGTGGAGTACATGTGCATACACCACTGGCAGTGTATGGAGTACAGGTGCATGCACCACTGGCAGTGTATGGAGTACAGGTGCATACACCACTGGCAGTGTGTGGAGACATGTGCATACACCACTGGCAGTGTATGGAGTACATGTGCATACACCACTGGCAGTGTGTGGAGTACATGTGCATACACCACTGGCAGTGTGTGGAGTACATGTGCATACACCACTGGCAGTGTGTGGAGTACATGTGCATACACCACTGGCAGTGTATGGAGTACAGGTGCATACGCCACTGGCAGTGTGTGGAGTACAGGTGCATACACCACTGGCAGTGTGTGGAGTACATGTGCATACACCACTGGCAGTGTATGGAGTACATGTGCATACACCACTGGCAGTGTGTGGAGTACATGTGCATACACCACTGGCAGTGTGTGGAGACATGTGCATACACCACTGGCAGTGTATGGAGTACATGTGCATACACCACTGGCAGTGTGTGGAGTACATGTGCATACACCACTGGCAGTGTGTGGAGTACAGGTGCATACACCACTGGCAGTGTATGGAGTACATGTGCATACACCACTGGCAGTGTATGGAGTACAGGTGCATACACCACTGGCAGTGTATGGAGTACATGTGCATACACCACTGGCAGTGTATGGAGTACAGGTGCATACACCACTGGCAGTGTGTGGAGTACAGGTGCACAGGACTCGCGTTCCCCAGACACATGCACGCAATTGGTTACTTGTGCTGGTGCTGCCTGCTATAAGTACAAACATACTTTGGGCATGCGCGTGCAGTGCAACTTTAAATTTGCACGTACCGTTGAATACTCTCATGATACTTAATTGCTCTTAATTATACTCTCATGCTAGTGATTTAAGGCGTGTATACTTAATTGCTCTTAATAGTGAGCTCTGTGGTATAACACATGTATGCTAGTACTTTTGTAGGACCGTGCAGTTGTATTGGCTACCAGAATTAGCCCGTGGGACACTTCTTGCTGTATACAAATGCACACAAGCATCTCTTTTGTATACACTTGTATTCAACATATTTATTACAATTCACATGAACCATATTATAATTATAAGATTGCTAGAGGTTCAAATTAATGGCAGTCATTACTTGAATGGTTCAGAGTATCCCGTCAAAGACGTCGTCCATGCCATGGCTGTCAGCAGTTTCAGTGCTGGACCTGCACACACAACAACCACCGCATGGTTCATGGTGCCACTGAAGGTCAAGATGCATACACCTGCGCTGACCACACCAACAATACACTATGTCTTAACTGTGTAGCGTTCAGAGCAGTACCTTAAGCTGGGTCCTGAGGTGAAGAAAGACATGAAGGTGTCACCGTCTCTCACTCCCACCCTGTGTGGTAGCCCTGTTGTAGCAGGCAGCCCTTCCTTGTTTCTGCAGTGCACAACAACAGTACTGCACTCAACACCTGGACACTAGCACAAGTGGAGGATGTGCAGTAAAGCAGACCACCTGAGTATGCATGCACAGCCAGGACCCAGGGATGGGCAGGTACATACAGTACGTGTGAGGGGAGCTCACTTGCCAGTGCGCTGTCCTGTGGATGGGTCCATTCTAGTGCCACTCTGTATGGGAGCTGGGGACTCCCCCTGCCTTGCCCCTGGTGTAGGTGGTTTTGCATTGAATGTGTTAAAGGTTGGGACGAGGTTTCGTACCTGAAAAGTGGGCCTCTTCTGGTGGCTTGTGGGTGTGTGCAGCACGGCCAAGGAACCTGCCAGTGACTGCTTCTGGTGGCTTGTGGGTGTGTGCAGCATGGCCGAGGGACCTGCCAGTGACTGCTTCTGGTGGCTTGTGGGTGTGTGCAGCATGGCCGAGGGACCTGCCAGTGACTGCTTCTGGTGGCTTGTGGGTGTGTGCAGCATGGCCGAGGGACCTGCCAGTGACTGCTTCTGGTGGCTTGTGGGTGTGTGCAGCACGGCCGAGGGACCTGTCAGTGACTGCTTCTGGTGGCTTGTGGGTGTGTGCAGCACGGCCGAGGGACCTGCCAGTGACTGCTTCTGGTGCAGAGGTGTTTTGGCTGTGGTCAGTGTCAGCGCAGCAGGGTCAGCGGGTGATATGGCAGTGCTGGTTGAAGACCAAGCACTTGTCTGAGGGGTAGATATTCGTTCTTTCAAAGCGAAGCACCGGCTTGTAGCCGGTGTAGGGAAAGGTTGTGTGAAAGGTTTGGTAGGCTGGTGGAGATAGCTGGCAGTGTGGATGAGGTGGGTGCCCTGCTGCAAAGGGCTAGGTAGCACGGCGGCCTGCTGTGGTGAAGGCCAAGCAGGGGTTGATGTACTGGGGTCACTTGCACTTGTAATGGAGGGCCAAGGGGCAGTTGGTGAGTTGAAGGACAGCCTCATTGCACCAACTGGTGTGGGCATCTGTGGTGAGGTTGGTGCTGCCAGACATAAACCGCTATCAGATCCAAAGTCTTTGGACGGTTCCAGTTCCCAATCTAAATCTGGAACAAGACTGTCATCTTCAGTCTCGTAGCCTTCAAACAGCTCATCAATGTCAATGGCATCATCTACACTGTCGGCATAGCAACCAGCTGTACATCCTTTGTCCTTCTGATCATGATTAGCAGACATGTGGTGCATAGGTTTATGCATGGCAAAGGCAGGGGTAGGGAGCCCCCCGGGACCACAGACAGGGGGGGTAGGGAGCCCCCCAGGACCACAGACTGGGGTAGGGTGTGGAGTGAAACTGGGCTTAAATTCTTTTCTATACCCAAACTTGTTTTCTAGAGGTGTGTTTTGTGGGGAAGGGTCAGATATCTAAGAGGGGAGGGGTGGGGGAGGTGACAATAATGCAAGGGAGAATTGTGCTAACATAACGTTATATGTCTGTCACATTGAAATTTCAGTTTTACACAGCTGACCTTGAAGCGCTTAATGGCTGGTGTTTGAGGAAAGTCTTTTGCTTTGAAGTGCAGCTGATCCAGGAAACTGTCTATCGTGGCACTCTGTTGCTGTTGCCGCTTTGAGGCACCTGTGGATGATCTGGGGGCCCTCTTCTCTGCCCTTGTCTCAGCCACCACCACTCCCGCCTTGCAGCACTCATGGCCACAGCTTGGCAGTGTTAAGGAGGAGGACACAGAAGACAATGCACAGGGCTAAGCTGCTACTGCTTGCTACTCTATGTGGGGGCGTGGCACACTTGTGGGAGCGTGGCACACTTGTGGGGGTGTGGTACACCACTCCATCACTTGCTACCCTACAAGTGGTGTGGCATACCACTTGCTACTCTACGCTGTGAGTGGGTGTGGCACACTTGTGGAGTGTGGTGCACTGTCCCAGGATACGCCCTCTTGTTGGTGCACCTGTGGTTGCATTGCTTGCGGGCTATACTGGCCTTTGATGGCTGAGCAGACTTGCCTGGAGCTAGGAAGGAGGAGGCCTTGACCGTGGTTCAGGGAGAGAGGTGCACACACACACACACACACACGCACACATACAGATGCATGTACGTACATAAGCTCACCGTTCCCCGTCTCCTCCTCTTCTTCACTGTCCAGGTACTCTTCAAAGCCAATGCTAAAGCTGTTTGCTGACTGAGAGGGTTCCCCCTTGGGCCCCCTGTGCAGAGGAGTGCTTGCCAGTGGGGTACGGGGATGGGCCAGGCGTGGGGCGGAGTAGACAGGAGTGAACTTGCAGCTTTGGTCAACACCCACTGGAAACACAGACACATGGAATAAATGAAGCACAAATGCAGTCTAGCCTAGTTCATGGCATGCCCACAAGCCTCCCCTTCCCTCCCCTTCCCTCCCCTCACCATAGTCCATGTGCACGAGGTGCACCTCTAGCTCATCCCCCTGCGGCTGGCGGGAAACACTGACACTCTTGACCACTTGGCCCTCGTTCAGCAGCAATGTGTCCCTACAGAGCACAAGCATGGTAAGTGCGGTTGTGGTGGTGGTGGTTGTGGTGGTGGTGGTTGTGGTGGTGGTGGTTGTGGTGGTGGTGGTGGTGGTTGTGGTGGTGGTTGTGTTGTTGGTGTTGGTGGTGGTGGTAGGGACAGAGCAGAATCAAGAGGCGAGGAAAAGAGGTGTGTACACATACACAGGATTAGATATGCATATGTATGTAGATATGCGCTCAAGACTTGACTCCCGGTCAAACCTTTGGGAGTGGCTTACATGATCTTGGCCTTGAAGATCACCTTATTGGCTAGGTCACCCACCATCAGGACTGCCCCTTGGTTGGATCGGAAGTGGACATTGGTCTCCCGTAGGTGGGCGTGGTTGGTGAGGGTGACAGTGAGGGTGAGCTCCGCCTGGCTGGACTGGGGGTGCCTGGCATCTGCCTGCACCACCCTGATGTGGTAGGAGGGAAGCCTGGAGACTGACTCGCGTAGCTGATTCCCAAAAGGAGGATGCTTATTCAATACCTACGGAAGAAGCACTTGTCTATTCGTGCCATCAGTCACCCCATAGTCCCTTCCCTCAGCACAGTGCACCCTGAGCCGGTAAACTGCACCCCACACACCATTTCTAGCTCCCTTGGGTTGGAGTTCAGGACAGCCTCAAAGGAGGTGATGCCAGCATTAACTAATGCAGTCGATAGAGTCACACCTGCGTAGAATGCACAACACACACACACACACACACACACACACACACACACACACACACACACACACACACGGCAGCAGCGTTGCATTTCAATCACAGCTCGATATTTGGCCTTTCTCTGCCCTCACCTATCTTGTCTAGTTGCTTAGCAACATGATTTGAGTTCTCCCATAGCCTAGCCTTGAGGCACTTGCTGCACAGGACAGCACTCAGCAGAGAACGGTAGCTGCTCCCCTGCAACTGGTACTCCATCAGACCTGCAGCAGCAGCAGCAGCAGCAGCAGCAGAGAAGAGCCCTCTCCACACACAGCAGCAGAGAAGGGCCCTCTCCACACACAGCAGCAGAGAAGGGTCCTCTCCACATGCAGCAGCAGAGAAGGGCCCTCTCCACACACAGCAGCAGAGAAGGGCCCTCTCCACATGCAGCAGTAGAGAAAGGCCCTCTCCACATGCAGCAGCAGAGAAGGGCCCTCTCCACATGCAGCAGCAGAGAAGGGCCCTCTCCACACACAGCAGCAGAGAAGGGCCCTCTCCACATGCAGCAGCAGAGAAGGGCCCTCTCCACACACAGCAGCAGAGAAGGGCCCTCTCCACATGCAGCAGCAGAGAAGGGCCCTCTCCACACACAGCAGCAGAGAAAGGCCCTCTCCACACACAGCAGCAGAGAAGGGCCCTCTCCACATGCAGCAGCGTGTAGCAGTTGTGCACAGCACCCTGCCATGTATATGTGCTGTGTAAGGTGGCTGTGGATGGGCTGCTGATGTCAGAATATGCCTACACTTGGAGAGTCTGGTGACTGCTCTGAAGATCTTCTGTGTGTCCTGATTGAGGGCAAAGTCTTGCACAGGCAGGCAGCCCAGGGTGGCCTGGATCAGACTACGTACACGAGATGAGGCCGGACAAGGCAAGGTGAGCACGACAGCACAGAAAACATGCACGCAGACACGCACCAGTTCACTTTCATGTCAGCCGTCTTTATCTTGCCATTCATTGGATATCTGTAGGAGAGCTAACCCATGCACAGCTAGTACTCCCCTCCCCCCCCAGTTTAGCCTACCTTATGGTCTGCCTGTTCTTGTCACTGTTGAGTGCATTGAGTGTCCGCTTCTCATTCACCCTCAGCCGTAAGTCTGAGAGCTCTGGACAGACAGACAGCACTGACACCTGAAGGACCAAGGAGGGGGATGAGGTGGATGCATGCTACAGTTGAAATGGAAGGTAGCTGTGAACACCTACCGATGTACAAACATGGCATCATGATACATCAGTCGGCACTATTCCTTCAGTGTGTGTGTGTGTGTGTGTGTGTGTGTGTGTGTGTGTGTGTGTGTGTGTGTGTGTGTGTGTGTGTGTGTGTGTGTGTGTGTGTGTGTGTGTGTGTGTGTGTGTGTGTGTGTCTGTGTGCGTGTGTGTCTGTGTGTGTGTCTGTGTGTGTGTGTGTGTGTGTGTGTGTGTGTGTGTGTGTGTGTGTGTGTGTCTGTGTGTGTGTGTGTGTGTGTGTGTTTGTGTGTGTGCGTGTGTGTGTGTGTGCGTGTGTGTCTGTGTGTGTGTGTGTGTGCGTGTGTGTCTGTGTGTGTGCGTGTGTGTGTGTGTGTGTGTGTGTGTGTGTGTGTGTGTGTGTGTGTGTGTGTGTGTGTGTGTGAGTAAATGTGTATATGCATACACACACACACACCAGTTCACCAACAGACTCTGTGCCTTTAATTCTAAGGAATTTTCTGGCTGACTCAAAAGCAACACAGTACTGGGCCATCAGGCGCCCCTTCTCTACATGGAAGGAGAGGGAGAAGAGACAGGGAGGGTGGAGAGTGAGGCCTGGCACTAGCAGCTGTGTGTACATAGGCTTGTGCACAATTCTAGCTTATCATTTGGCCCACCGAAGCAGCTCAAAGGGACTTGAGGCAGCCCTCACCTGTTGGTTTGACATCGAACCCGTCCACCATGCTGATGAGATCATGTGCCTCAAGGAGGTGGAGGTCTTTGAGGCACATGTCCTGCAGCTTCTCCTCCAGCTGGCTGTGGCTGAGGTGCTCTGGGATGCCATAGTGCTTGGGGTTCTGCTTGATGCGGACAAAGAGGAAGGTGGACTTGAGCCACTGCAGAGCAATGGAGACGTCTGTTATGGTGCGGAGGACCACTTCTGCATTGAGGTGCTCAATTAGGTTGGTGTGTAGCCTGCGGGTGGGGAGGGGAGGGGGGAGGGGAGGGGAGGGGAGGGGAGGAGAGAGGGGGTGGGCGCAAGGTGTACATACACTTGCTTCACATGACGTGAGAATGCAATCATTTATACTTACGAGCTCTCTATTACTTGACTGCCATTGATCAGAGCATCGTACTTCATCTTTAAGTGAAGAAGAGGATCACTGGTAACTGCCAGCACATTGCCTGCAGTGGCCACACTGACCTTTGTGGCATTCTTGGTCATGATGACAGCCGTGGCAGAGGTGTCAAACTGCGGTCGTCCCGCACGACCAATCATCTGCAGCACTTGAGATTCTCCATACTCTACAAACCCACTGTTGACATACTGGATGGTGGATTTGATGACCACTAGGTGGGCAGGGAGGTTCACACCCATCGCTAGCGTGCTAGTGCAAACTGGAGCAAAGAAGAAAGGGTGTACATTTAGTTTTCTACAAAGCCAAACATACTTGGACAGTTCTTTCACAGGCTCTTGCACTGTAGGTTGCATGCCTGCCACAGCAGATCACGTGAGAGAGATGTGCGTACAAGCATGAATTGATTGTTTTCAGCCCAGCAGGTCAAGGGTGCTCAGAAGCACACAACAAATTGTCGCACCGCTTAATAAATGCACCATGACGTGCTGTGTGTCAGACAGAGAACACAGTGCAGCTATGGCCCACAGCTGCACTGTGTGTAGTGCCAGCTCACAGAGCACAGGAAGCTCTCCGTTGATGAACACCGCCTCAACTGTCTTGCGATCAGCCATGTCCAGCCCCGCATGGTGGTAGCCAACACCGTAGATCACCAGGTCTAAAGGAGAGGGGAGGATGGAGGACCAAGGTAGCAGTTGGATAGTCTGGAGGAATGAGGTTCCCATTGTTCAAGGGTACTTGTGGTGCCCTGCATAGCGCACGCATACCCCGGAGCTTGCTGTCCCGAAGGGAGTTGGCCACTTGGAACAGCTTCTGCTTATGCTGCACATTCACCACAAAGCGTGCATCTTTGACCAAGGTGGCTGCCGCCTGCTGGGTGCCCTTGCGAGTGGCACAGAACTGAAGTAGGCCGGTAGGAGGAACACACCAAAAGAACATAAACCATTGAGTTTTGTACTTTAGTATATTTGGGAGAAGTGGCACATGCAGAAGTGCTCAAAGTAGAGGCACAGGTGTTACAGTGCCTTACTGCAGTGCCGGCACTTGGGTGTCCGGCAGGCTGCGAAGGCAGCCAAACACTTTGTCTGTGTAAATTACATCAATTTGCCTCGTTTGTACAGGTGTGTGGGGGTCACTCACTACAAGGGTTGGCTTGTCATCCGAGTATGTGTGTATAACTCCACTTAGGCGGTAGTTGAGGGAGAGGTCAAATTTGAAATCAGAACTGGAGTCAGGATAGCCAAGGACTACCTTACGCAGACGCACAGGTCGGTGGCTCTCGTCGATGCTGCAGGGGTGGGGATGTGGGAAGAGGGTGGGTGTGGCAGGTGTGGCAAGATGGTGGGTGTAGCAGGTGTGGCAAGAGGGTGGCTGTGGCAGGTGGGGGTTTGAGTGTGTGGCATTGAGGATTACGATGACAATATGGGAGCCATGTGGGGACATGAAGGAGGTAGGCAGACAGTGCAGCGTACTAGAACTCTGTAGCTGATTCCTCCTCATTCCCAAGCCAAGCTGCTACCTGTAGTGTGAGCATAAGCATTGACTACAGACTAGGACGAGTCACTGATGTATGGCCCCCAGCACTGGGTCACTCATGTACGTACATCAGAAATGTTTGGTATGGTAGCCGAGATGGCTAGGAAGCGTATGCTGTTGGAGACCACTCCCTGTATATGGTGCTGAGAGGTGGGAAGGGAGGACTGGACAGTCTTCATGCGACTGACGACAGCCTCAACAGTGGCACCTCGAGTGCTGTCATTCAATTGGTGAACCTACAACGGGGGAGAGAATGGGAGGACAACAGTGACTGGCAATTTAGTCTGTGTTAGTGTTCGTATGTGTGTGTCCACCACTGTCTCTCTCTATGTGTGTGTCCACCATCTCTCTCTATGTGTGTGTCCACCACTGTCTCTCTCTATGTGTGTGTGCACCATCTCTCTCTATGTGTACATGCTGTGTAGGTGTGTACATATGTACGTGTGTGCTATGTTGCACAAAGTCTCATCAGAGTCTTGCTCTCTGTACTGCATGTGTATTTGTGTGCCTGTGCAACTCTTTCTTGCTTTGTTTATACATGTGTGTGTGTGTGTATGTGTGTGCCAAGTTTGCTTACTTCATCAATGAGGAAGAGCCGAACGAGTTGAATAAGAGCCTTGTTGTCTCGCCACCTTCTAGTCATACTGTCCCACTTCTCCTGCACACACAGACCCAGACAGCCATCTCATGCATGCACACACACATGACACCTACACACACAAATATACATGTTATGTAAACTGCAACATACAACATGCACTTTCTTATGTTTGAGGTAATTTGAGGAGATTGTCTAACAACAATTTGGAATGGAGCTAACATCAGTCTGCAATCTAGTGGCTGTGTATGGCTTAAGGGTTTTTACAACCAGGGAAGAATTGCAATGCAATCTTACAAACGAGGAAGGCACGTAGCACACAGCACACAGCCAAACCAGATGTACAGCCAAACCAGATGTACAGCCAAACCAGATGCACAGCCAAACCAGATGTACAGCCTAAACAGATGTACAGCCAAACCAGATGTACAGCCTAAACAGAGACACACACACACACAACGTACAGGTGTTGTGGTGATGATGTTTGCCTTCTGCAGCTCAAAGAAGTCCTCCATCTCAGAGTCTCCTGTCAGCTCAATGCACTCCAGCCCCAAGGGACCAAACTTGGCCCTCCATTCCTCACACTTCTCACTGCACAAGGCTTTGATCGGTGCCACATACACCATCTTGACATTTGAGGCACCCCGATCACCCAACTGCATCAGAACCCGCACTATGGCCAGCTCAAACACTGTCGTCTTCCCCGAGCCAGTGGGAGCTGACACAACCAGCGGACGGTCTGAGTACATCACCTGATACACACAGGAGCAGTGAAGCCACACACCCACCCACTTAGCAGACAATATGACTACTGTTGGGCACTGGACAGCATAAATACGTACATAACATCACGGAGGCTCATTACAACGTCACAGTATCTTGAATCATGCAGTATTTCAATTGGGACAGGAGCCAAACTTACCACTGAAGAAGGCCTTTGGGGCTGGGAATGTTCTGTTTACCATTGAAACACTAAGTGATTTGCCCAGACCTTAGTGTGTGTCTGTTAGTAGCAGTCAGTATGCCCACAGTGCTAGTGTGCGTGCGGCCCGTGTGGTGGCTACGCACCTCATCAAACACTTTAGACTGCATGATGTTGAAGTAAGGGAAGGGGAACACGGAGCGATACCGCTCAGCTGGAAACTGTCAAGGAGAACTACATACATGTATTCACTTGGACCACCTTTTGTCTACAGCACAGGCAGCAGCTCATGGATACATGTACTTGCATGGGCACAGCCAGTGGAGGTGTACCGGTGCATACGCATGCCAGCAAACACAGACTTGTCACTGACTTAAAAGGGAGCCAATGGACACTGCATGCATAACTCTGAGGATACGAAGTTCCATGACAGATCGAAGCTGGACATCGGCTCTTGTGTCTGAGATACTTGCTATGTCATCTAAGGTACCGGTGAAAAGAGGGCTGCTGCATGCACCTCCAACACTTGGAAGCCATCACAGCACATGACATACTTGCACAGCTCATCCTGTAGTCTTCAGCAGGTGGCATTGAGGCCCTCATTTCCACCTGCGTTGGAGTCCCTGGCACCTTCTGCAGTCCCACACCATCGTGGTCATAGTCAGCGCGCTCCTCAAATTGGAAGGCACCAAAGGAGCTACTCGTAGCTGTAGTTGGGGCAAGCATCGGTGCACACGTTTTTGGTAGCACTTGATGACCGACAACATACTGTACGCGAGCAGTGCAGTGCTGCCCGGGCATCACCTTTGGAATTCGCTGCAGTGCCGTGAGGTCTGCTGCGTTGCGACTGTGTAAGCTGAGATTGAAATAGAAGCGGGTCGAAGCTGGGTCCGTCCTCCGGCGGTGGAGGTACAAAGAAAGCTGACGGTCCGTCGAAAGAAATGTCCATTTCAACAAGGCACTACGCGCAGCGTGTGCACTTCCGAGGAGCACACAGTCAAGGAGGTGCTCTCTTGAGCTGCGGCAGCTTCTGATTGAGCCGCAAAGTGCCGCCAATGTGGGGGCAACAGAGCTTTGTTTCCCGCCATTACGTCGCAACCGTATCGGCGCCATTTTGTATAATGCATTCATTTAGTATAAAAAGCAACGCATTGTTTGAGAACATTCACGTGGTATTACCAATCAATTTTGTATTGTTCTATTAGCAAACTATAGTCACTAGGCAACGGATAAAATGGCGAAGATTGAACAGCCTGTCCCGGGGTTATTCTTTGATGATCTGAGCAAGATACGCGTCCTCGAGTTCGAGTCAGCAGCGCAGACAAGCGAGCTAAAAGAGGAATGTCAAGACTTTATTGACAGTAAGCTATTAACTCGGCCACAGTGGTGTACCCGTGGTAGCTACATGCCGTAGCAGCGCTCCCCTCCCCCCTGGCTGCATCAGGTACATCAGATAGTTACAGTACATCTTCATTTGTAGCCAGCAGCTTTTGCGTATTTTGGGCTATTTATTTATGTAACTGTTATTGTGAAGGCAGGGACCAAGTCATTGGCATTTTCCTTTCCAGAAATTGGTGAATTTCAGAGAGGTGTTGCAGAGTTTACCCAAGTCATTGACAAGTTAGCCAAGCAAGTGGAGAGTGAAAAAATGAAGGTAGAATACTACACATCCCCTAATACACACTACCTGCTCCTGCTCCCCAAGGCAGGCAAGCACTCTCGCATTTCTCTAATGCCTTTTACATATTACAGGGTGTTGGATGTAGGAACAAGCTGAAGTCAATAGCAAAGGAGAGAGAGTCGCAGAAGCAGCAACTTCAGTCGATGATTTCAGAGAAGAAGATGGAGTTAGAAAGGTGTCTCCCTTCAGATGTGTACCTGTGTCTCTTCCCTCTCTGTCCTTTCACCCCACACTGTTAAGTGGCCGTAGTTCCTGATTTATATGCACAGTGCCACATGCCTACCCATCATACGAGTGCCACAGTGTTTCTGTGGTGTGTAGAATGGGGATGACTCCGTGATGGCTATATACAAAGGGCAGATTTAGTACTTCCTCTATAGGCATCATTTGCTATCTTTTTTGGTGCTTCTTTGAGGTTGCATGGCACTAACAATGCTGAGGACAGGATCTTGAATCATAACTACCTGCTAGATGAATCAGGGTCATGTAATCTACAATGGCAAGATAACCCTCTACTGATGCTACTTAACCCTAATGAGATGGCATGGGTGTAGGCCCTACTTACTTCCAGCATCAACTGAAGCCAAGTACAATGTAGCCAGGAATCTACTAGCATCAGCCACATGAGGAAGTTACTACCATCAGCATACATACATATGTACACACTCTGCTACCACCAACTGGACACATACATCATTTTCCTCTGTCTCTGCTGTGAACATGAAATCACCCGCTTTCCCTGTCAGTGTGTCTGTGTGTATTACCAAGAGATAAGAAATCTCTTAATACGCTATGCATTATGAGATAAGAAATGTCTTACCTACTCTTGGTATTATGCATTAGCTGGGGTTGGTGAACAACTGACTAGCTGACTAGCTGCATACTGGTGTGTGCACACATGCTGCACTGCTCTTGTCCTGTGCCATCTGCTCCCCCAGGCTCCGCTTGCAGTACCAGTCGCTGGTGCAGGTGGAGAGGGAACAGCAGGAGCTCATGGAGACCTTTGCTCTGCAGAGGTGATGCATGCTCCTCATACTCTGAGTATACAACTTATCCATGCACTGAATGTGTGCCTTACTCTATCTACATGTCTTTAGCAGTTAACTCAATTTTTCTCATTTTGTGCATGCTATGTCCTCAGCCTAAGCTACTGTTGGTGTGTATCAGCTTACCCACTGGCACAACATTCAGTGCTACACTACCACCGTGCAATTTCAGATATACGTACATGAATGTATAATTCGCGAGGGCTGTCTTGGACACTGACATTGCATGCATCTCTAACTCTCCCAAGTCACGCACAATTTTATTATTGACACAAGTATCATTACATGTGCAGGCAGTGCGCATGTGTGCCTATTGTACTGTGTTGCTTTGTATTAGTAATGTGGTATAACAATAAAAACAACAACATAATATGTAATTAAGCAATACAGATGAATCTTACAGTGAACATGTCATCACTTGTACTAGTGTGTACGTATATGTGAATCTATAGTGTGTACTGCTCAAGTTAGGCCAATTTGATGGGCTTTCCTTCCATGCCCTGGGTCACTCCTGGCAGCATCCCTGCCTGCACAACAGCATACACCTTCCCCCAGGCTACGTGAACCTCAGGTGTGAACTTGTCACCGAGGGCAGTCTTCAAGGCAAAGACAAGAGCCTCACCAACCGGCTGTGGGGGAGGGAGGGGGAGGAGGGCACTCAGTAGGAGGGAGAGGAGGGCACTCAGTAGGAGGGGGAGGGGGTCACTCAGTAGGAGGGGAGGGGGCCACTCAGTAGGAGGGGAGGGGGCCACTCAGTAGGAGGGGAGGGGGCCACTCAGTAGGAGGGGAGGGGGCACTCAGTAAGAGGGGGAGGGGGATACTTCAGAGCACACACAGTGAAGCACAGCCAGTTCCCAGGACAAGGCTGGTGGCACTACTCCTACTTTGTAGCTGCATCACTGAAGCATGGGAGTCCCCTTCTCCACGTACAACACACACAGACCATGCCATCTCTCCTGCTACTAGGCTATATATACGTACACAGAGTGAGCCCTCATTCATGTCCATGCCACCTGTGATACCATGCAGACACAGGCTGACCGAGGAAACTGTATGCTACCATTGCTAATCTATTTCATAGAGCTGATCGGTTACAGTAGCTGCTCCATTGATCGTGAGATGGGCAATCATTGTGAGCTATTGACATGTTCTTGGCTTATGGTCTGTATGGCACCATGGCTCACTTGATCTGCATTTGTTAGTTATGTAGGGGTGCTGTGTAGAGAAATGATAGGAATGATGAGCAAACAACACAACAGACAACGGTTTGTCAGTCTGTGGATTTCTGCGTCCTGACCACTGTCCAGAAAGTACTGCTATTTGCCCGTCTTTTTCATCTCTGCTAGTTTCCTAATCCTAGAGGTTCGTTCTAGCTATCCAGTATACAGTCAGTATACCAACCCTTCCTTCCAGGCACTATAATTCTCCAGTGCAGCGTGTTGGTAGGGGCAAAGGCTCTGTCTAGTGTATGCTCTTAGGCTCCCTTTGTACTCAGCAGGCATGGCAGGGTCCCAGGGAGAGGAACACTGTGGGATTGTTCAGTTATGTACGGGGAAACTCTCAACCAACAAGGCAGAACACATTATGCTGCAGTGACAGCACTTGTTGCATGCAGACTGAAGTTGCAGATGCAAGAAAAGATTGACTCTGAACCAATCGATACCTTTGTTTGTCTGTTTTTCATGGCAGGACGATGTCTTGGACATTCAATGCAAGGTGTAGAATCTGTTTAGCCATTGCGTTAGATGGACCATTAGAAAGTTAAGTGTGGAATATGGACATAAAAACTAACTTCTTGCAAATCAAATGGACTAGCTCATAGCTCAAATGTTTGCCAACGAATCAAGTTATCGAACGAACGACCCGAACATTACTGTTTAGCTATTGGTGAGTGCTGTATTGTTCTGTAAAGAACTGAAATGGTGAAGCACTCTGCAAAGAGTCTGAGAAGGTCCTGCAAAGTCGTCCAAGTTTGACGACGATTTTGAAGACCTTCAAGCCAACCAAGACAACCATTCTGCAATATGGAATGGTCCATAAAGGTGTTTGTCTGTGGAACATTTCTTCATGGCTAGGTTCGCGCCTTCTGGAACGGTTAGGGAAACTACACTAGCCAAGTGACTGATTTAAAGAGTCTCCAGATGTTTTGGCTTGATCCAGGTCTTTTTCAATGGAGTTGGATCTACTGAAGAAGGCCCTGATTAATCCACATGGACTGGTGACGCTGTGTCTGGGAACGTGAAGTCATTGTCACACACACTCTGCCTGCCATGTACGCCTATGGGGTTTAAAGTTGCGCACCAAGCGTTCGGAGTGATTCTCCGAGGCTGGGACATGGAACATTGTTTAGACACACATTACCATGGTAACAGGTACGCCTACGTTTCTACTGCCCTGCAAGGAAGATGAAGCAGGGCTAGTTAGAAATGTTACCCACCCTAGCACTCAATAAAAAAGGCTACCACTTTAGCGCTCAATAAAATTATTTATACGACATTTCTGAGCTATAATTTATACAATTCACTTTCAGCGCTGAAAGTGTGTATATTATACTGCATGTGTGGAGGCAGTGAACGATACTGTGGGCACTTACGGCGAAGTGCTGCTCCGCAATGTTAACCTGGAGAGTGTGATGCACCGCTCCCAGGTCGAACAGGTCCTCCGCCAGCTCCCCCAAGGTGGAGTTGCGTATGTGCTCCACTGCAGCGTTCACCGTCTCCATCACTGTCAACCCGTGCTGTCGCATCCCCGCATTGTCGCCAGATACTTCAGCGTCCTCTTTGAAGAACGAAAAGAGTGGCTTAACCTCGGGATGAGTCTCGAACAGCCTGCATGGAAACGCACGCATACGAGATAGATGGCTTCTTGTGTGAGCAAGGGCCCTCGGGGGTGGAGGGCTGGATGCCGCTATGTGCAAACCTTGTGAAGAGGATGACCCCTGCCGCTTCCAGTCCTACTCCCTTGACCGCTTCCCAGGTCTCCAGGACCAGCGTCGCCTCCCTCTCAGTCAGGGGTTCCAGTGCCTGCACGGACGGAGGGAGCAGCAGGAGGGAGGAGGTGGAGCGGCGCGCGCTATACAGCTAGCTTGGTTTAAGCGAGAAACTCTTACTTGGTCACCTCCGTTTGCACTCATCGCGTTGCTAGCTCCACGCGTCTCGAATTGTTTTCGTCGGGCCACATGCACTCGGCTATTTATGCTGTCTGCGCAACGGAAGCGCCGAACCATCAGGCGCGCAGCAGGATATATATAGTGACGGAGCAACAACAGTGGAGGAAGCAAACAGCACGGTTAATAATAATTAATTACAAACACGGTCACAAAACGAACGCCAGCTAGCCCGAATGCACTGCACCCGAAGCTACATGTGTTGTGGTGATACACGTAACCATTGGTCATTAACTCCTAGCGGACGGGGGTAGGGGAGGGGGAGAGCTAGACAGCTCGTCCTCAAAGTCAGATAGAAAGTCTCCAAAATGTCTTCTCCTACTTGCGGCATCAAGTCTGGCCGCACGAATGCGGTCAGCATTCTCAAACGGTCGCTCAAAGAGCATCACATTCAGGGCCTCTTCAAGGATTCGGGCCTCCGGGAACTCAATCTTTGTATGCTTCTTCTCTGTGGCGTAGACTATGGACTCGCATGAGATTTCAGCCACTTTCTTGCCGAGTCCGTAAAAGGACCACTGGCAGATCTCTCCTCGACCAACAACATCCTTGATGAACTTCATCCGTCCTGCGAATCGCACTGCCAGCTTGTCAAACAGCTCTAGGTTCTTCAGAAGGTTGTCATCAGACTGGCTACAAGTGGAGGAAGAGACATGGCGTGTGAGCGTGTGTATATGCATGTGTGTGTGTGGCACTCTATGAATGTGTCAAGGCATTTCCATGTATTTGTGCATGATTGTGTGTGTGCGTGTGTGTGTGTGTGTGTGTGTGTGTGTGTGTGTGTGTGTGTGTGTGTGTGTGTGTGTGTGTGTGTGTGTGTGTGTGTGTGCACCATTACCACTAAGTCACAACTTGCTACAGGTCATGTCAAGTACCCATTGCAAAGCAGTACACAGTGTTGGACCGCTCACCTTGTGTAAGAGTATTTGTTGTTTGAACGGTTGCAAAGCAGTTTTATAACCGGCTGCATAGTGATGAAGAGGGGGAGGGAGAGGGAGAGGGAGAGGGAGAGGGAGAGGGGGAGGGAGAGGGGGAGGGGAGGGGGAATAAGATAGGTAAGTTCTGAGGATACTGCTTTTGTACTCAACATGGCGTGTATCCTACACCAGAAACAAACAGGGCCCTCCTGGTCTAGAGCATTACACTGGGTTCTATTATACATGCTTTGAATAATTTGTTAATTCTGAGACAATACTCAACTTCACTGGCTGCACGGGTGGAGAAGTTTGAGATAAGAAGGTCCACACAGTCATGAGAAGGCCCTGGTAGGACAGCCCACTGCCGACACTGTGGAAGCACATAGCTCTCTCCCCACATGGATCTGAAGTGGGCTAGTTCTCTCACATCCCTCAGGAACAGCGCTGGTGTTCAGGTACACCACAGCACACCCAGTCATGGGAGGAATGAACCTTGACACCACCTCCAACTGACCCCTTTCTCAGGCAGACCTAGTAATTTTCCAAGTGGGTTGGACCTGTTTCTCCCTGATGAAAATTCAAGTTGACAGTATCACATAGTGCAAATCTGATTCAGGCAATTTGACAATACATATGTAGACGAATGCAGTTCCTCTACCTCCACAGCTACCTCCACAGCTACCTCCGCAGCTACCTCCACAGCTACCTCCGCAGCTACCTCCGCAGCTACCTCCGCAGCTACCTCCACAGCTACCTCCGCAGCTACCTCCGCAGCTACCTCCGCAGCTACCTCCACAGCTACCTCCGCGGCTACCTCCGCAGCTACCTCCACGGCTACCTCCACGGCTACCTCCACGGCTACCTCCACAGCTACCTCCGCGGCTACCTCCGCGGCTACCTCCGCGGCTACCTCCGCGGCTACCTCCACGGCTACCTCCGCGGCTACCTCCGCGGCTACCTCCGCAGCTACCTCCGCAGCTACCTCCGCAGCTATCTCCGCAGCTACCTCCACAGCTACCTCCGCGGCTACCTCCGCGGCTACCTCCGCAGCTACCTCCGCAGCTACCTCCGCAGCTACCTCCACAGCTACCTCCGCAGCTACCTCCGCAGCTACCTCCGCAGCTACCTCCACAGCTACCTCCGCAGCTACCTCCACAGCTACCTCCTCGGCTACCTCCACAGCTACCTCCACGGCTACCTCCGCAGCTACCTTCGCAGCTACCTCCACGGCTACCTCCACGGCTACCTCCGCAGCTACCTCCACAGCTACCTCCACAGCTACCTCCGCAGCTACCTCCACGGCTACCTCCACAGCTACCTCTGCAGCTACCTCCACAGCTACCTCCACAGCTACCTCCACAGCTACCTCCGCAGCTTTTCGTTTCCATACGATATGCCATACATTTGACTTCTTTCAGACTCGGCTCCTACTAGCCGATCCCTTCCAAGATATTGCGTAATTTGACGGGCCCCTTGTAATGTCACTGCCTCTGTAGTGCCTCCTGTGTCTTAAAGTACACTTGCTGAGCAGCAGAGGAGACCATGCCTCACAAGTATAGTTTTGCACAGCCAGACTGCTAGCTAGATCTATACTTCCACTCATTTTCAATAATGACGTCGTGCAATTAGGATTTTATTTTTGAGAAAAGGGAGGAAACTAGTGGATACACAAAACCCAAACATGTGGGTGGGGCACTGTAATAATATGGGCAGGGTAAGTGATGTGGGTGAAGACAGGTTGCAATGTGGATGGTGTGGCTTGACGGCAGTGGGTGTGGTGGTGGTGTCCTATGATGCACTGCCCACATCGGGGGCACCACAAAGAGACACTTTGACTGGTTCCATCCTGATCACCTGATTTCCTAAAGCACAAGTATTTGGCACCGTTGGAGTGATGCAGGAACAGAGGGCTTCCTGAGGTGAAATTCAGTATTCGATGGCATTCCTGTGAACGCCTTGCAGCAGGCCAATCAACACCCTACAGAGAGTAACTTTACATCTTAAACTGTCCAACTCCATCCTTTTCAGCTAGCAGGCTTGTAATGGTTTATAGTTAGATGCACACTTGTGTGGGCCAGCACAACTTCAAGTAACCTCCACTGCAGCCAAAAGTGTCACCTCCAGCTTCATTTGTCACTTTATCTCACAGTTCTCTATGTCATATGGCAACACTACGCAACCCTTTGTTTGTCCACCACTGCACAGCCATGCCGACGACTGTGCCAACACTCTGCTGCACAGACAGCACTGTACAGGGCTGAGGTCTGCACTGCTGTCTCCTTTAACCCACACTGTTAGAAATGCCATAGCAGAGAAAGGGTGGACTTCCAGCTAATAAGACTAATACCAATAATGATGGTATATAGCAAATTAAATTAGCCACTCCCACATGCATACCAAGTCATACGGGTACTCCCTAAAACACCATCCATCACGCGACAGAACGTTTTATGAATGAACTGTGTCCTCTCCAAGAGCTGGCTCTCTCACTGTGACAAACAGCAACTGCCACCAAGTAGGACACAGAGACACAAGCTTGGATCTTCTACTTCTGGCATCTCCCTCCCTCAGTCTGGCAGTGCCCCACAATGAATGCCCTGCTGTGGTGTGGTCTGATGTCACATGACCTCAGCATTGGCTCACTGTCTGAGCGGCCCATGGCACGTGGGGTTGTGTGAGCAACATGCCGGGACAAGCTACCCTTGCTCTGTTAGCTAATGACTTCACTCCAGACCACGTCAGTACACACACACACTAGTCTCACGTGACAGTCCCTATTCTCCGCTGTCCTCCCCAGAACGTCTGATGCTCGAGGACTATACACATACGTACCATAAGTGAGTCAACCACACTGAGGTGTCCACATCTCACGGACACACCACACACCTCCCAAGCACCACTTACCGCTGCCTGGCACCAGGCTGGGCGACACCGTGAGTGGCACAGGGACAACCAAATAAAGCTACCACAACAGGCAAGGTAGATATAACTAGGTCTCTTGTACTCACTCACCCCTCCCCTCCCCTCTCCTCCTCACTCCCCACCTTGGCAGAGGTGCTGATGATCCTCTGCTCCTCCTCTAGTGAGGTGATGACAGGAACCCGGCAGCGAGGAAGGTACTCTTCGTGGGTCATCTTGGCCATGTGTCTCGTCACCATCAGAGACAGATCCTCCAACAGGAAGTACCTGGGGGAGGAGAGGGGCGCGGAAGAAAGGGAGAGCCAATCCAAGACCTGGAGAGGGTATGCCTGGAGGGGTCTACACTGGACCAGTGCAGCAGCAGCAGGTTGTGCTGGAGTGTACGCATTTGATTGGTTCTGCATGTCATGTGACTGGTGGTTGATTGATTTTTGAGTCTGTGACCAGTGATGTGTTGGTGGCCTAGAGCAGCCCATGAGTGAGAGACCAGACTGCGCACATGAGAATATGCACAGCATTGCAGTCATCTCGTAGTTCCCTCAACTCCTTTCCCATCATTTTACTCCTGCCTTCTCATTCCCTCTCTTCTCCCCTGCCCACCCCTCCCCCCTCACCTTGCCTCCACAAGCAGCTCCTCACACTCCACGTGGCTCTCTGGTAGAGGAACAGAGCCATCTCTGAGGTAGTTGAGAACAGTGGAGAAGTGTTTGCCGTCACGGTCAATCATCACCCAGCCTGTGCATGAGGGAGGGGAGGGGAGGGGAGGGGGAGAGGAGGGGGAGAGGAGGGAGATGTGTGGTCAGATGCCACAAACATGTAGACTGTGGTGTGTGTTCTCATGGCACAGGGCAGTGTAGGTTGACTAATAACAGTCAACTACTATTGACTCCATGAGTTGAACACAAAACCTAACACACACACACACACACACACACACACACACACACACACACACACACACACACACACACACACACACACACACACACACACACACACACACACACACACACACACACACACACAGACGCATTCCCACTAAGCACCCTCCCCCAGCACACAGCACTTCCGGCAGTGTGTGGCAGCCAGCTATGTGCCGCTCAGCTACACTAGTCACTGCCAGTACACAACAAGAGATGCTCCCTTGCTCTGTGTGCACTGATCTTCCAAAGAGAAGGTCGATGCAGTGTGGTCTGCTATTGACTGACCACAGCTGGCTGAGATGAGGCACACTGACTGACTGTTAGTGTATTGCAAAGCAATTCTGTGCAGCAGCAGAGAAGTGTGCAAGCTAATCACTTTGCCAGCATGTGCATGACGCTGTAGAGGCTCATGCTACAGTATACTGAGAACTAAAGTGTTGTTGAGCTTACACACAGCATTAATTTCAATGCAAGACATTTCGACTGCAAAGGTCACAAAACAGTTTTGTAACTGACAAAGACCTTTGTGGTCGAAGCGTCTTACTCACATTGATATTATTGCTACGTACCTGCAAGGTCAGCAGCACCTTAGCATGTGCATGTCAGCCGGTCGGAGGATGGTGACCGGTGAACGTGACCAGTTCACGCTACGCTGCTGCACTCCTACCTGGAGCAGTCCAGAACAAAAGTGCATAGCAACAGTGAAATTCTCTGGGCAACCTTGCTGGAAAAATTCTCCAGGTAAAATTTTTTACATCGAATTTAACATACGTAATTCATCTGTGAAGGGAAATGGTTGCGTGAGAGGCAATTCCCTACAAGTGTGTTCCCCTAAAACATGTAACTACAACGCTGGGATACAAAATATCAGAGATGTGGAGGGTGCAATACGACAAAGATAACCAGATAAGGACATTTGAGTAGGAACATGGGTACACAGGAGGAGCCAAACATTGCTAAGCAGCCACTTCATGGCTTGGTAACAGAGATTCTAAACAGATGAGTCTTGAACAGCTAGGCTATGAAGTCCTTAAACCAAAATTCAGAATTTGAAGTCAAAATTAGTTATTAGTTGCACAAGAGGGAATTCCCCATAAGTGTGCTCCCTCAAAACCACATGTAATCACAACACTGTGTGCTCTCTTACACATTACAACACTGTGTGCTCCCTTACACATTACAGTACTGTGTGCTCCCTTACACATTACAACACTGTGTGCTCCCTTACACATTACAACACAGTGTGCTCCCTTACACATTACAGTACTGTGTGCTCCCTTACACATTACAACACTGTGTGCTCCCTTACACATTACAACACTGTGTGCTCCCTTACACATTACAACACAGTGTGCTCCCTTACACATTACAACACTGTGTGCTCCCTTACACATTACAACACAGTGTGCTCCCTTACACATTACAACACTGTGTGCTCCCTTACACATTACAACACTGTGTGCTCCCTTACACATTACAACACTGTGTGCTCCCTTACACATTACAACACAGTGTGCTCCCTTACACATTACAACACAGTGTGCTCCCTTACACATTACAACACTGTGTGCTCCCTTACACATTACAACACTGTGTGCTCCCTTACACATTACAACACAGTGTGCTCCCTTACACATTACAGTACTGTGTGCTCCCTTACACATTACAACACAGTGTGCTCCCTTACACATTACAACACTGTGTGCTCCCTTACACATTACAACACAGTGTGCTCCCTTACACATTACAGTACTGTGTGCTCCCTTACACATTACAACACTGTGTGCTCCCTTACACATTACAACACTGTGTGCTCCCTTACACATTACAACACTGTGTGCTCCCTTACACATTACAACACTGTGTGCTCCCTTACACATTACAACACTGTGTGCTCCTTTACACATTACAACACAGTGTGCTCCCTTACACATTACAACACAGTGTGCTCCCTTACACATTACAACACTGTGTGCTCCCTTACACATTACAACACTGTGTGCTCCCTTACACATTACAACACTGTGTGCTCCCTTACACATTACAACACTGTGTGCTCCCTTACACATTACAGTACTGTGTGCTCCCTTACACATTACAACACTGTGTGCTCCCTTACACATTACAACACAGTGTGCTCCCTTACACATTACAGTACTGTGTGCTCCCTTACACATTACAACACAGTGTGCTCCCTTACACATTACAACACAGTGTGCTCCCTTACACATTACAGTACTGTGTGCTCCCTTACACATTACAACACTGTGTGCTCCCTTACACATTACAACACAGTGTGCTCCCTTACACATTACAGTACTGTGTGCTCCCTTACACATTACAACACTGTGTGCTCCCTTACACATTACAACACAGTGTGCTCCCTTACACATTACAACACTGTGTGCTCCCTTACACATTACAACACTGTGTGCTCCCTTACACATTACAACACAGTGTGCTCCCTTACACATTACAACACAGTGTGCTCCCTTACACATTACAACACTGTGTGCTCCCTTACACATTACAACACAGTGTGCTCCCTTACACATTACAGTACTGTGTGCTCCCTTACACATTACAACACTGTGTGCTCCCTTACACATTACAACACTGTGTGCTCCCTTACACATTACAGTACTGTGTGCTCCCTTACACATTACAACACTGTGTGCTCCCTTACACATTACAACACTGTGTGCTCCCTTACACATTACAACACAGTGTGCTCCCTTACACATTACAACACTGTGTGCTCCCTTACACATTACAACACTGTGTGCTCCCTTACACATTACAACACTGTGTGCTCCCTCAAAACCACATGTAATCACAACACAGTGTGCTCCCTTACACACATTACAACACTGTGTGCTCCCTCAAAACCACATGTAATCACAACACTGTGTGCTCCCTCAAAACCACATGTAATCACAACACTGTGTGCTCCCTTACACATTACAACACTGTGTGCTCCTTTACACATTACAACACTGTGTGCTCCCTTACACATTACAACACTGTGTGCTCCCTTACACACATCACAACACTGTGTGCTCCCTTACACATTACAACACAGTGTGCTCCCTTACACATTACAACACTGTGTGCTCCCTTACACATTACAACACTGTGTGCTCCTTTACACATTACAACACTGTGTGCTCCCTTACACATTACAACACAGTGTGCTCTCTTACACATTACAACACTGTGTGCTCCCTTACACATTACAACACAGTGTGCTCCCTTACACATTACAACACTGTGTGCTCCCTTACACATTACAACACTGTGTGCTCCCTTACACACATCACAACACTGTGTGCTCCCTTACACATTACAACACAGTGTGCTCCCTTACACATTACAACACTGTGTGCTCCCTTACACATTACAACACTGTGTGCTCCTTTACACATTACAACACTGTGTGCTCCCTTACACATTACAACACAGTGTGCTCTCTTACACATTACAACACTGTGTGCTCCCTTACACATTACAACACTGTGTGCTCCCTTACACATTACAACACTGTGTGCTCCCTTACACATTACAACACAGTGTGCTCCCTTACACATTACAACACTGTGTGCTCCCTTACACATTACAACACTGTGTGCTCCCTTACACATTACAACACTGGAACACAAAACCTCACAAATGTGGACGGTGCACTAATACAAAGATGGAGAGCATTAGGGGATAGTCGGTAAATGTCAATGCGTAGACAGGAGGAACTAAAGATTGCTAAGCAGCCACTAAACGGCACAGAAAATAGACTGTGCAATTAAGCAGATATACCTTGCACGACCAAATAAGCATGTGCAAAAGATGCAGTGTAAGTAGAAGCACCTCATTAGGGTGCACCTCGCTAGGGTGCTCCTCGCTAGGGTGCTCCTCGCTAGGGTGCTCCTCGCTAGGGTGCTCCTCGCTAGGGTGCTCCTCGTTAGGGTGTTCCTCGCTAGGGTGCTCCTTGCTAGGGTGCACCTCGCTAGGGTGCTCCTTGCTAGGGTGCACCTCGCTAGGGTGCTCCTCACTAGGGTGCTCCTTGCTAGGGTGCACCTCGCTAGGGTGCTCCTCACTAGGGTGCTCCTCACTAGGGTGCTCCTTGCTAGGGTGCTCCTCACTAGGGTGCTCCTTGCTAGGGTGCACCTCGTTAGGGTGCTCCTCACTAGGGTGCTCCTTGCTAGGGTGCACCTCGCTAGGGTGCTCCTTGCTAGGGTGCACCCCGTTAGGGTGCTCCTCACTAGGGTGCTCCTTGCTAGGGTGCACCTCGTTAGGGTGCTCCTTACTAGGGTGCTCCTTGCTAGGGTGCTCCTCGCTAGGGTACACCTCGCTAGGGTGTTCCTCGCTAGGGTGCACCTCGCTAGGGTGCTCCTCGCTAGGGTGCTCCTCGCTAGGGTGCTCCTCGCTAGGGTGCTCCTCGCTAGGGAGCACCTCGTTAGGGTGCTCCTCACTAGGGTGCTCCTTGCTAGGGTGCACCTCGCTAGGGTGCTCCTTGCTAGGGTGCACCTCGCTAGGGTGTTCCTCGCTAGGGAGCACCTCGTTAGGGTGCTCCTCACTAGGGTGCTCCTTGCTAGGGTGCTCCTCGCTAGGGTGCACCTCACTAGGGTGTTCCTCGCTAGGGAGCACCTCGTTAGGGTGCTCCTCACTAGGGTGCTCCTTGCTAGGGTGCACCTCGCTAGGGTGCTCCTTGCTAGGGTGCACCTCGCTAGGGTGCTCCTTGCTAGGGTGCACCTCGCTAGGGTGTTCCTCGCTAGGGAGCACCTCGTTAGGGTGCTCCTCACTAGGGTGCTCCTTGCTAGGGTGCTCCTCGCTAGGGTGCACCTCACTAGGGTGTTCCTCGCTAGGGAGCACCTCGTTAGGGTGCTCCTCACTAGGGTGCTCCTTGCTAGGGTGCACCTCGCTAGGGTGCACCTCGCTAGGGTGCTCCTCGCTAGGGTGCTCCTCGCTAGGGTGTTCCTCGCTAGGGAGCACCTCGTTAGGGTGCTCCTCACTAGGGTGCTCCTCACTAGGGTGCTCCTTGCTAGGGTGCACCTCGCTAGGGTGCTCCTCGCTAGGGAGCACCTCGTCGCTAGGGTGCTCCTCGCTAGGGTGCTCCTTGCTAGGGTGCACCTCGCTAGGGTGCACCTCGCTAGGGTGCACCTCGCTAGGGTGCTCCTCGCTAGGGTGCTCCTCGCTAGGGTGCTCCTCGTTAGGGTGCACCTCGCTTAGGAGCTCACTCAATGGGCCTCACACTGTCTCTAGGGCACGGCTATGTACATACGTATGCACTCCAGCTGCACCCTCTGTTGACATCAGCTAATGGCACGTGCACTGGGATACAAACAACCAGCACCTGTCAAGCTCACACACCCACTCCCAATCCTCTTCTGCTCTGCTCAGAAAAAGCAGCCGGGGTACATGGAAGCCGTGTGCATGCATGTATGGTCATGTGCATACTTGGCACATGACCAGGGGGGAGTGGGCATGGCTTGACAGCAGGCCGACTAGACGCAGTATGGCAACGCTCATTCACTTTGTCATACCACTGCTAAGGGCATCCTCGTTTGGCAGCACTCGAGGTAGCACACCCACGGTCACTGGGCTCTGTCATTAATACACCCCACTTCCTCCCCCCCTCCCCCCCACCTGCTTCATCCTTGTGGACCTCCATCCTGCCACTGAACATGGCCCGAAGCATACCGTCCCGCTTGCACAGTGTACCCACTGTCGTCTGGAACAGAGAACCACCCACGTTCAGTTTGACGTACTCATTGGACAGCCTCAACTTCAGCCCCACTTCGCCCTCTTGGTCGCTCGAGTCGGACTGGTCCTCCACCGGGGAGGGGCTATCGCCTCTCAGTTCTTCAATTCGACCCACCTTCGCCACAGCCATCCTCTGGAGTGAAAAACGATCAATGCCAGGCCCTCTTTTTATGCCATGGCGTCCATTTTCTCCGTTTGCAACTAAATTTAGAAGCACTCTAAAAATAGTAACTTGATCACGTGACAGTTGTCCCAAGAAACGCAAGTTGCGACGTAAATGGCCGACTAAGCAGACCATGCCAAAAGGGAAGAGAGCGAGGTCTAAGCAGTCTACGCTTGACTCTCAATACAAACAAGTTAGAAGAAGTACTCGTACTTCACAAAAGGGGAAGGATGTCGAGGAGGACGCGATACTTGAAGGACAACTCAATGGCATGCCGACTGCTAAGCCTGAGGCCCAACAAGGTAAACTCTGTCGTGTGTGAAGGAATGTTCTAGCGCAGACTCAGCTCCACAACACTCGCTGGTCTGTAGATATTCTTGTTCTGTTTGCAGAGGCTTTGAAGTAGCTAGGTTTGCCTTGCATTGCTTGTCCTCAGAGCTAACGGATTAGGAGGGAGTCAGACCCGGCATTGACATGGGAAATGAGTATTTATTATACCTTTCAACCAGTGTGTATGTGTACAAGTGTACAAGGAGTACTTTACTGCTGTAATACGTAATTACGTATGGAATATTGCCACAATAGGTTGTGTCGTTGTGCTCGTCTTTTAGAGAAATTGTCTGTGACAGAAAGTGAACAGGAACTGCTGAGGCAGTTTGATCTTAACCCTGACTTTGGGCCCAGCATCGGTGAGTAGAGGAAATGTTTCATTCTAAACCCACTTTAGTAGATGAACCTCGCTGATCAATCTGTCCTTGTATCAATTTACCTTGCTAAACAGCTTCTGTGGAAGCTACATACACGTGTGAGGAAAGTCACCAATCACATACGTGACTGTGTGGTGCTTGTGGGTGCATGTACCCCCCTTTCAATAGTTGAGTGTGTATGTGCATGGAGAGCTGAAATTACCTCAAACACTCGGTGTCAGCGTTCGCATTTGCATAACAATGAGTACCCATACATGTAGGCATTAGTGTTTGAATGAGTCCACAGAGTCACTTGTGTATGTATGTGTGTGTGTATATGACTAGGAGTCAACATGCAGTAAGGAAATACCCCCACATGCATGCCAGCTGAGCTACATATGCCCTTACAGTATGTATGCATGCCACCTGGTGTTGCTGTGTACACACCCGCCCCCCTACCCCACCCCACCCCACCCCACCCCCTGCTGGCAGACATTACGAGGCTTGAGCGCTGGGAGAGGGCGGCCAAGTATGGGAAATCCCCTCCTCCTAAGATACGTGAGCTGATTTTGAAACACCCCGACAACAAGGATGTCAGTGAAAGGTAGGTACAGCAGTGGGCAGGACCAGAGCTGTTAGTGCGTGTGTGTGTGTGTGTGTGTGTGTGTGTGTGTGTGTGCAGTAGCTGTAGCTAATGCAGTCATGTACGGCTTGTAATGTGCATGCACTGTGAATTCACATTTGCACATGATCACCATACTCTGTAATCTGCTTATCCCTCCCACCAGTGTCTGGTCAGGATACAGTTTGTGATTGTGCATGTGTATGGACCCAGAACACGAGGCCATGAGTGCTGTTTTGCAAGTCATTGTTTTCCTCCATTTTTACAGCTCAAAAACATTTTCAGACTTCACTTTGAATAGTATGTATTTTCTGTATATCGCATAGTTTATTGTGTTAATACTGTTGTCTTTGCCTTTTTCTCTGTACGTCCACATGACATGGAAGAGAGGCCTTCCTCCCATGTGTTACCTATGCTCATAACAAATTAAGCTAATCACGGTGCAGGGGTTGTAGTCACTTGAGATGTGTCGGGGGGAGTATACCGTAATCATCAATTTAGGGTTCTCATCATTATGGTTTAAGCATAGCATACACAATGTATAAAATGATCTAGAAAAGTACAATAGTTACTACAGTATATTCCAAAATAGTATTGGATGCACAGTTACTTGTGTATAATATGATCGAGTACAATATTATACTACAGTATATACCTAAACAGTATTGTTTACGCAGTTACTGCATCTTAAAAGTGATTAAGTACTGCGGGTATGCCCTGTTGTCATTGTAGATGACAAATATGGTGGGCTTCTGTACATTGTTAACTGTGGAGTGGCACCATTGGGTTGTTGATGGGTTCATTGGTGGAGGGACTCTCATATTACGTCTACCATGTTCGAAGACCCCCGTCAAGACACAGCAACGGTAGATGCGTTTGTGGCCATTCCTGTCCTTCTTAGAGTAACCATCATTAGCAGAGTAACTTGCATCTCGAGCAAAGTAGATTCCTTGGCCATGCATGTGACCTACCAGAGGGGCAAAAACCAAAGTGCATTCATTAAATCAAAAGTCCAATTTCAAATCTCAGTCTCACCTCAAAAATAGTCTCACCTCTCTAACTAGCACAATTCTCTATGCCCAATACAATGCATGGAGGTAGGATGTGAGCGCTGAGCATGCATGAGTATGCGTACTGTTTGTGCATGAATGCCTCTGCGTATAATTATGTTCACAGAGTTGGGTTTGCCTGCAGACTGTGTGTACACACTCACCGACATTTGCCCCTGCCAAGTTTGTAACAAAGCCATTGCTGTTGATGCTGTCAACATTTTCGACAGGGCATCCATGGTAGAGCATCCTCTCAGCTGGAATTCCTGCTGGGGTAACCCGTACCGTATCCTGTTTGTGCGCTTGGTATGCCTGCCATAGCTGGTGATTCTGGATGCGTTCAATCCTCACTATGGTGACCTTACGCACAACAGAACTCTCAAACTCACTCGCAACCTCCTCGAACTCCTTGGAGCCCTTCCTCACTTCCACAGCAAGGTCTTGTCCTTCCCATGATCCTGGTCTGGCGAAGCCTATTGCACATAGCATTATTAAAATGAAATTTCAATGAAAATGAGAAGAGATTTAGGAATGCCCAAAAAAGCAAAGAAACAAGTGTCGTTGACCCATCTCATTTCTTTGGGAATCACTGTATTCCTAAATTCCTTGCAGTGCATGGTCCCAAGTAGCTACACTCCAAAGTGTCACAGAGCACGTGTAGCTATGAGCTTTCACCATATACACTCCCAAAGGCATGTGTTCTGTTAGTTAGGAACATTCAGCAGGCATCATGCATACATCCTATGCATAGAGATTGGAGTGATGCAGCTGCAAGGGATTTAGGAATGCTGTGTTCAGTTTAGCCATATATTGAGACATGTGTTTAGCGAGCTAGCTATGTGTGATTTAGGCTGTTCTGTATATATAATATGTCATAGAAAAACGTTTCCTGCCAGCGACAATGCTGCATAGGATACATGGTCTCGTAGCCACCCCGTTTCCACTGCTGCAGAGAACATGGCTGGCAGATATGGGTATGCAACAAAATGGCAGCATCGGGGTATGTCTATACATCGGGCAAACCAATTTCATGTTCCTTCCAACGCTGCGCGAATTGGATTGCCACCAGTTCTCGTTTATTAGAGGTTCAGATACATCCGCATGTCCTAGTAAAAGACTAGGACCCATAGGCGGTCTGTGTCAAGTGCTAGATGTGCGCAAATATTCAGTAGGAAGTAGAATAATAATACGAAAACATGAAACAGGGTAGCAGCGACCTACAGCGCTTTTCTCTTACGCAAAGTCCAGGTTGCTTTTGGGCACACTGTCTCCTCAGCACCTTGAAAGAAGCCTATCCCATGGCCTTCCATTGTTCCTGTTCACCACTGTTTCGCTTATTTCGCCGACGCACACTAATACGTTAGACAGGAACTGCCATTTTGAATGAGGGGCATTCCTATATCAGATGTCACTACCGTGACATCTGATATAGGAATTGTAATGTTGACACCATGCATTCTGTGTCCTTTCATCTCTCATTGCCAGTGGAGCGTGCATGCATGTGGACAATGGTGGTGACCACAACAAACGCACCTTCCTCCCTCCGTACCCTGTGTACTTGTGTGATCATGGCAGCCTCAGCTCCTTCCTCAACACGCCTCTCCATATCAACGGTCACTTGCTCATCGCTCCTTTCTCGTTTGAAGGTCACTGTTTTGCGTTGCAACTGATGTGCCTCCTCCAGTTCATAGCACTCCCCTGGACCGTATGACCTGGCCATGCCTTCTGGCCCACAGGTGTACGTCCAATGATAGTGTTGCAGAGCACTAGAGACCTGCTTGTTGATAGCTATTATGTGGTTAGCCACAGCAACTAAGGCATGTTCTAGATCGCTTGCAGCTTGCTGCACATTCTCTTTTGGGCCAAATAGCTCGGCTCGAGTGGGATTGTGATGGATCATCACCTTCAAGTGGGCAGCCTTAGCATTGGCCTGGAAAGCTGTCACGAAGCTTGTTGGGAGATCCTTGATAGTTTCATCTTCAATCACTTTTCTCTGGATCATTTCGTCTACTTTCTGATGCAATTCTGCTTCAGCCCGTGAGCAGTGGTAATCGGATTCAGCCAGAATATAGAACTCCCTCGGAGTGCCCATGGGGGGCGTCCCTTTGGGAGGCGGGTCCAGCTGCAGTGTGGGCAACTTTAAATCTGGATAGTCAGGCACCGTCCCAGGCGTAGGGTGAACGTCTTCGTGGTTGTGTTGTGGCTCTGCACTGGCAGGATTGGCTCCACACCGCTGCTCAACTTTGCTGAGGAAGAGAGTATGTACTCTCTCTTCAAATCCCACAAGAATCACCTTCTTGATGGAGGTAGACGACCTATTCTGTATGAGGTAGTCAAAAGTAGAGCTAACGAGTGCTTCAACTGCCACGTCAACTGGAAACTTGAGGTTACCAATGCCAATAGCTGGGAAGGCTATCGACTGTAGCCTGCGGCTGTCGCATTCCGCCAGAGCACTCTGCACTACACTCTGCAGGGACTGCATGTGCAGTGTGAGTGCGAGGGAGGACCAACAATCACTATTTGACTGTTTTGCAAGACAAGCCTCTCAAAGGGGATATAGTATATCTCATCTGCTTTTCTTGATTGAGGGGAGAGTATTGAGTAATATAGTACAGTCGCTGGAGTTCATAATCAATCTATCAAATTTTCATATTTTCTGAGTACACAACAGACAATCTTTCTGTGTGCGATGATTAAGAGTTCCAGTCAGACACCATTTTGTAATTCAAATCCATCACATGTGACTCCTGATGTGCTAGTCATACTGGTGCCTCTTCTTCTTCTTCCAAAATGGCGGTGCTCCAGGTTCGTTGACTTTACTAAGCTTTGATTCAGTTTGTCTTCGTTTATGCAATCCTTTGATCAAATGAGAAGTATTTAAGAGCATAGTAATAGTAAGGCAGTGCAAAGGCTAGTAAGAACGTTTTGAAGAAGAAACAGCTGAACGAAGAACAGGCCAAAAATATGTAATAGTTACTACAGGGCTTCTAGGGCGTAACGTGTTTATTGTGCGAGACCCGAGGGCGAGTACAATAAACACGTTATGCACTATAGAAGCCCTGTAGTAATTATTTTATCGCAAGAATAGTCGCCCCAAAAGCGCGGTCGGATTTGAATTGTTGCATCCTGTTCCGAGCGAAGAATACTTAAACGTCCTCCGCTTTACACGGGCGAAGAGAACAGCAAGCGCTTCGACTTCGTGATCGACGACAACAACTTTGAGGAACACACCCGCGGATTTGTACTGGCTACCACTGCCGCCAACACTCAGAAGTGCATATAGTAGTTCTATTGGGTTTGCTGTTGGAATCATCTGCGTAGGTGTTGGGTGACCTTTGGAAGGTGTTGTTTGCATAGCTAATTGATATAGCCATATATGGAAGTGTTAGGGGCGCTTGTCACGTTACCTGCCCTAACCGCAGGGTTGGTACACGATTTATCACCCGGGCGGTGCCTTTGATCTATGACGTCATCATGCGATAAATAAAATTGTCGCCCTGGAGGCTTTTATTACCTGATTACAAATCGTCTTTCTTATCATTCACTATCTACCCAATGAACAAAAGTTGATCACAGAGATGTTCAGGGGGCCAATGCTGTTTAAAATCTTAGTAAAATCTTGCTTGTGAGTTACAGCTCCAAATGGTACTGAGGTAGATGCCCCCACAAGGTTTTTGAACTCAAAGTACTTGCTTTTGGTATAGTAATCACATCCAGAGGAAAAATACGCAAGAGTCACATGTGATGGATTTTGATGACAAAATGGTGTCAGACTAGAACTCTTCACCCATCGTACACACAAAAGGTTGTCTGTTGTGTATATAGCTACTTGCGATACTACATGATACATCTAGCTAGTCCGGTATGTATAGGTTACTGCATTATCTCTATTTATTACAAGCTCAGTGAGTATTAGTCTTGGCCTTCATGCCTCGATAAACATAGAGCCTCGGTCAGATTGGCAATGGATCTCCCTACCATACTTTATGGAGTATATTACATGGTGATTGTGCAACTACTGGAACATATATAAGCAATGTGAGGAGGTACCGAGGCTTCTGACCAAAAATGGTACGTGAGGACATTATGGCAATCATTCAGCTATCACACTCAAACAATGACTGTTCCGTGCACACCCACCAACATTATACTCATATAGCACAGTATGAGCAATTTACGCAACATAGATAGAATACAATAATACTGAATTATTGTATTCTATCTATGTTGCGTAAATTGCTCATAAAACCTTTTCGTTCGCTTATGATGCAACAATGAGCCTCTACAATATCATAAAATTAATTTGTTGTGTAAGTCATACATGGAGGCTAGGTCAACATGGTGAGTGGCTTACCGCTACAGACTTCTCAGGAGACTTAGAGTGCGTCATGACATTTCCATGAATGACACACTGGGCCTGCAGTTTGCCCGGTACAGTGACAGCTATGTCTCCAAACTTCAGTGGGCCGCGGTCCTTCACATACTGTGAGCATTCCCTCTGGAGGGCAGGGCCAGCCACAGCAGCGAGATCTGCACCAATCTTGCTATTCCGCAATAGTAGAGCATCATTGGAAGAGTTGACAAGTGCGTCAACCTATGTGGTGAAGGTGACATGCACTTTAACTTAATTGTGTCATGTTTAAACAGGTGGCATATTTCCTGCTACACATTGGTCTACATGTTCTGTGTATACTTCCTGGTGTATACAACAGCAGAACGAGCCTGGTTTCCAAATTAGAGCATTGCGAGGTGGTCCAATATATGTCTTGTAGATTCTTGGGAAGAATGGTATCGTTTCGGGAAGCATTTTCAGGCAAAAAGTTCTTTTGTTGTGCACTCACCGTATTATATATTTAGTATATAGATAGTACGGTGATGGTGCAACCATAGGAACTTAAGCATTGCAAGATGGTCCGATATATGTGATATCACTTTGGGGCAGAAACCGTGTTATTTTGGGAAGTGTTTTCATGCAAACGCTTCGTCTGCTGCGCAATCACTGTACTATATCGAACATATAATATAGTAGGTCAGTATATAGCCTCTATATATGACCTCAGCAGTATATTTACCTCAGCACTTCGCAGCTCAGTAAACATGTCGCCTTGGATCGTATATATTGGCTATAGACCTCCCTACTGTTGTACTATATGTATTACATAGTATGGTAGGTTGGTCATAGCCTCTATATATGACCTTGACGGTATCTTGAGTTGTATATATATATATACATCGGCTATACATCTATATGTACCATATATAATTATTACATGCACTTTATGGACAATTATATATAGCATTATAGGAAGAGGGGAGCACAAACGTCGGTGAACTACTTATATTACTCAATTTCCAAAGCTCTTGCTCCTGCTATATACTTGTGAAGGAGTCCTGTGTTAGCAACGTAAGAGCACTTGTTTTGCAAATTCTATTCATAAATATCCTTGCCAAATTTGACAGCGATTTAAGAAAAATCTTTGCTGGTGATAATTGTGCCAGGTGTATATTCTGATCCTAATTGGCAAATGTATAATATGTGAGATTTGCAAGTAGAAATCACAGATTAGAACAAATTGCTGCCGTTGGAAAATGGTGTCAAAAATGTGAAGGTGCAAAAAGTGGCATGAGCAATACTACCAAGTACTTCAAGGAACTGCGAAGGAATATTACATGCTTACTAACCTATTCAAGCACACTATGCACCTTTTGATGCCAAAAGTTGATCTTGCTTTCATATAACTGCGTGTACTCACCATTTTCTATTTATCAACTGAATGACTGTTATCAAGACATGATGCAATGCAGAATCGTTTCCTCTAGATTTTCCATGTGAGCAAATTTTTAAAGACATTTTGTTGCGAAGTCATGTGTCATTGTTACAAGTTGTGCACCTTATAACTTGCCACAGAAGTGTCGTAGAACAAAGCTCAAATGGAAAAGTTATTGAGTGAACTATAGGCTTTGGAAAACAGCCCTTTCCATGTCAGCATCTTGCAAGGTAGCTATCCACATGATGATTTACCAAAATCATCTGTTTCAGCCGGGCCAATCAGCTACTGTCATGCAACATTCATGTGAATTCCTAATCAACCTCCATATATATTAGTATGGAGTGCCATTCAGGTTATACCTTGCATTCACAAGTTCGGGCAAATTAGCTGTTTCACTGTCCGACTTACGTAAGTGGAACTGTCTCACTTACAAGTTGGACAGTTCCAAGGGAGTAGGAGCAGGAAGCGCCCATGCAAATGATTGTTTTTGGAGTATTTTCCCATGCTTGACATGTTGCAATTTTAGAACTGCTGTAGCTCTTCAAGAGATCTCTTTGCAGGGAAATGAGGGAACAACTCGTCTTCTGACAATGAATTATCAGGAGCGATCTGTGTCCCCCAGTGCTAGCTACACTTTCAAGACACTTTGCAGGTGCTGTACAGTACAGTCCATGAGGACCTGGCAATCCCGGATTCACCTCTTTCAGATCTCTTGTTATAGGTTTTCCACTGCTCACCAACAAATGCAGATTTCTTCGGTTTTGCTTCTGCTTGATCTCAGATTCTTTGCTCGGGTCTATATACCACAGTGGAGTTTGCACTACCAAGACGATGGCTTACACTGCCAGTGCAAGGATTCTGCTGTATACGCCGCCTTTCGATGGTGGTTTACACTTGAGATGAGATCAGCATAGGATTTAGCTTGCTTCGCTAGGTGCCCTGAAGGCCAAAATCAAGTTGCCATCCAGCGAGGGAAGGCTGCATCAGTTTTGGGCATGGCTCACGTGATTTACAATGTATTTATTTAATTCATGATTTGCTTTGTCTCCTCAGGAGGCTGCTTAGGTTTTTGCTAGTTTCTTTCTGCTAATTTTAACTTCATTTCAAAAGTATTATAATATTATAAAACCAACAGTCTTTGCCCAAAATTGTGAATGCATAGTTTTGACCTGAATGGCACCCCATAATTAACAGCATTGTATAAATTACTGGTTAAGCCAGTGCAAAGCCACGCACTGTTGTTTAATGCAAACAGGAACACTTTCCTTTGTTACTGATGTAGATTTGTGCAGCAAATACCGCACTACAGACAAATCATTCCCCGTCAGTCATTCGCACATCACATGCAGTCACATCCGTATAGCCATGAAAACGGCTATGGTTTCACTGTTATCAAAACGGTTACTGTTATGATAACCGTTACTGTTCATTTTGCCATGACCCACATGCAAAAACACGGAAAACTTACCCTTTGTTTAGAAATCTTTCCTCTTTCAACACGAAACACATCTCTCAGTGGCTGCACACTATTACAAGTGACCAGTGCACTGCAGTCCGGGGAAGGCCTGGACACGTGCACTGGCCCGCAGTTATCGCTTCGGAAGATCTTCTGGATGCCCGGCTTATCTACATAAACAGCTTTTGCAACCAGTGATTTTTGCATCTCAATAATCCTGCCCCATATCTTCTGCACATTTTCAGGTTTTCCTCGTACCCGAACACGTACATCGCCTTTGGGATCAGCTGACTGCTGCTGAAAGACCCTGCAGTCTAGTTGATTTTCAACATCACACCATTTGCTTGAATGCTTCATAACTTCAAATTGATCTTTACTCAGCTCCATCATCATGTCGTCAACCAATAACTGACAAATGTGATCTTGCACTGTCTGTTTGATGCTTGTGATGTCTCTGCATTCACCCACCAGCTTCACCGTGTTGCCTTCCAGAAGAATCTGAACGCCTGGATTATTTTGCTCAACGCAATCCTTCAAGTATTCCCATGCACCTTTGGCCTCTGTGTGCAAGATTGCATGGTCTGCGCTGGTGGTGCTGTCAACAATGTATTTCATCATCAACTTATCTTTACAGTCGTCAGCCTTTGATTTAAGCTCAGAGACGATAATAAGCCTAGTATCAGATGATGTGTCCAGCTTGAAGCAGGCACACTGGCAGGATTTGGCCAGTTCCTTTAGGCCCTCCTTTGCTGGAGTAGTCAACAGAAAGTTGACAACTTCAGGAGCAAGACAGCTGTCAACTGTGTGAAGAGACGCTGCCTCAACTATTCTCTTATACTCCAGACAGGCGTTCTTTGGACCCGTAATGTGCAAGACATCCTGGTCAACATGCACAGAGACATTTTGGTCCTTGGGTATGGAGCCAAAGTAGGCAAGGCTAGCACGAGGTAAGGAGCCCATTTTTATATTGTGCAGTGTATTAGTGGATAATGTATCTGTCAGGTTTGATGGGCACTCAATGCTCACTTCCCGTCCTGCCACAGACTCGCAGCAGGCTCGCACTTCTCCCATCACTGCAGGGGAACATAAGAAGCAGTATAATCAAAGTTAACTGTGCATGCACGTGTACCAGTTCTGCCATATGACTGCTAGGAGTAGACTGGGCTACAGCTACAGACAGCCATGAAGCGGCTATGTGCAACAAGTTGTGTATCTCCCTCACCTGCTGATGGATCAGTAATGGTAACAACTGCGGTGCCATCACACAGTACAATATTGGGCTTCCACTGTGCAAACACTCCAGTGAGTGCTTCTTTACTTCGGTACTTCACAGGAGTGTAAAACATCTTGAAGGCTGTTAGGCTCGGTGCACATTCATTGCTGACCCCAGGGAAACTGAAGATTCCTGCAAGCATACTAAGCTGATCTGGGAGGGAAAGCAGTAACACAGGTGAGCAATGATAGTGCGGGAAGAGCATCAAAAGAAAAGTGGTGACAGTACTACAGCAGGAGTATCCATAGGAACCCATCTGCAAGGGGTGTATGGATACAGGAGGACACATATAATCTATGTAAATACCTTTCTTTCGTTCATCCACAAAGATCAGGGCCATTTGTGCATTGATGATGAGGACATCATAGTCCCCTTTGTCACGGGACAGCACAACATCAGACGCATCTTGTGCATCACGAATGCGAGAGACAAACGTAGCCTCTTGTTCACGCTCTGGTAACTGCATCCCAAACACAAGGACACTGCAGCTGTAGTCCTCCTTCAAGGAAGACAGCGGGACGAGGAAGAAGCGAACTGCAACTCCAGCCACTTCAGCTGATTTTTTCACAGCTATTTTCTCAGCATCTAAAACCATAACGGGAAGTGAAATTGACAGTAGCTATTGGCATGTCTGTGTCAGTCTATCAGTGGTGTGTGCTGCCATATAGCGGTCTGTGTATCTGTGTATATCACATTGCGTACGTAGCTAGCCATGCAGCTAGCTCGTTTTGCGCACCTTCTTCTCTATCACAGAGGACAAAGGCTGAACGTCTGGACAGCCTCATCTCCACCTTAGTACTAGTTGGACTAAGCAGGAGGTCCTTCAACAGATAGTCTTCGATGTCCTTTTTCGCTGGAGAGCGCTCATCCTCCTTCCAAGAGACGCGAGCAACGCCTGAATTGGAGCTATGATTGGAGTCTGGGTTGTGGTGTCGTATCGAAGTAGCTGATGCGAACCGCGGCATGCTTTTGAGGTGAGCCAACATCTCTTCCCGATATTCTTGACGCAGTGCAGCAATTAGACTAACCCCTCCCTCCTGCTGTGTCACGCCCAGACCACACACAGATTAGTCTCGCGCGTCAGCCATACACATCTGTGCGATATCCTCGCGTGCGCGTGTCCAAATTGCCACAAAACCTTCACAGCGCTTTGGAGCCCCTACCGTAGAGTGTCCTCGAGGGGGCAACGTGCGCAAATACGCTACAGCCGAGGAGTGTGCGGCGAAAAAACAGAAAACGACCGTCCGCCATTTTGGTTTTACGGAGAAAGTATACGGAGTTCCGTTTTCAACAAACCGCAACAATTACAACACCTACACAACTAATGGTGCGCATAGCAGTGGAAGCTCGCCGGAGGCTAGTCTGGCTAGCTAGACCGTCCCATCTAATCGCCGGGGCGCTTAGGGCGTTTAAGTGGGACGGTCTAGCTAGTTATGTAATTATTTTTTTTACGTTGTTCTATTATTGTGCAATTGCGAATGATCGCCTGCGACAATCACGTGGGCCAATCACACGCGCACTACACTATTTTATGCGCACTTACGTAGGTCTAGGATATGAGGTGGTCTAGCAATGCAAATTGCAGGGCAAAAATTTCTTTCCCCAAATCTTTCTATGCTGCCTGAATCTCCATGGCTTCTTATATATGAAAACCCAGAAGCTGCACAAGTCATCATGTTTCAGCACTCCAGTGCTTTGCCATTGTGAAGCTCTTTGTTGGAGCTGCTATTGTGAAAGCGCCAAAGCAGAGAAACCCACTGAAGGCGGGTTTCTAGGCTAGTAAATTATGATTGATGAATTCATGCATAAACTACGGCGCCATTGCCATTTTAAGGTGCACATGTGGGCCAGGTCAGGTCTTGGCTCCTTGGTTGTAGGTGGAGGGTGAAGGGAGGCACCCTGATGTCAAATGACTTCCTATCCTGCCTCTCCATCTTGAAGGTACCCTCAAAGAGGCGGGGTTATAGGAAGGTGTGTGTGTGTGTTGTGTTGTGTGTGCATGTGTGTTGTGTGTGTGGCTCACATGTAACTGCTAGGAGACTGCATGTGAGACGTGACTGACACACAGTGAGCCACCCCTGGAAATGTATCTAGCCGTACATATTGGCTGTATCACTACTCTCCCCTTTTCCTCATGTGCCATCAACTTTGCTTTCACTTGGCATATTTCTAAGGCAATGTGTAGGTGGAACTTTGAATTCACTGTTGCAAAATAGAACTACCATGGTGCATAACATTAATATTATGAATTGCTATATTGCAATTGGTCATGCATTGATCATCTTGTGGCACTTGAGATCAGCTGATGGTGTTGTACTTAAGTTTAAGTTGCGGTTGAATAAGGGCTCTTTGGTCGCCATGTGAACTTGTTACATGCACGTAACATGCAGTGTGAATGCCATGCAGGAGTGTCCAATGTGTCATGTGTATATGCATGACGAGCCAGCCACACAAGCATGCAGTCCCAATATAAAAAGTACATTTTATGTCAGCTATATACTGTATGTATATGCCTTGTAACACACACGTCACCTGGTGTTGCTGTGGACCTACCCCCACCCCACCCTGCCCCACCCCCTGCTGGCAGACATTACGAGGCTTGAGTGCTGGGAGAGGGCGGCCAAGTATGGGAACTCCCCTCCTCCTAAGATACACGAGTTGATTTTGAAATACCCCCGACAACAAGGATGTCAGTGAAAGGTAAATAGGGCAGGACCAGAGCTGGTGGTGCATGTGCGTGTGTGTGCGTGCGTGTGTGTGTGTGTAATGCAGTGGCACTGCTTTTCTCACAGGGGATACAGCTTGTGATCACAGGTCTGGAGCAGGTCAACGCAAGCATGTTTGGAACGCAAGGAAGCTTTTACCCTACGCTATTGCTCTGTCTGCCAAAGCTAAACATTTAATTTTTGCAACTTACTTATTCACACCCCAGTCTTATACGATTATTTTTAGTCACAAGTGTGAGACAGCCATTTATATTGCTTCCATATTATGCATTTTGCAAATACAAAGAAAATACTGCACTATGAAATGTATAAATTAAGTCTTTGCATGGTAGACTTCTAACACTCAGTGAATGTGATCAGATGTTGGGGATACACCCTGTTGTTCTCATAGATGACAAATATGGAGGGGCTCTTTTCGTTCTCCACTGTGGAGTGGCACCACTTGGTGGTTGATTCATTCAGTGGTGGGGGTACTTTCATATTAGCTCTACCAACCTTGAAGACTCCTGTCAAGACACAGCAATGGTAGATGTGTTTGTGGCCATTCCTGTCCTTCACAGAGTAATTGCTACCAGCAGAGTAACTTGCATCTCGAGCGAAGTAGATTCCTTGGCCATATGCTGTAGCTACGTATGTACAAGAAGACAAGTAAAACACGTCTTTAGCGTCACATGGTGAAAGTACAAGCTGTATGCATGTGCCATCTCTGCTTGTACAGCCTGTCCCATACATAGATAGATTGCTTGTGAAATTTATATATATACATATATATGTACGTGCATTCCATTCACTGGGTGTATTAGTGGACTTACCATTACTTGTTCCTGCTAATCTTGCTGTAAATCCATTGGTATTGATGCTATCAACACACTTGCCTGGACACCCATGGTAGAGCATCCTCTCAGGAATGTTAGTGTGCTGCATGACATCTTGCTTGTTTGCTTGGTATGCCTGCCATAGCTGGTGATTCTGGATGCGTTCAATCTTCACTATGGTGACCCTACGCCCAACAGAACTCACAAACTCACTCGCAACCTCCTTGAACTCCTTGGAGGTCTTCTTCACCTCCACAACAAGGTCTTGTCCTTCCCAGAGCTTAGGTCTGGCAAAGCCTATTGTACAGATGGGAACAGAAATGTGACCTACCAGGCATTTTGTTTTGTTTCGTTTCATCTGCAGTATGGAATTTTTTAGTGTATCTGTATCTTGCATGCAAATGCATGACAGTGACCACAACAAACGCACCTTCCTCCCTCCGTACCCTGTGTACTTGTGTGATCATGGCAGCCCCAGCTCCTTCCTCAACACGCCTCTCCATATCAACGGTCACTAGCTCGCTGCTCCCTTCTCGTTTGAAGGTCACTGTTTTGCGTTGCAACTGATGTGCTTTCTCCAGTTCATAGCACTCCCCTGGACTGTATGAACTGGTCGTGCCACCCGGCCCACAGGTGTACGTCCAATGATAGTGTTGCAGAGCACTAGAGACCTGCTTGTTGATAGCTATTATGTGGTTAGCCACAGCAACTAAGGCATGTTCCAGGACAATTACAGCCTGCTGCACATCCTCTTTTGGGCCTAACAGCTCAGCTCGAGTGGGATTGTGATGGATCATCACCTTCACATGGGCAGCCTTAGCATTGGCCTGGAAAGCTGTCACAAAGCTTGTTGGTAGTTTCTCAATGGTTTCATCTTCAATCACCTTTCTCTGGATCATCTCGTCCACTTTCTGCTGCAATTCTGCTTCGGCCTGTGAGCAGTGGTAATCGGATTCAGCCAGAATATAGAACTCCCTCGGGGTGCCCATGGGGGGCGTCCCTTCGGGAGGCGGGTCCAGCTGCAGTGTGGGCAACTTTAAATCTGGATAGTCAGGCACCGTCCCAGACGTAGGGTGAACGTCTTCATGGTTGTGTTGTGGCTCTGCACTGGCAGGATTGGCTCCACACCGCTGCTCAACTTTGCTGAGGAAGAGAGTGTGTACTCTCTCTTCAAATCCCACAAGGAACACCTTCTTGATGGAGGTAGACGGCCTATTCTGTATGAGGTAGTCAAAAGCAGAGCCAACGAGTGTTTCAACTGCCACATCAACTGGGAACTTGAGGTTACCAATGCCAATGGCTGGAAACGCTATTGACTGTAGCCTGCGGCTGTCGCCTTCCACCAGAGCACTCTGCACTACACTCTGCAGGGACTGCATGTGCAGTGTGAGTGCGAGGGAGGACCAACAATCACCATTTGACCATTTCACGTGACAAGCATCTCAAAGTAATACAAACACTTTTGATTGCATAGTATACGATAAATTTCACAGGACTAAACTGTTGTAGACTGCTGATTTTGCATTTTTCACCTTTCTGTTTTCGTGGACTGGCCTTATATTACATCGCATATACATATACACTGTACATGATCATTGAGAATCTGAGCGGAATCACAGCTGGAAGTCCGATGGTTGGGACTCCAATTATATTGGTCCAGAGACCAATTAGGTCTAATTAAAGACTCGATACAGGTACAGCTACAAGATATGTACGGGCCGTACTGCCTGGTGTAAACAAAGCGCTAACTGCTTTTGCATTCCTGTGAAAACGTTAATTAGAAACGAGCCTCGGAAGGTGTGATGTATTGGTGTAATATTGTCTTAAGAGTGTTTCTTCTTTGGCGGAGAAACTTCAGAACACCGACCTTTGTGGCTCTGCGTCCTTCGGTCAAACAGCGCACAATTTCCGCATACATCTTTCCCAAACGTCGATAGTAAAGAATCCTTTGCCAATCTGGAGAACAGGAAACTAGAACAACACAGCACTCACAAGAAAAGCACTCGCAACAACGCCAGACGCTAAGCTTTCGCACTTCAGCGCTGACGATCGTTGAAAGAGCTGTAAATGTTCCTGTGATCAACACCTTGGACTGCTAGTAACGGGTGTAGATATACAACGGGTTGCATACAGGTGCACGCTGCACGGGGGTACGTAGTGCAGTACGGCATACCTACACCGGTAGACGGAAACATTCTATTCAACGTACTATATGTTATATGAAGAGAGTAGATCGGTGCCTCTTGTCTATTCTTTGTTTGATCTACAGTACGGTGGTGGCACTTGCATAAAACATGGTGCTATAGACTACAACTCATTAACATATTACATGGCAATTGTGCAAACTTGGACACACTCACCTACTCACTATCAGAAGGCCATATAGGTGCCCTGTGTCAAGTGCGCGCAAAAATTTGGTGGGAATAAAAAAGAAGATAATATGACAATAAGAATGGGGTAACAATGGCCTAACAGAAATTTTATGGAATTCATAAGCTTTTGAGACTTTACAAATCTAACTTTTCATAAGTTAGGAGAAATATGACTTTACTAGCTTACGTCTTGTGAAAATTATTGCCCTGCAAAATGCTAAAAGTGTTTCTGCTGCCACTTTATGAAAGGTTCTGTATATAGAATAGCCGCCGCTAGCTATTATAGTTCCTGTATCATTGGCTCTTTAATCTGGAGGTGACAGGTGGTCCTTGTAACCGGTAAACTCATCATTGAACAGCATCTCCAAGCACAAGGTCTCTGTTGGGTGCGATTACCGCTGCTGGGAACTTGTTCTAGGAGTGCATCATGCTTTGGAGTGTTTCAAGACAATATTGCGTTAAGTTTGCAAAAATAAGATTTTTGAATTTAGAACATTTACGTCTAGATGCTTATCCACTGTTCTTAACACATTCCTAAATAGGCATCAATACTATGACGTCTATTTAGGAATGCACCCAATAAATAATGGTGTCTCCTATCTTAAAGTATTAGCGTGCTTCGCAGTAGCAAAACAGTGGCAAAGAGAAACGATTGAGGGCCATGGGCAGGTTATTTTGATGGGGTGAAAGCGACAGCAAAGTCAACCTCATGCATGCAAGGGAAAAGTGTCATAGGCCGTTGTTACCCCATTTTTCTTTTCATATTCTTTTTTTCTCACCAAATATTTGCATGCTCCTAACGCTTAACACAGTATACCTATGGCGTCCAGTCATGTACGATTATAAATTCTGTAGCACAGTAGGGAGCTCCATACAGTTGATACATAAAATCTTAGTTAATACGTATGTTGAAGTTGCAACGTGGAGGCCATATTATACGTCAACATGGAGATTGGCTTACCGCTACAGACTCCTCGGTACGCTTAGTGGAGTATGTCATGACGTTCACATGAATGACACACTGGGCCTGCAGGTTGCCCGCTCCAGTGACAGCTATGTCTCCGAACTTCAGTGGGCCGTGGTCCTTCACATACTGTGAGCATTCCATCTGGAGTGTGGGGCCAGCCACGGCAGCGAGGTCTGGGGCTATCTGGCCATTCCGCAGTAGTAGACGATCATTGGAAGAGTTGACAAGTGCATCTGCCTATGTGGTGAAGGTACATGACACATCAACGTGTACCCTGTTCAAATGGGTGGCACTGCTTGCTATATACTCTGTGTATGCTGTTAGGTGTATTTCAGAACAGAATGGTCATGGCGTGAACTCCCAGTTCACTATACACACATGGTTAGAGTTGTGAATTTGAAGAAGACTTATACTAACATATGAAATTAATTTCACTTCAG
>OX465047.1:155000-165000 GCA_949841015.1 Aplysina aerophoba
CATGGCTGACATAGTCCAGTCCTGAGCAGGTGACAGAGGGGACCACGTCACATGTAGACTGTCTGGCGTTTGGTGCAAGGACAGGACAGGTGCATACTGTGTGTCTAGCAAAAAAGTTGGCCCTCACGACACCCTGACTCCGCCCCCAAGACCACAACTCCGCCCCCTGCACTCACCCGGTATTGAGTACACTGATGCAGTGCTGCCACTACCCAGGAAGGTGATGGCCTCAGGCTGGGTCCGCTAAGGGGGTAGGGTGACAATGACGGCTTAAGTGACAGATGACGAAGAGAGGTCACTTGCACATATGCATGTGTACACACACACACTGTGACACATACACACACACACACACACACACACACACACACACACACACACACACACACACACACACACACACACACACACACACACACACACACACACACACACACACACACACTTGCAGTAGAGCCCAGGGGCTGTTAATATCAATGGAGTACTACTGGTGCTCACAATGTAGGGGAAGTCCCTGTGGTCTATCAGTGCCTGGTAGTAGAGTCTCCTCTCTGGCTGCAGCTTCTTGATCTGGTCCAGCATAAAGTCCTCCTTGTCTGGCCTACAGGGGGAGGGGAGGGGAGAGAAGGGGAGGGGAGGGGCCCTATGTGGGGGAGGAGTCAATGTAGTGTGTGGTGTCCAACAGGAGCACAACATGATGCTGGAAATAAATGATCATTTGTTAATATAAAGAGTTAAATGTCACGACACACACACAGTGGAGTGCCTGGTGCATTCCCACTTGTCCTCAGTGGCTGCATTGCTGGGTACATCTCTGTCGTACACGTCTGCCAGCCAGCGGAACAGGATGGCCCCTCGATAGCCAAACACTCGGTGAATGAAGAACTGAAGAGGGGAGGGGAGGGGGCAAAGGATGGAGGGAAGAGAATTGCAACTGTACTGACTTAAAACAGCACAGGATAGGACCCTACCAGTTCAGCCTCTCACTCTCTCTCTCAGTCTGTGTGCACATGTACACAGTTCCAGCACGCAAGTATTGCCAATTGCTAGTGGATAACCGATGCTTCAATGACTACCTGTCCAATGTCATACTGGCCCTCTTGTTTTGGAGTGTCAAACTTGCCCACCTCTACCAGTCTAAGCAAAGGAGGGAAGGGACGGTCAAGTAGAATTTGCAACAACTGTTAATTGAACATTTGCAAACATCGCACACAGGTCGCAGCAGGCACGAACAGAACCAGTTGGTAATCTGAAGAAAACTGACATACCTTGCTTTCGATGGGCTCGCCCTGTGAAACAGTCTCTTCGGCGAGTTGCTGCGCAGCAGGCGAACAAACCACGGTACATAGCGACACTGTGTCACCGCTGCCATTTTAATCTGAGCATTTCCATTTCCGATGCTCACCGCTTAGGGGCGTGGCACAAAATGGCTGCGATTGCCGTCCAAGTCTCCGTCGCAGTGCTCCTGCTTTTCGCGAGCAGTTATTGGACGTCAGCTCATAAGAGCTTTGATGGAGACAAAGTGTATGTCTCAGACGAAGGGAAAGAAGAAGCTCCCACGTACTATTTGGGTAAGGCCGGGGGCGTAACTAGGATTTGAGGAACGAGGAGGCAGGGCCAAAAACATTCTTGCAGCATACAAATGCCACTGTATTTACAACATTCTGATACATGGAGCACAAACATATTAAGAAAAAAGCGAGGAGGCAAGTGCCTCCTCTGCCTCATAGCTAGTTACGCCCCTGAAGGCTGAATTTGCACCTGTTTCATCTTGCTCAGATCTTTGCCAGCTATGCTGCACGTGCTTCTGTGCATTACATAGCATTACTGACCTTATTACCTATCGTAGAAAGATAGTATACAGTGTGTGTGTTCATGCACGAAGTCCTTGCGCTCCTTGGTGCATGCTCCTAGTCCTTGCAAGCTCTTTACCAAGGTCTTAAGCATGCTCCCTCTCATTTCCTCTCTTTGTCTGCGGTCTGCCCAGACTATGGTGAGGTTGTGTTCGTAATCCTGTCCTCGCGCCAGCGCTACAACTCCTTCAACATGTTCAAGAGTGAGGACATTGGGGACCGCCTGCTTGTCCTGGAACAGAAGAAGAAGGCAGCCTGGCACCGGGAGATTGCACAGCACACAAAGGTGGGTGGGTGGGGGTGGAGTAGGTGGGCAGAAGAGGGGAACTTAGTTTAGTTTGATATCATACAGAGATTAATTGCTGTGTGCACTTAATGGTAAGCCCAGGACACAGCAAGGGCTTTGAAAGCAGAACGTTTACAGCTGGAGAAGATCCACAGATTGAGTCCTTCTGTTTTCTTGCTATTAGTGGAGTGTGCGTGGCTCAGGACACAAATGTATACAAGGGGGCGTCAATATAAAATCAACCCCAACCCTAGCACCGACACTAATCCACGCAGTCGATACTGTGTAATGAGATTCATCGTTGGATCCCCCTTATGTGTGCCATTACCCGTGTGTGTCAGCTACGTAGATAATCGTGATTGCTTGGTAAGATGATGTCTGTGGTGGACATGTGGTGCTCCCTCTTCTACTGAGTCCACTTCCTGCTCCGGTAGATGAAGCCACAGGTGCTGGTCACGAGTGAGGAGTGGGCTCCTAAAGGAAGTTGGACTGTGCTGCCAGCACTGCCAAAGTGAGCAGACTGTCAAGGCTCTTAATGGAGGGCTCTTACTTATAGGAGGGCTCTTATGTGAGGGGCTCTTTGGCAGATGAGGACTCTAATTTGGTTGCTTACTTTCGCAGATTGAAGGCAATGTTCATGGGCTTCAGCTCTGAAGTTAAAGTGAAGTGGTTCTTCTTTGCAACTGAACATACCCAGATTGATTTCAAAAAATTGAAGCAGGTCTTGGAACGATTTGATCCCACCAAGGTAACACTATGGTTTTTAACAGGCTGTTCTGTGCTGCAAACAGACACTCTTGTGCTACACTTGGCTAATGCATGCACTTCCTGTTTCCGTAGGAGCTCCTACTGGGCCATGCGCTGTCAGATGACACTCCAACCATCACACACCACTATGCCCGTTCAGAAGGGGAGGAGTCCCTGCTCTACCCCAGCTTTCCCTCAGGGTGGGCCCTCTCACCACCGCTGCTCAAGAGGTGAGGGGTGTGTCTGCTGGAGTGCATGTGAGGGGGGTGGTCCATGCCTTACACGTTAACACTCCTGCATTGCTGTTTCTGTTTCAGGCTCTCAAACTATGCCCTTACAGTTGACTTCAATTTCAACATTGACCCTCAGTATGAGGTTAGCTCAGGGGACCCAGTGATGCAGTAACATAGTTGTGCTTGCTTTAACATGCTCAGCTTCACAATGTTGGCTGCTTCACATGATGTGTGCAAATGAGTGTGATTAGACAGAAATAGAGTACCCTTTGACATTATGAGTAGCACTAGTCACAATTACTGTTGATTCTCTCCATCCTCCTCCCCCCCTCCCCCTCTCCATCCCTCTCCTTCTCTCTCCTCCTCCTCCGCTTCCCTTCCTCCTCCTCTGCCCGAAAGATTGCTCAGGTAGCAAAGTACCTGGACAGTGTGAAGCTGATTGAGACTGCTATCCGCGCCGTCCCACCCCACCCAGAGGGAGTCCTGCTGACACACGTCCCCGAGTTCTGTGTCAGCCCTGACCTGGAGAGAGACTGCGCCACTGCCTACCTGCAGAGCATCACTGAGTGTGTGAGTTAGTGTGTGTGTGTGTGAGTTAGTGTGTGTGTGTGTGTTGTTTATGTATGTGTTGTGTGTGTGTACGTTTTCATCTGTGTGACGGCTGCCGACCCTTCTATGGATGCAGTCTGCTCCAGTGTCTTTGAGTGATGTGTTGTTTGCTGTTAAAACCCATTCTGGATTTCATCGGGACAGATGTGAGTCTGGAATCCTAGCCCTACTTGCAACCTTGAAAAGCACTAATTCTGTTTGCTTCTGCTCCCTCCTTCCATCCTTCCTCCAATCTTCCCATAACGCCCTTCCATCCTTCCTCTTGTCCTCCTACCTTCTCCCAGTGCCTGTCATTCGTCACACTTGGGGCCCGGATGCTGGTGACAATCTTATGATGTTCAGTGACATTGAAGACCCTGCCTACGGCACAGTGTTCCAGGGGGTGCCCAACACAGCCAAGGGCCACTGCGGGAAGACCATGGCAATCGTCAACAAGATGAGCACAGAAGAGAAGTGGAGGGGATTGTCTTGGCTGTTCATTGCGGACGACGATACTCTGCTGAGGTGACTCTGACACAAGTCTGCATGATAGTGCTGTTTCACGTGAACCTGCTCTCAGAGCTGCACTTCATGTACATGTCTATTGTCTCCTACCACTCCCCTCTCCTGCCGCTCCCTTCTCTCCTCAGTGTCCCTCGTGTGCTAAAGTTCCTCTCCTGTTTTGACCCTGAGGAGCCTGTGATGCTCGGAGAGGCATATGGGTTCTATGCACACAAACCTGATGGGTACTCCTACGTCACTGGAGGTGGAGGGTGAGGGGTGATCACATGACTGTCACATGACCACAGTACACCTAACACTGCTCTGATCACTTAAGTGCTTTCATCTACTACAATGTACTGTAGTACTGTAAACTAATTAGATTATTGTCATGTGACTGTCACATGCACTGAATGGTCATGTGACTGTCACATGCACTGAATGGTCATGTGACTGTCACCTGCAGCATAATCCTCAGTCGTGGTGCTGTCAGCAGGATGGTGCAGCGAGGAGTCAAGTGCCCCTCCCCCGATCACCCTGACGACATGTTTCTAGGTTCAACTGCCAAGTACTACAAGATAGATGTCGTGTTCAGCCCGCTGTTTCACCAGGTTGGTAGTCAAGGCAACCAAAATGGCTGCAATTATTATACTCATACAATACATACCTGCATCATACCAGTACAAATTGCTTATACTCATAACCGACTGTAGAAATGCTAATGTGTAAGAAGGGGTCCACTTCTCGTGGCCATTTTCCCTGGCAGGACCAACCTCGCAGCTACCCAGCTAAGAGCCTGCGACTTCAGGAGCCGCTATCCTTCCACCGCCATCATCCAGATGACCCCTACACCATCTATGACGCTTACCTAAAGGAGTCACCTCCACTTCCACCCCCAATGACGGGGGAGGGGCAGGGGGAGGAGCCCACGCAAACACGACCACGTCGGTCCTGTCGTCATGGCCGCTCCACCCGACGGTCACGTCTGCTGTCCTTGTTGGAAGATGAGGAGTTGAAGGACCACTTCCCCGAGGACATGGAGGACAAGGTGCGGCAGTATGTGGAAATGGCTGACCAGCTGGGGAGCTCTGAGTGGTGGGATGAGGAGGGATCTGAGGAGGGAGAGTGCTTCATGGAGGACGAGGACCTCATGGGTCACCATGCCAGCGACGAGCTCTGAACTGTGGACCTGTACTGTTTGTGGTGCGACACAAAGTGGCATTGTTCTGACTTGTTCGGATTGATGAAGTCGTCTTTTTATTCAGCTCTGCAGCTGCAGGTCCATGCACTGACTACTGTGGAGCATGCTGTGTGCCTAGAGAAAGTGTGTGTGTGTGTGTGTGTGTGTGTGTGTGTGTGTGTGTGTGTGTGTGTGTGTGTGTGTGTGTGTGTGTGTGTGTGTGTGTGTGTGTGTGTACATGTGTGTGTGTGTGTACACATGCTCACATGCACGCTCCTGTACTGCATGCATGTGGGTGTAGAACTGACAGTGGGCCCAATGTCTTCAGACAAAATACGATATATATATATCTTTCATGGTAACATGGTAGAGATCCCCCAGGTGCAAGCTTGTGTACAGTACAGTATTGAATACATTATCTGACATTACTGCATAGTATTTAGTACACATGTACTGTATAAAGGGGATTTCAAAGGGGAACCACCCATGATGGAATGTGTACACAGATTGTACACAGATTGTTGACCCTACAAAATGACCTCAGGCTGCCCCTCAAGGTCCAGGAGGACATCCCCCTCTTCCTGCTCTGCCATGCTCTGTGCAGCTGACAGGAGGCACTCTGCAGCTCGTGTGCACTGTGCCTTGGTCAGCACCTGGTGCACCTTGGCCACAGTCACGGTCTCCTTCTTGGACCACTCATCACAGATGATCCTCACACGTCTCTCACAGCTGGTGGCACTGAGGTCGGCTTCGTGTAGACCGACATGCTCAGCAAGACATCGCCAGTCGTGACTGGGACTCCCTAAACATGAGATGGGCATAGCAGCAGTGAGGTCAGACTAGACAACACGTATAGACGCCACCCCTCCCCTAGTTCCTCAGACCACACCCTCCATCACCATGACGATATTCACCTGTTGTGTATGTTAGGTGCATAGGAGAGGTGTCCAAGTTGTCATAAAAAGTCTTGAGGTGGTTCTGGATGTCTCTGTCTTGGCAGACTAGCACAGCCTCCATCTCCAGTGACACAATCCCAGGGGTGAACGCCTGAAGAACACACATCATACAGCATTCACGTGAAGTCTGTACTAGTAGACCACCCAAGAAGTGGGCCTAGTCTGGCCCGCTAGACCAGCCAAGGAGTAGGGCCTAGTCTGGGCCTAGTCTGGCCCGCTAGACCAGCCATGGAGTGGGCCTAGTCTGGCCCGCTAGACCAGCCAAGGAGTGGGCCTAGTCTGGCCCGCTAGACCAGCCAAGGAGTAGGGCCTAGTCTGGCCCGCTAGACCAGCCAAGGAGTGGGGCCTAGTCTGGCCCGCTAGACCAGCCAAGGAGTGGGGCCTAGTCTGGCCCGCTAGACCTAGCCGTGGTGCTAATACGAAAATGCCCAATTGCAGGGCATTTTGACCCAAAAGGTCTTCTTACTAGATTACTTAGATTGCTTACTAGATAATAGAATTCATATCAGTTTGTCAACAAAACTGAGTTCCTACAGCTTCCTTTAATTATAGCAGTGCAAAAACCACTCACCAACACCCAAAAGGTCTTCATGTAACTGCTTACTAGATTATAGAATCAATTCATATCAGTTTGTCAACAAAAAACTATGCGTCCCAACAGCTTCCCTTATATTAGCATATTTCAAAGTTCAATAATCACCGAACTCACCAACAGGCTCAGGTAATCCACTTCCCTCCGTACAGCTTCTAACTCCTCTGTGGGACCGGGAAGGAAGGGATGCATGCCATGGCACTCAACACAATGGGACTGCACGGTGCGTGAGGACACACCTGACTGCTTGGCATTCTCTCTTTGCAAACTTGTAATACGCTTCCTTAGCTTATCATTCTCCTTCTTCAACTTCTTGGCCTTTTCATCTGAGAACAACCCCAGGCTTGCATGTTAGTGAGACATCCAGAAGACACACACACACACACACACACACACACACACACACACACACACACACACACACACACACACACACACACACACACACACACACACACACACACACACACACACACACACACACACACACACACACACACACACACACACACACACACACACACACACACACACACACACACACACACACACACACACACACACACACACACACACACACACACACACACACACACACACACACACACACACACACACACACACACACACACACACACACACACACACACACACACACACACACACACACACACACACACACACACACACTATTACTTACCAGACCCATGTCGTTCTGATACCAGCTTAGCTTTCATTTCTGTGCAAAGAACGGGTGAACCACCGCAATATAGAAGGACACTTGCATTAACACATCTTGATAGTTGTACAGTGAAAGACTGTCTAGGGTGTGTGCCCAGTCTAGGGTGTGTGCCCAGTAGGGGGGTGTCCAGTCTAGGGGGTGTGCCCAGTAGGGTCTGTGCCCAGTCTAGGGGGTGTGCCTAGTCTAGGGTGTGTGTCCAGTCTAGGGGGTGTGCCCAGTCTAGGGGGTGTGCCCAGTAGGGGGTGTGCCCAGTCTAGGGGGTGTGCCCAGTCTAGGGGGTGTGCCCAGTAGGGTGTGTGCCTAGTCTAGGGTGTGTGCCCAGTAGGGGGTGTGCCCAGTAGGGTGTGTGCCTAGTCTAGGGTGTGTGCCCAGTAGGGGGTGTGCCCAGTAGGGTGTGTGCCCAGTCTAGGGGGTGTGCCTAGTCTAGGGGGTGTGCCCAGTAGGGTGTGTGCCCAGTAGGGTGTGTGCCCAGTCTAGGGTGTGTGCCCAGTCTAGGGTGTGTGCCCAGTAGGGGGTGTGCCTAGTCTAGGGGGTGTGCCCAGTCTAGGGGGTGTGCCCAGTCTAGGGGGTGTGCCCAGTAGGGGGTGTGCCCAGTCTAGGGGGTGTGTCCAATCAGTGTGCCTGATTGACTCTTCTTATTGCACACTTACCAGCAAGAGTGCTAGCTAGTTCATGATTCTCTCCTGAGGGGAGGGATGGAATGTATTCACACATCACACAGCATGTACTGACGACTCACACATATGTACCTTGCAGCTTCTGTTGGCTTGCCTCTGCTTCAGCCACACGAAGGTCACACTGGTTCCTCTCCTCTTCTGCCCTCCTCCTCCCCTCCTCTGCTGCAGCACACCTTGCCATCAGCTCCTCCGTCTCCCATCGACTAATTTCTTCAAGTTCCTTGAGTTTCTTTCTGAGATGTGCATTGTCTTCCTTGAAGCTGCGTTCGACAACACTCGAGGTCACATGGCTGCCTGGAGGGGGTGGGGCAGTGGCCAGAGCACCTGCACAACACCGAGGGTGGCAAAGTACATGCACATGTGCAGATAGACCAGAAGGACCTGGTCACTAAAGTACATTATCAAACACTGAGAAAGTGTGAGAAGAAAAGAGTTGATGTATTCATGCAGGTGTCTGTTTGCTTTGCAGATGACAGCTCCCTTTGCTACGTGCATGCCATTAATCACTGCTGTACTCATGCAACAACATCTCTCCCAGTGCACACAAGATGTGGCGTGCATGAGTACCCACTTACGTGGCTGGCAGTCAGAGCTCTGGTCCAGCTGTACAGGAGAAACAGGCAGTGTGTGGTAAGGTGTCTCTAATTTAGAAAGTCCACACTGTTTGTAATATGGATTGCATGTCATGGTTACTAATGACATTAACACCTTGCACTGCGTCTGAACTACATCTATATATATATACACACTTTGTGGTTGTTCATATCATTCACTCTTCAAGCACCACATATACACATATACATATAGCTGAGACAGTCGGTGTGCCCCAATGGACCCACTGCACTCTGCATGGTTAACATTACAGCTGCTGACTATCAAATTCCCCGATGTACGAGGAATGAACAGAATGTGCCACAACACAAACAACTTACAAGGTTTGGGCTGCATCCATTCAAGTAGAGGGCTTCCACACCATGGCTGGAGAGCCCAGCACACACGTCACTCCTACGCAGGGCTACCTCTACAAGTGGTTGCAACTCCTGCAGAAGCAGAAACACAATTATCACTGATCCCTGTCTCCAGGAGAGCACTTGTAGTAGGTATTCAGGAATGCCCAGGCGCTGTGCCATGAAGTCCCTCTCCGTGATTAGATCTTGCACTTTGAGGCCGTCTGCATCCAGTCGGTACTTTGCAACAATCTCTGTGAGCCCTAGACCAGAAGTCTCTTCCTCCTCCTCCTCCTCCTCCTCCTGCTTCTGCTGCAACTCACCAATTTCCTTCAGTTTCTCCATTAGGATTTCCCGTAGCTTCTCCTTGTATTGAGTTAGCTGCTCTTTCACGTCTTTCAGTTGGGGTTGGAAGTGTTCTATGACTTTGTCCAGGAAGTCAAAGCTGATCCACCGGCTAAGAGTGAAGAACAAGATTTGAGCCAACTCCCGAACGGTCTCAACCTTCCGTATTGTGCTCTCCTGACAACTGATTTGAGGCCCGTCAGAGAATGCTACAAGAATCAGATCTTCACAGCGATCCTTGAGTGCATCCAATGAAGGCATGCTGGGGCTACCACAGAACGCATTCTTGACTTTCAGGTAATCAGTCTTTATCGAATGAATGAGCGGACGGGCCACGACACACTCTGCACCGC
>OX465047.1:170000-187500 GCA_949841015.1 Aplysina aerophoba
ATAGCCCCCTCTGAAAGGGCGAGAGAGAGGAAAAGGCGGCGAGTAGCACCTCACCATGACACAAGAAAATGGTGGCATCAACAACACAGATAATTACTTGCGTATTCTTCATTTTCTCGGTCCAAACATGCATTCATCATCCTAAGCTCTTCATTCTCTTTCCTCAACTTTGCTTGTTCATCTGAAATAGTACAACGGAGCTCTAAAACACACGCACACACACACACACACCACCTCTCCACATCCATGGATGCATGCATGGCCTTTGGAAGGTAATAGCATGGCTCATCAAGGACATGAGAGCTGTGGCATGCCCATTGTAACTAACCACAATCACTTACCCTCAGCCATGCTGGCAAACTGGTGGTGCTCCCCTGGGTGCATGGGAGAATATAAATTCATGAACCTACTGCAACTGTCTAGTGTACATACCTTGCTGCCACATCCTCCCACCTGCTGCTACGCCATCACGACTGCGGTACTGCTCAAGCTCGGTCTCCACTTGGTTCTTCTGCAGTTGTGCGTCATGTAGATTGACCTCTGCCCTCCGCCACCCCTCCTCTGCACGCCTCCTTCCCTCCTCAGCTTTCTTCTTCCCTTCCTCTGACTGTCTCCAGTCTTCCTCTGCCTTCTTTCTCCCATCTTCTGCTAACCTGCAAGCTTCCTCTGCTCTCCTCCTTCCTTCTTCTGCCCTTCTCCTCCCCTCCTCTGCTAGCCTGGAAGCTTCCTCTGCTCTCCTCCTTCCCTCCTCTGCCTTCATCCTCCTTTCCTCTTCTGCAGTACTCTTCGCCATGAGCTCTTCCACCACCTTCTGCTTGCAATCTGACATCTGTTTGTAATCTTCTTCAAGCTCCCTAATCTTTGCTCTAAGCTGCTCTGTCTCCTGCATCGACCTGCTCTTCACTTCGCCTCCGAGAGGGGAACGACCCGCAACATCAGAATCTGCGGAATGTCAAATCATGCAAGCTCAAGGAGGAGATGGCGGCGAGTGGGACGGCCGGGGCACTGACTTAGCTAAACGATCGGCAGCTACGTATGTGGCTAACTCGGTGGCTAAAGGACTCACCAGGTGGCAATACGTACTTAGCTTAGCTTGGTAAACAGTTCGTCAGAAGCGCCACAGCTAGTCAGACCCCAAGCTCCAACAAAGGAAAGTTTACCATTTGACAAAACCCACCAGTACTCCTCCTTTTGAACAGCCTGCCCAGGATGCTCCGCGGCTGCGTAGGACTCATGGGTGGCGTAGGAGGAGTCGTTCCCTTGCCACCAGACTCCTCTACCGGCGCCTTCAAGCTCTCTGGCGGCTCGGACATGACCTCCTCTCTCCCCCGCAGCAGTAGCAGCCTCCGGTGCGTAGCGCGCGCTGGGTGACGGTCACAGGTCTACCCACTAGTATGTATGCCCTACTACTGCGCCGTCAAAGGATGAAATCGGCAAGTCTCTCAATTACGTCATAGGCGTTCCGTGGCGTCATGAGTGGAATAAACGAGCGCCCCACCCCAGGCACACGTGGAGTGCACAGTGGATCACTTGGTGATAGCTGTGACGCCACGGTCGCGAATAGCATGCAGCATTTCTTCCTTCCTTTGGCGACCCACTCAGCTGTAACCGACTCCATTTTTCACATCATAGATTATCCTCGTTTGGACAATCTGTGGTCACATGCCCAGTGCATGCCCACATGACATGAATGCAATCTGCACAGTGGCTCAACAGGTGTGTTCACAGAGGGATAATGAAGTTCTCTACTCAACTATGCTTACTGTAGCAGTAGAACACAATGGGGATTACGGAGCAAACACAAGCAGAACATGCAGCCAGGAGTCTGGAGGGAGAGGCAGAGAGCAAGACCTGATGGGGACAGTGAGAGAGCTACGTACCTTCTCTCCAATAGAATATAGCTACACATGATTGCCATCAACTTCTTCGAACATGCAAGTGATCCTACCTTACACACTACCTGTTAAGGTGACGTGACAAATTTTCATTTCCATATATGACGGTCACAAACATGAGTGTCCACCGTGAGTCTTACCTGGTCACCAACCACCCTCTGGGGCTGTCCCTCCACCAGCTGTAGCGCCGAACACTCAGCTCTGAGTGAAGGCCAAGCCGACACATGTCATTGGCCCTTGTGGAGAGAAGGAGCAGCAGTCAGCCTCTGTCAGCAACCAGCACTTGGTGTAATACGTACCAGCCCTGCAGGGCACCACCATGCTGTTTGTCTATGCTGTCACTTGCAGCAGCCGTCACCCCTTCACCCTCCCACATTCACACACCACACCCTCCCCCACATACACCCCACCCACCCTCACAGGCTGAGGGAGGGTGATGCCAGCCAGACACTCCAACTACCTCTGTGGATCACCTCCTTGTGGTCAACACCTCGGAAGGCCTTCACCAGCTGAATGACCTGGAGGTAGGCACAGTGCAGCAATCTCACACACACACACACACACACACACACACACACACACACACACACACACACACACACACACACACACACACACACACACACACACACACACACACACACACACACACACACACACACACACACACACACACACACACACACACACACACACACACACACACACACACACACACACACACACACACACACACACACACACACACACACACACACACACACACACACACACACACACACACACACACACACACACACACACAGGTCATGCCCCCTTGTTGACTCACCTCTTGATCGGTCAGTTTGCATTGCAGACGCTTTTGAACCACAACCCAGTGTGGGCGGGGCGAGGGCGGGTCATCTCCAACTAGGTTCTAGCACAGACACAACAAGGAAACACCACTAGCCCTACCTGTCAGCTAATGCCTTAGCAAGGTAGCCACTGCCTGGTATGCTGGAAGCAATGTGGCATTCTACACATGATGACAGAGTGACACACGCCGTCTGTCCCCATTGCTAACGCCAGAGCTACACCAACTAGTGGCATTGACTACAGCCCCACCTCCCCGCCCCTCCCCTTCTTGCCACAAGCTGCACCAACTAGTGGCATTAACTACAGCCCCACCTCCCCTCCCTTCCCCTTCTTGCCACAAGCTACACCAACTAGTGGCATTGACTACAGCCCCACCTCCCCTCCCCTCCCCTTTTGCCACAAGCTGCACCACACAAATGGAGACCCTGCCTACATGTTGGTGGGACCCACCACAAAGTGGACTGGTCCCCTGATCATGTGGACACAGTTGATGTGTGGGGCCAGACGCAGCATGTACTCAGAGAAGGGCACTCGCTGAGCCTGTGTGGACCTGGACAAGGAGGGTGTGTCAGGTGGGTGTGTCGAGTGGGTGTGTCAGGAGGGTGGATGTCAGGGTGTGTGTGTCAGGTGGGCGTGACATGCAAGGTGTTCAAGTGGGTGTTTAGGTGGGTGTGTCTGCTGTGTATGAAGGGGCTGTCTCTCACTTTATGCCCTTCATTGCGGCCATGTGCGCAACACGTAGAAACACTGCATGGGAGAAGTTGTTCTGATGACATCATAGTCATGTGACATCATGTGACATCATGTGACACAGCTCACCATATCCACAGCAGTAGGCATCAAATCCGGCCTCATGGAAGTGCTCCGAGTTTGCTGCAGCGTGCAACAGCAGATGAGTCATCAGCACCACACGCTCGTACATACACACACAGCCACTGACCATATTTGGTGTTCCCTGTGTGTTGTATAACTGGTCCTCCAACTTTCATGTGTATAGTCCTCTTCCTGGAGACACAATAGCAGATTCAATCACCATGGCAACGACCGCAATGGGCCCTGGCCTGCTCCAAACTGACTTTACAAACTCCCTGTAAATGCCCTCCAGGTGCGTCTGCAAGAGTAGCACTCTCTCATCTCGATCTGAGAAGAGCTGATGAAGCCACTGATTCAACTTCAAGAAACACACATCAGACCACACCCACTTGCACACACCAGACCACACCCACTTGCAGACCTCAGACCACATCCACTAACACACCAGACCAACAGTCACCTGTCTCAGGGAGAAACAGAGACATTTGGTGTCAACAATTACAGGAAACATTCGGTGGAGTTCCTCCTTAAACTGGTGGTAGGATGGCGGGAGGTCGCGGTGAAACTTTTGGAACATGAAGGCCAGGTCCAGCAACATGTTGTGGCCAACCAGTGGCTAGAGGGGGACGGGCCAGCAGAGGTGGGTGTGGTGAGGTGGGGCCCATAGTGGGTGGGTGTGGTGAGGTGGGGCCCGTAGTGGGTGGGTATGGTAAGATGGAGGCCCGTAGTGGGTGGGTGTGGTAAGGTGGGGGCCCATAGTGGGTGGGTGTGGTAAGGTGGGGGCCCATAGTGGGTGGGTGTGGTAAGGTGGGGCCCCGTAGTGGGTGGGTGTGGTAAGGTGGGGGCCCGTAGTGGGTGGGTGTGGTAAGGTGGGGCCCCGTAGTGGGTGGGTGTGGTAAGGTGGGGGCCCGTAGTGGGTGGGTGTGGTGAGGTGGGGGCCCGTAGTGGGTGGGTGTGGTAAGGTGGGGCCCCGTAGTGGGTGGGTGTGGTGAGGTGGGGGCCCGTAGTGGGTGGGTGTGGTGAGGTGGGGGCCCGTAGTGGGTGGGTGTGGTAAGGTGGGGCCCCGTAGTGGGTGGGTGTGGTGAGGTGGGGGCCCGTAGTGGGTGGGTGTGGTGAGGTGGCTAAAGTCCACATGATAAGGTAGGTACTTTCTCTCACCCGCCCTCCCACCCACATACACCCACCCCATCCCCACTCCCACCCCCACACACCTTCTTGGCCTTTACCATGCACCGAAAGATGTGTCCAAACCCGACCGCCTCGTCTAGTGCTCTGTGCCAAGAGAGGAAGAGGTCCCCATGGCACCTCCCACACAGCACAACACACCTACGAGTTAGGATCAACTGAAGCTGTTTCAGGTCCACTCTTTCCAGCATCCTTCTGTCGACCTCCTGCTTTCAGCTCTTCAGCATACACTGCCTCCTGCTCCAAATTGAGAAAGGGGATTCCTGCATAAAACACCTGAAAATATATATTACAGGTGAGATTAAATAGGGTTGGAGAGCTGCAGTGGGGTACTTTGGTATAAGGGGTGTGGTCAGGGGGCGTGGTCAAAGGAGGGACTCACTTTGCTGAAGTCAAATGAGTGACCCTTCAAGAACTCCACAGATGAGGGCTGTGTCCAGTTAGAGAGGGAGTGAAGAAGACGTAAAGACAACACAGCACAGCACAGCACAGGCGCGCACACACACACACACACACACACATTCCACACATGCACGCACATGCACGCACACACACACACACACACACACACACACACACACACGCACAACACACACACACATGCACACGCACACCACGCGCACACACACACACACACACACACACACACACACACACACACACACCACACACACGCGCACACCTGTACTAAAAAGCATTCTTCCTGAGAGCCATGTGAGGCAGGAAACACGTTGAAGTTATACGAGTAGACTTGGTAGTAATTCACTCTCGAAGGATCAGCGGCTTCATTGACAAAGATGGCCATTCCTGCACAGGGATAGCAAGAGGCAGGTGGATAGTGACCGCGAGTGGAAAGGGAACAACAACTACTGGAAGAACCTACCACACTGCAGTAGAGTGAAGCTCCTTGCAGTCTCTTGTATCTTCTCATAGCGTTCCTCTATAGAGTCAGCTAGGCTGCACAGTATATGTGTGTATGGGGGAGGAGGTGGATTAAATATTGCTCCTGTATACACACTGCTCCCTGCACACAAGGACAGAACAACAGCCACCTATCCATATTCGCAAGCTCTCTTTGACAGGAACCTTCTCGGATAAGGCTGTCAGCAAATCTCCCACAGCGGTGCCACAGGCTCTACATTCACCTGCTCACAACACAGCACACTGCAGCCCCACACAAGAAGAGTGCTCACCTGATGTGTCTCTCCTTGCTAGGATACAGCCCTGAAAACTCTGCATCAATACCTGTACCGGAAGCAGACTGCTATTTTACAGTGTCCGCTACACTATGGCTACAACAAGGCGACCACGCGTGCATCAATAGGCAACTTACTGATGAATGTGCACTTCTGTATGAGGGCCTCCACAGATGGCCGTGTTTGTTGGAAGTTAGCCTTAGTAACCTCCGCCATGCTGCAAACCTATTAATTAAGGATGTTGTCGGGGGGGGGCGTGGTTGCAGCAAGCGCGCCGACGACCAGGGCAGTTTCAAACAGACACACATTGACCACCAAACTTCCACGCTAACCTTCCGCGGTAGCGCCTGTGGGTCTGTCTACGACCAGAGGGGAAAGGGGCGCCCATTCTCTGAACAGTAGTACAGAGCCATTTTTCTGCAACAAAAATTCCTGAAATGATATTCATGAAGCAGATCAGCTGATCGCCCTGGTCATGAATATCGTCATTAATGGCGGGAAAGTACAGCAACTCGGAGGAGCGAGAGCTGCTGACACCAAGTTAGCCGAGAACGAGACAAACAGCTGAAACACTCATGGACCACATCGCATTTGATCGTGTGCTGTCTGTCACCTCCGAAGTGGGTCACCTCGCTGCGTTGTGTCCATGTTCCTCTCCATGTTAAATTTGCTTGTTTCCTTGTTGTCATTTGCCAGGATAAGGTGCACTGCGCCTCAAACCTGCTAGGCGTTCATAACGCAGGTCTAAAGTGGCTCTCCTGCCCCGAGGACCAGTCAGGGAGGATGGAGGCGGAGCTGGCTTTGCAGCAGCCATCTTGCATAAAATCAGTGTCCGTGTGTGAGTGTAGTCTGCATGATGAACTGCGTGTGATTTATCTTCACAGCCATTAACATTTTAATTTTGTGTAATTAAAACATTTGGAGGCTGGCTGAGGCAGACTATAGTCGCATGTCTTTCTTTCTTGATGTAGGCAATTTTGGCAGTGCCTTCATTGAGCTTCTTGTTGGAGCTGGGGAGGGTGGTCCCTACCTCACCCTCCTACCCAGCAAGATGGTCATGACACCACAAGAGTCCAAGAAGGGACTCCATCGAACAGGCATGCTTGTCATCACAGAAGGTACGTACATGCAGAAAGTGCACCGCTAGCTCTGCGTGGTGCCAAAGGGTTAAGGCATTCCAGTAGCTCTGGTGTTGATGAATTTAAAGTAGTAACAATGTGGGAAATGTGCCATTCCTTGGATAATTCGCCACATTGTGCAATAGTTTCTGTCTGTTGCAACAGTGTACTGTGTTACTGTGTTCGGACTGCACAGCCATAGTTAAGTGTGTGGCTGGTATGTTCTTGCCCACTGCAGAGAAGCTCTCGCAGAAGGCATCCGAAGGGAGCTGGGCCAGGGTCCTCATTCGCTGTCGGCAGCCTTTTAAGAGGGACGAGCAGTTTGGCCTGTCCTCCCTCATCCTCTCTACCAACCCCAGTGGACCTTCAAATGCCATTCCTTCCTCATCCAGAGAAAAAGACCATCGCAGAACCAAAGTGCCCAAACTCACTAGTCCATACAGCAGCCGTGAGGATCACACACTGTCCCCACCTCCGCTGAAGAAGTTAGATACAGCCAAAGACAAAGTCCTCTCTCCTTGTGGCTTTGGTCTGGTAACCCTTCCGTTGGACAAGAAGGACCTTGGAGGCTCTTCTTCTGGCAGACCATTGTCCCCTGTCCACCCGAGTCCCACTCTGCACAAGCTGATGGCAGAACTGAACCAGAAACAGCTGCAGGAGGACGCACCAGCAAAGCTCGAAAGTGTGCAACGGCAACGCTTCTTGACAAGGGAAATTCCTCGCTTGTCCTGCACGACAACATCATACATGTCCTCATATCAGCAGAGACCTGCAGAAGACAAGTCGCTCGACTTCTCTCGACTGAAGCAGATCGTAGGTGAGCAAGCTGGCTAAGGATAGGACTGGGCAAATTGTTGAGCAATCACGTAGCAGTGAAAAAAACAGATAGAAATGTAGACGTTTCAACCGCGAAAGTCTTCGTCAGTTACAATGATTGCTCAACAATTTGCCCAGTCCTACCTATGCCGTAGCAATGAGCCTCTACCAAGTTACTGGCTAAGGATATTACACTTGTGTACTTGTCACCGGTGTATTTAATTGGTATTTGACAGGAAATTTGAATTTATTCTGCCAATGGGGCACTTGTGAGTTAGTTATGGGCATTTGCAGTAAATGTGTATATAGCTCTACTCAGTAGTTGTGGATGGCCAGGTGTGGCGGAGACGAGAGAGTGCACTTGGGAAAGCGTCTTGTGCCGTGTATACGCTGTGAACCACTGTGGTAGCCTGTCATGTATCAGGGCCAACTTGTCACGGGGAATTCCCCCATGTGTAAATAGGCCTGGGTAGGTGAGGCAGCGTGTTCCTGGATAGTTTGAACACTGTATGTGATTGTGGGTTGTGGCTGATTTAAGTTATATCCTGCTGCCTGTTGGAGGACTCTACTGCTTCTTCTCTGTCTGCCTCAGCAGCTGACGACGAAGTGAAAGGTATGGGGAGGCGTGGTCGTCGAGGGCAGAGACCCCACCCCCGAGCCACCAAGCTTGGAGGATGGCTCACCACTAGAGCAGCCAGCAAGGGTGCATCAGGACTGGTGGGCGGGGACAGTGATGTGAAGGAGGGATCGGCTGAGGAAGAAGAGAAGCTTGAATCAAAAGAAGTGGTATGTTGTAGTTACTCTCAAAGAACTAGAGTGACGTTGAGCTTACACGTAGCAACAATTTCAGTGAGAGTTTGACATTTTGATAGCGAATACCTTCATGGTCGGAACGTCTTACTCTCACTGACATTGTTGCTATGTGCAAGCTTAACATCACTCTAGTTCTATAGGTACTGTAGCATGAGCCTCTACGACATCGTACTTACTCAACCTGTTCAGCATACAGGAATTCTTAATCTGACCCTAGATACTCGTCTGAGAGATGAACACGACCACGTCCTGTGTCTTAACCCAAAGAATGCCCTTCCTGCAGGGGTCTAGGGCTTGCATCATTGACCTCACAGAGGACATGGTCGAGTGCCCGCTATGCTGGTTTAAGTTCCCCTCAAGTATAATCCAGACACACTGTGATCTATGTTCCGAGGACTTGGAGCGGTTCAGTCTGGAGCAGGCAAGGACGTTCTCCCTGGAAGAGCCGGACGCTTGCGAGGTGGTGGTGCTGGACTAGGGGTTCGTGGCCTACATGTTTTTACAGTTTATTGCTATTTGAATGTGCATAATTTGTACTACACACCTAATGGAGTTAAGACAGCTACATGGGCCTTACATTATTGTACATGGGTACATAGATAGATGGAGTGAATACAGGTACATACATGGGGGGAGTGAATATGCAGCAAATTATATTTATTACATGCCCAGTAGTTACCATTGCATTGGGCTAACCATGGCATGCACATGAGCACCCCGGTGCGTGGGGTGGTAACGTGTTGTCCAGTGGTGGGGATGTATGACTCTTCCTAGTCAGTACTTGTACAGTGCTCCCATCTAATGCAATGACGTGAGGTGGGCCTCCGTGACCTCACAGTGATGCGCACTGCAACAGTACTGCATGTGGGCACCAAAGGGTGACACCTGGTCTCGTGTAGCCAGACCGCTTCCTCCCCTCCATTTGTATATCCGACATCATTGGTTGGGGAGAATTGTGTATAGGATATACAAGTGCCAGACCCTTCCTTCCTCCTCGACCAATGATGTCAGATATAAAAAAGGAGGGGAGGAAGTGGTCTGGCTAGGGGAGACTGAGACACCAGCAGGACACTGCTGATGGTGCATGTTTGTGCATGTGGCCTTGTGGATAGCAGAGATAGTGGAAGCCAGTGTGTGTGGGAGCTCAACTCCAGGATGAGGTCATTAGGGTTAAGTCCAACGCCTCTGATTAGGGCATGAAACAATGAAGGGATTTCTCCAGGGAATCAACCCATATCCACAGAATTTGGGACACATTACACTGCACCAATACACTCTCCCTTGTCAATAAAAAAAGAAGGGTGTTTTCTAGTAGCAGAATGCTCACTCTGCTCTAGGTCTAGATACGGCTCGCTCCCAAGGTCAAGAATGCTGTCGTCCTCCTGACTCATTGTGCTCAGCACATGTGCTGCAGAGCTCAGACACCCCGCAGCACGTATGCACTCCGACTTCATCAGCACCCGGTGCACCTTTTCCACAGTCACGGTCTCCTTCTTGGCCCACTCGGTGAAGATGATGATCACACGTCTCTCACAGCTGCCGTCATTTAGGCTTTTTACCTGCAGACCAACATGCTCTGCCAGACAGCGCCAGTCGCGATAGAGAGACCCTGAGCGCAGGAGGACAGCAGCATGTTAGTAACAGTATTGTAACAGCCAACAGTGCAGTAAGCCGGACCATGGTAAGCTGTCACAGCTATCTGCTACCTCCTGCACACAGTCCCCCCCCTTCTCCCCCATGCACACCATCTCACATGTGTGCTGTGTACCTGATGTGTAAGTAACATGCGGAGGTGAAGTGTCCATGACCTCAAAGAAAGTCTTGACGTGTTTCTGAGCCTCCTCATCAGTACACTCCAGCACATCCTTCACTGCCAGGGATGCAGCCTCGGGAGAGAGCACCTGGTGAGCATGCAGGTGACAGTGAAGACTGTTGAGCTGTTGTCGTAAGGCAGTTGAGATGACCTGTACCAGTGCTTCACAAACATGTAGAGACTTGGCCCACATCCTCACACCAGACAATATATTGGTGCATACCATCTTGCAGGCCTTGGTGCATGTGGTGTCCGACAACACATTAAATGCATGGGCCTGAAGCACCCACTTTACACGCACAAACACTGAAGTACCTCTTCTGAGATGAAGGATGGGGAAGAGGCAAAGTGTGTGATGTGCCTCTTTGGCTCACTGCAACCGGTTTTCCCTGCAACACGGAAATCAGAGGCTAGCAAATCCTACAGAGAACAACATTTATAACTACTTATAACAAGGAGAGCTGAACAATTTTCTCATTTCAAGTTCAAATGTGCACCAACGCATGCACACAAACACACACATTGCCACTCTTCCAATTTGGCCTCCACTCCTTCAATCTTGCGTTTCAATTCATCCACTTCCTCTGTGCAGGGTAAGCCAGACAGTACACTGGCACCACCCACAGCCCACCATGAGCAGATGACATGCTCTTCATACCACAATACATACGTACCCCAATACTTCTCATTCTCTGTATCCAGCGCTGCATTATCTTTCTCAAGCTGTTCATTTCGTTTTTCCAACTCAGTCACCTCTTCTACATGCACAACAACATCAGTGTATCGCAGTCTTTGCAGAGATAGTGCTGGAGCACCACAAACTGCACAGCACGAGCAATGTTGACTCACTCAGTCTGTGCTCTGCTAACAGAGCCAACCGGGCAGTGGTGTCTAAAGAAGCAAGAGAAGAGGAACATTGCAGCATCTACACAGATGTCGCATGTGGTGAAAATCAGTCGAGAACAAAGTCTGCCACGCCCCCACCTGCATTGGTCTCAGCCAACTTCTGATTCTCCTCTGTGGATGTAAGGGAATGCACATACATACTGAATACACACAGCACCTCCACACAGTACCTCCACACAGGACCTTCTCACAGCACCTTCACACAGCACCTTCCACAGCACCTTCACACAGCACCTTCTCACAGCACCCTCACACAGCACCTTCACACAGCACCTCCACACAGCACCTTCTCACATACCCATCAAGTCCCTAACAAGCCTTTCCTGGCTAGAGATGTACTGTTCAAACTCACTCTCCAACCTTTGCTTCTCTAGGAGGACATCGCACAGGAGGTTATCTGCCCTCCACCTCCCTTCCTCTGCAGCAACACACTTTGCTCTCAGTTCCTTTATCTCCTGCTGCTGGTCAGCCATTATCTGTTCAGCGCCTTCTAGCTCCATCACTCTCGCTTGGAGCTGTTGTATTTCACAGTCCTTCGCATCTACACGTGACATTCACACCCAATTGGCAAAACCACATGCATGGCACTACACACACATGCACGGACACTTACATGCACACACATGCACATAAACACACACACACACACACGGACACACACACACGGACACACAGATACACACACACACACACACACATACATAAACACACACACACACACACGGACACACACACACGGACACGGACACACACACACACACACACACACACACACACACACACACACACACACACACACACACACACACACACACACACACACGGACACGGACACACACACACACACACACACACACACACACACACACACACACGGACACACAGATACACACACACACACACACACATACATAAACACACACACACACACACGGACACACACACACGGACACGGACACACACACACACACACACACACACACACACACACACACACACACACACACACACACACAGACACACACACACACGCAGGGACACACACACACACACAAACACATACACACACACACACACACACACACACACACACACACACACACACACACACACACATACATAAACACACACACACACACACGGACACACACACACGGACACGGACACACACACACACACACACACACACACACACACACACACACACACACACACACACACACACAGACACACACACACACGCAGGGACACACACACACACACAAACACATACACACACACACACACACACACACACACACACACACACACACACACACACACACACACACACACACACACACACACACACACACACACACACACACACACACACACACACACACACACACACACACACACACACACACACACACACACACACACACACACACACACACTGTGTTCCTTATACAGAGCACCTACCTACAGTGCAGTCACCTTGCGAAGAAACCTGACGAGATGACTTCAAGTTCAGTTCCTGCAGGCGAGAGCTACTGACACCTGCACCACCAGCTAGCAGCTTAACCATTGCTTCCTACTCAATCACATTTTGAGCAACTTATTACACTGCATTAATGAATGCACTACAATTACCCGTTCAATCCGATCTGCGAGCTGACCCAACCCAACTCCTTTTGACCGGAGAACGTCCCTACACAGGTACTCCCAGCACGCACTCTCTCCGCCATTATTCATCCACTCGTCTATGACCACAAAACACCGTCTCGGAGGCAGTTCAGGAGAAGACATCAACTGCATCGCCGTATCCTTACAGCCCAGCTTCAAGGCTATCTCGAACCACTTGGTGGCCATAGGGTTGAGGAAGTCGGTTAAGTTCATCGTGTCTATGGGCGTCTGAGGGCTCCCTGCTGCTTCTTCCCCGCCCGGCCCACCATTCGTTTCACTTGGTTGGAGTGGGAGATGAAGGTGGGCGGCTGTGTCATTAGGAGAACCTACACAGGCGCACACAAGCAGGTTAAGCCATCAACGTGACGCCTACTACGCGAGTACTACACTTCCCTTCACCTAATGCCTTGAAAGGCTGTCGTCCATTGGACTCCTCTATAGGTGCTTCTACACCTACTCGTGTAGTATCGGACATGCTGAACTCCATCCTGCATGAGCTTTCCTTCCTATGTTCCAACAACAAGTAGCCACCCTCATCAGATCAGCCAGACAGTGCGTCGTATGGATGACGTCACATTGCGGGGGAAACATTTATATAGGCGGCCATTTTCTTAGCGTTCGTGAAGGAAGACGGCACGGACAGGACTTCGAAAGTCGCCCAGGTCGCCGTTGGTTGTGGTCTTGTCTACGGCATTGTGTTCTACGACGTACAAACTCGAGGTTACGCGAATTACTGCCTTAGGCGAAGGACAAGAGCGACGCCGAACTCGGTGAGCGCACAATATTGTTTTCATCGTCTTCGCTGTGACTTGTACACTAGTGGTCTTCACGACGTTGCCGAGGATTGACAGGCGCAACGACAAGCTTTTCGAAAACCGTGAATCGTCTACGCTAAGGTTGTCCGGCTGTATCTAGGGCACACACTGGAATCGTCTTCAGCACTGGCGCGCTGCGTTGCACTCGAACGAATGGCCTTCTGACAGGACAAAAACATGGTAGTGCGCATTTATGCTTCTGTGACCCGTGTGTTTTTCTCGTGTGCGTTTGCACTTTCTGTTGGTGAAGCTATTAAACTTTGTTAACATTCAAACAAACATGTTTAATTGTGCACAGTGTGCTGGTACTGTGTGCTTGTATGCATGTTTGATTGCATGCACTAATAAACTGACATAACGTGGTCCTGGTGCACAACTACCCTAACCAGCAATCACCAGCAATTGAGAGCTAGAGCAAGTAGTTCGAGTTGGGGTGGCAGCCCCACGAGTTTTTTAACTCGAAATACTTGTTTTGCGTAATTTAGTACTCCCCTAAATTACCCCATAAACTTAGTCTCGCGTGGTCAATGCCCCCATAGTGGTGGCTAGGACCATAGGTGATGGTGGTCCTAGCAACAAATCTGATGTATACATAATAACATCATGTTTGAGCACTCTAGCTATATGTGGCGAGAGATAGACCTATGCATGGTATAGTACTAGTATAGAGATGTATGGTATAGATATGTATGGTATAGATATACATACTATATGGTATGGAATTGTATTGATAGATGAAGTTTATTCCCTTTAGTGCTGGTGGTACCAGCCGACACACGGTGCTGCAGGCTGCTGGACTATAAAGCAAGCATGGATACATATAATCATATGGTGCATTGATTGATTAATTAGATTCAATTTAAATAATATAATATATATATATATATTATGTTGTTGTTAGCTTCATGTTACACCATACAATTTTTCATATAGTATAGTGGTATAGCAAATCTCACATGATGCAATACTCAGCAAGTATTGCACAATACAACATGGTATGCTGCTAATATACAAGAATATGGGCAACTGTGATGCAATGCTAAGGGAGAATTGCACAACATGGATGATGTCATGAGAATTTAATGACAGTGTCTTTGTTTGAACAGGTGAGGCTGTAAAATCACAAATTATGGGACACTATAACATAATGATGTATTATTATGATAGGTTCACACTGTATTTTACAGATATCATGGCATAGAAACTTATATAAATGTATGGTAAAATCTGTGGACCACACACACACAGTACATGAAGTTACTTTCGATGACCTGGGCGACCTGCAAGTAGAATGGACATGAAAGTGAGTTGATAGTTTTGGACAGCATGTCAGGCAGGCTAAGGGAGAACTGCACAAAAGTAGATGATGTCAGGTGATGGTCACATGACAGTGCACTATGGTAACAGGACCATGCAGTCTTGTACTTGTGACAGCATGTGATGATCATGTGCACCAAAGCACACATGTGATGATCATGTGCACCAAGGCACACATGTGATGATCATGTGCACCAAGGCACACATGTGATGATCATGTGCACCAAAGCACACATGTGATGATCATGTGCACCAAGGCACACATGTGATGATCATGTGCACCAAGGCACACATGTGATGATCATGTGCACCAAGGCACACATGTGATGATCATGTGCACCAAGGCACACATGTTACAAGTCTCTTACTTTGGCTGTTGGCTCTCTTCCTCTGAAACTCCTTCATGAACGATGGTACATTGTCATCCTCAGCCTGCCAGGAAGCAGATAACACCACACGCAACCGTTAACTTGGAGCAATGTACCACATATTTACTTTACCCCCTCCCTTATATTGGGTATCTACGCAAACAGAGGATGGACTCAAATTGACACACAGCCCCTATGGAGTTCTCGTCATCAAAAGACCAGAGTAGGAGGAATTGTCACAAAGCAACAACATGGAGCTAGGAGAAGGTATTCAGAGAACTATAGTGACAGACTTTTATATAGACTCCAATTCTAGGTCTCAAGTATAAAAAGGAATAACACTTATCAGACATTTCGGTAGCTGACTGCTACCTTCATCAGTGAATGACAAGGAAAGCACTCTACACTGTTTAAATAATGTGAGATGACATGACGTGATGGGTGACAGCTGATGATGATGGCTATGAATAACACTACTAAAATACCATTAAAATAATATTAAAATAATATTCAACTTTGGACATAACCAAGATTAAAGGGGAGGGGAAGGGGGGGGGGGGGGGAAGGGGGTATGTATATGTTAAGACAGTGTGCATGATAATACAGGGAGGTGGCTAATATCTGAGAATGGTATGTTTCAGTCCAGGAGTGCCGTGTATACCTCAGGAAGATTACCCCGTTCTCTGTTGAGCTTGTTCTCACTATGCTGAATGTGCCAACTCTCAAGCATGTACCATGTTGCGGTGTATGGGTTGCTGTCAAGCACCCCTGCCTTACTGAGGTCCACGCCATGGCTTGCAGTGAGTGCATGTTCTGCCAGTGCATGTCACCATTTCTGAGGGCACTCCGATGCTCCTTCAGCCGGTGCTTCAGGGATCTCCCAGTCTGCCCAATGTACACTTTTGGGCATTCCGTGCAAGGAATGGAGTAGACTGTACATTGAGTAGTATACAGATGTATATTCTATATAGACGTAAGGTCAAATTGAGGTGGAGTAAGAGGGGCCTGGAATGAAATAGAGGCCCGGGTCTCTATGTATTTGGCTCTATCTGGTATTCACTACGCAAGCACTATTCACATGGCTCAATCACTATCCCATGACTCAATCACTATCACAACGCACCCCTTTAGAGTCCATGCTGGAGGCGCTCCCAGCCATGTAACCTGAGTCCTGGTCCAAGTTCTTCCACCAGGGCGTCAACTCCTTCTTCCATCTCGGCACTCCGTTGCATGCCTGCTGCTGAGAGTCATAAGTGGGGGAGAACTTGAGAGAGGTGCGGCGGACATATCCTGGAGGGGGCGTGTCCTCCTTCTCTTCACTGTCTACGCCTGAAGTGGTGGGACTACGAGGGGCAGAGGATGCAGTATCACTCATGGAAATGAGGGATGCCTGTGACGCCTGTGTCGACTCCTTGCACGACGTATCAGAGCTGTCTGGTGCAGTCTTGCGTACGGGTGAGAACACCTCCCCTTCAGAGGAGACACTTTCTCGTGACCCAAATTCCTCTGAGGCACCGTGGATCTGCTCAGATGAGGAAAACGCAAGCTTGTCGTCCAGCCCAGGCTTCAAGCTGGGCTCCTTGTCCACTGGAGGTACTGAACTGGAATGCTGCTCTACCTCTGTGACAGAGGTGACGGGAACGCTGAGCTCATCCTTCTTTTGCTCTAGGAGTTTCTTTCTTGCTGACAACTTGGACTTCCAGTCAGGTAGATCGCCGTCATCATAGAACAGTGACGACTTGCCTGCCTCCTTTGTTTCTGTCGGCACAGGTGGTGCTTCCTCGGCTGCCTCCACTGTGACCTGCTCCTCCACTGCCTTCACAACAGGCTTGTCACCACTCACAGCATCCTTCTCCTTCAGGGCCTGACAAGCAATCTTCCTTTCATGGAGACGGTGCTGCCAAGATAGCATCTCCTTATCA
>OX465047.1:192500-230000 GCA_949841015.1 Aplysina aerophoba
CCATGGTATATGTATCTATGGTATAGATGTATATGCTATGGTATGGAATTATTGATAGATGAAGTTCATTCCCTTTAGTGCTGGTGGTAGTAGACCGGCCGACACACGGTGCTGCAGGATGCTGGACTATAAAGCAAGCATGGATACATATAATCATGTGGTGCATTGATTGACTAATTAGATTCAATTTATATAATATGTTATAGCTTCATGTCACACCATACAAATTTTCCATTAAAAGTATAGTGGTATAGCAAATCTCACATGAGAAAGGGTAGTCCTCTAATACCAAAGGGAGTAAACATGTTTTCCACCAAAACCAGTAGAGATGTAGGGATGGTGCCCCTGATCAAGTAGCTACATAGAAAAACCAACTGGCGGAAAAAGGATAGGAACAAGGAGGGGGATGCCATGACATTCGAACAACCCAGGTCAACATTTGCCAGCTTCAAGGCACGTTGGATACGTACTACTTCTTTACTTGTTTCTGAACTTTTTATGGTGTGCAAGCTGCATGCACACATGCAGTCGATTAAGTTTTAAATCAAAGTGCTATCTGTGGCATCAGAGCCAACGTGCCTTGAAGCTGACGAATGGTGCCCTGGGTTGTTAGAATGTCATGGTATACCCCTCCTCTCAGTACCTTAATTAGAACTCATTATCTCCATGCTTCGTTCAGTACGATGTGGGTAACAGCACACACTCTGTCAATCCATCCCAAGGAACGGGCCACCATCTGACGCAAACTCAATGAAATGTGCCGGATTTCTTGTTTCTACGTATTCCAAATTGTGCCACGTAATATGGTGCCCGACAATCTGCTCCGCTGCCTGAGTGAGCAACAATCCCCGCGCGACCGTTGTTCCGGTAGGCGGCCATTTGTACGAACGACGTCATTGCAAATGTCATGGACGTTTTCTACGCCCTGGCGCGTTTTCGCGTGAAAGAACGGGTGTATCATTGTCTTCTGTATAGTGCACACTTTCGCCTGGACAGTTGTATTCGCCCAGTTTCCACTCTGTAGAACGCTAGCGGCGGTTTTCCATTGTATTACGGTATACAAACAACCACCACCATCCCTACATAGTGACGTCTGATAATACCAATACCTCTAATACTTTAATACCATACCAATAAATCTCACATGTAATCATTTTTAATCACATGATGCATTACTCAGCAAGTATTGCACAATACAACATGGTATGCTGCTAATATACAAGAATATGGGCAACTGTGATGCAATGCTAAGGGAGAATTGCACAACATGGATGATGTCATGAGAATTTAGTGACAGTGTCTTTGTTTCAACAGGTGAGTCTGTAAAATCACAAATTATGGGACACTATAACATAATGATGTATTATTATGATAGGTTCACACTGTATTTTACAGATATCATGGCATAGAAACTTATATAAATGTATGGTAAAATCTGTGGACCACACACACACAGTACATGATGAAGTTACTTTCGATGACCTGGGCGACCTGCAAGTAGAATGGACATGGAAGTGAGTTGACAGTTTTGGACAGCATGTCAGGCAGGCAAAGGGAGAACTGCACAAAAGTAGATGATGTCAGGTGATGGTCACATGACAGTGCACTATGGTAACAGGACCATGCAGTCTTGTACTTGTGACAGCATGTGATGATTATGTGCACCAAGGCACACATGTGATGATTATGTGCACCAAAGCACACATGTGATGATCATGTGCACCAAGGCACACATGTGATGATCATGTGCACCAAGGCACACATGTGATGATCATGTGCACCAAGGCACACATGTGATGATCATGCGCACCAAGGCACACATGTGATGATCATGCGCACCAAGGCACACATGTGATGATCATGCGCACCAAGGCACACATGTGATGATCATGCGCACCAAGGCACACATGTGATGATCATGTGCACCAAGGCACACATGTGATGATCATGTGCACCAAGGCACACATGTGATGATCATGTGCACCAAGGCACACATGTGATGATCATGTGCACCAAGGCACACATGTGATGATCATGTGCACCAAGGCACACATGTGATGATCATGTGCACCAAGGCACACATGTGATGATCATGTGCACCAAGGCACACATGTGATGATCATGTGCACCAAGGCACACATGTGATGATCATGTGCACCAAGGCACACATGTGATGATCATGTGCACCAAGGCACACGTGATGATCATGTGCACCAAGGCACACATGTGATGATCATGTGCACCAAGGCACACATGTGATGATCATGTGCACCAAGGCACACATGTGATGATCATGTGCACCAAGGCACACATGTGATGATCATGTGCACCAAGGTACACATGTGATGATCATGTGCACCAAGGCACACATGTGATGATCATGTGCACCAAGGCACACATGTGATGATCATGTGCACCAAGGCACACATGTGATGATCATGTGCACCAAGGCACACGTGATGATCATGTGCACCAAGGCACACATGTGATGATCATGTGCACCAAGGCACACATGTGATGATCATGTGCACCAAGGCACACATGTGATGATCATGTGCACCAAGGCACACATGTGATGATCATGTGCACCAAGGCACACATGTGATGATCATGTGCACCAAGGCACACATGTGATGATCATGTGCACCAAGGCACACATGTGATGATCATGTGCACCAAGGCACACATGTTACAAGTCTCTTACTTTGGCTGTTGGCCCTCTTCCTCTGAAACTCCTTCATGAACGACGGTACATTGTCATCCTCAGCCTACCAGGAAGCAGATAACACCGCACGCAATCGTTAACTTGGAGCAATGTACTATGTATTTGCTTTACCCCCTCCCTTATATTGGGTATCTACCCAAACAGAGGATGGACCAGAAGCGACACACAGCCCCTATGGAGTTCTCGTCATCAAGAGGACTAGAGTAGGAGGAATTGTCACAAAGCAACAACATGGAGCTAGGAGAAGGTATTCAGAGAACTATAGTAACAGGCTTTTGTATAAACTCCAATTCTAGGTCTCAAGTATAAAAAGGAATAACACTTTATCAGACGTTTCGGTAGCTGACTGCTACCTTCATCAGTGAATGACAAGGAAAGCACTCTACTCTATATATTCTATAGACGCAAGGTCAAAGTGAGGTGGAGTAAGAAGGGCCTGGAATGAAATAGAGGCCCGGTCTCTAGGCATTTGGCCCTATATGGTATTCACTATGTGAGCACCATTCACATGACTCAATCGCTATCCCATGACTCAATCGCTATCACAACGCACCCCTTTAGAGTCCATGCTGGAGGTGCTCCCAGTCATGCTGCCTGAGTCCTGGTCCAAGTTCTTCTTCCGCCGGGTCATCAACTCCTTCTTCCATCTCGGCACTCCGCTGCTTGTCTGCTGCTGAGAGTCATGCGTGGGGGAGAACTTGATTGAGGTGCGGCGAACACATCCTGGAGGGGGCGTGTCCTCCTTCTCTTCACTGTCTAGGCCTGAAATGGTGGCACTACGAGGGGCAGAGGATGCAGTATCACTCATGGAAATGAGGGATGCCTGTGATGCCTGTGTCGACTCCTTGCACGACGTATCAGAGCTGTCTGGTGCAGTCTTGCGTACGGGTGAGAACACCTCCCCTTCAGAGGAGACACTTTCTCGTGACCCAAATTCCTCTGAGGCACCGCGGATCTGCTCAGATGAGGAAAACGCAGGCTTGTCATCCAGCCTAGGCTTCAAGCTGGGCTCCTTGTCCACTGGAGGCACTGAACTGGAACGCTGCTCTACCTCTGTGACAGAGGTGACGGGAACGCTGAGCTCATCCTTCTTTTGCTCTAGGAGTTTCTTTCTTGCTGACAACTTGGACTTCCAGTCAGGTAGATCACCGTCATCATCGAACAGTGACGACTTGCCTGCCTCCTTTGTTTCTGTCAGCACAGGTGGTGCTTCCTCGGGTGCCTTCACTGTGACCTGCTCCTCCATTGCCTTCACAACAGGCTTGTCACTGCTCACAGCATCCTTCTCCTTCAGGGCCTGACGAGCAAGCTTCCTTTCATGGAGACGGCGCTGCCAATCTGGCATCTCCTCGTCATGGGCTTTGCTGCTGGCCTTGGCTCCAGAGGATGACACAGAAGACTCGGCTGCCTTAGATGCTACCTTTGCTTCAGACCGTTTGGAGAGGTTGTCAGTTCGGCTAGACTGTTCCTGCTGTCCTCTGCTGGGTGAGGCAGTCCTATTCTTTCCCGTAGGAGGAGATGAAGGCTTGCCCAAGGAAGACTCGGCCACCTTAGGTGCTACCTTTGTTTCAGACCGTTTAGAGAGGTTGTCAGTTCGGCTAGACTGTTCCTGCTGTCCTCTGCTGGGTGAGGCAGTCCTATATTTTCCTGTGGGAGGAGATGAAGGCTTGCTGCCAACGGAAGGGGAAGAGGAGGAGGTTGCCTTTTGTTGGCGTTTCTCTAGAAGCCGCTTGCGCCACTCTGGCATCTCTTGGTCCTCCTCACTCTTGCTCTTAGGCAGGACACTGGCAGGAGATCTGGTGCGTTGAAACTTAGACTGGTTGGCCTCACGCATCTTCTTGGCTTGGTCGAGCCATGAGGGACCGGACAATTGCTCCGTATTTTTGGTGTCTTGCTCACGGGGAGACGGTGTCTTGCGAAGGGTGATGGGAGAGTACTGCGCTGGGCGACTGTCATTTGGTTTTACATCTCGTTTCTCTTTACGCTCTGCATTCTTCACTGCAGTAGTACTCTCAGCTTGTACCTGACTACTATCAGATGTCTTCACTTCACCTCCCTTCTTCACCTCCTCTTTCTCAACCTCCACCTTTGAGGCAACACCACCCACCGACCTCTCAAACTCTTCCTTGTCCCTGTCTGCCTGCTTCACCTCCTCCTCTCCAACCACTACCCAATCCTTCAGAGCAGTCGCATCACTTTCTGTCCCTTGGGGAGGGGAGTCGAAGGAAGCCTCCTGCTTAACAACGCTTGGTGCAGACTCAACTACTTCCTTCACGGTCTTATCAAACACTTCTTCCACCTTTGGAGGTGGAGATTTTTTGGACTTGAAGAGAATGTCCTCATCATCATCTGCAAAGAGGGAATCTATTTTGACCTTGTTTTCTTCCTTCTTTACTAACTTGTCCTTCTTCTCGGGACTTGTCTTCTCACTATCCGCCTGCAGTGAGCTGTCAAACAAAGGTTTCTTCTCTGAACCTTTCTCAGTTATGCTAGCATCAAACAAAGCCCTGGAGGACTGTGTGTTTCCCTTTTTAGCAGCTTCCTTTGCCCTTCTCTCCCGCTCTCTAATCTCCTTTCTCTCCTGCATCCTCTTCTGCCATTCACGAACATCATCATCATCTTTCTTATCCTTCTGCTGAGCCCTTGCCGCTAAAGCAGCTGTCTTCTCAGCTTCCCTCTGCTTGCGACGCTCCTCTGCACGCTTCTTCCACTCAGGCTCACTGCTGGCCACTGCCGCTGCCTTGGTTGGCACACTCACCGATCCCGACTCCTTCTTACGCTCCAGGAGCCGCCTCCTCCACTCAGGGATCTCTGTGTCAGCAGTCTTTGCCAACAAGGCTTCCTTACCCACTGGCAACGGAGGCTTCTCCTCTCTGGAAGCGATACTCTCCTCGCTTTTTGCCATAAGAGCCTCTTTACCTGCTGGCACAGACGGCTTCTCCTTCTCCCTGGAAGCACGGCGTTCCTCCACCTTTGCCATTACAGCCTCTTTGTTCATGACTGGTACCGGAGGCCTCTCCTCCCTGGAAGGACGGCGCTCCTCACTCTTTGACAACAGGGCCTCCTTGTCTGCTGACACTGGAGACACTTCCCTCTCTCGGGATGCACGGCGCTCTTCCAGTCTTTTCTTCCAGTCAGGCACGCTGTCAGAATCACTCTTTGACAACAACGTTTCCTTGTCTGCTAGCGCTGGAGACACTTCCCTCTCTCTGAATGCACGACGCTCTTCCAGCCTTTTCTTCCAGTCAGGCACACTGTCAGAGTCACTCTTGGCAACCCTTTCATCTTTTATTTGCTCACTGGCCACAGTCTCATGACCAGTCTCTACTTCCGTCTCCACCACTGTCGCCTTCTTGTCTTCCGCCACAGACACTTCCACTGTGGGGATGTCTGGTGAAATGGTAGGTTCCACGACAGACACCTTCACAGCCTGAGGGATAGTCCTTTCTGCCTCCACCTCCTCTACTACGTTTGCAACAGACTGGATTACTTCCTCTGCCCCTGTCTCGGCGGCATCCTTCACAGGCTTGGGCCGAGCTTCTTTCTCCTTCTCGGCCTCTGGGGTTGGAGACTTCTGCTTCTCGGCCTCTGGGGTTGGAGACTTCTGCTTCTTGGCCTCTGGGGTTGGAGACTTCTCCTTCTTGGCCTCTGGGGTTGGAGACTTCTGCTTCTCGGCCTCTGGGGTTGGAGACTTCTGCTTCTTGGCAATCACTTCCCTTTCAGATGGTGCAGCAGTGATGCTCTTGGCAGAAACATCTTCCGAGGGAACTTCCTTTGGAGGAGTAACTTCTTTGGCAGGCTCCTTTGCTTTAGTGAGTTTCTCAGGTGCTTCTTCATTGGCAGGTTCTTGTGGCTTAGTCACAGGTGGTGGCTCAGGTGTGGCTTTCTTCTTCCTCACCAGCTCCTTCTTCCAATCGGGAATGGTACCTTCTTTTGCCACCTTGCTATCAGTCGTGTGGTCATTCTTCCTCTTCTCCTTCATTGCCCTCTGCTCCTGCAGCTGCCTCTTCCACTCTGGCACACCACCTTCTCCTCGAGATTGGCTGAGGGATGGACGACCACCAGGTGACACTGCACGTCGACCGCCCAATGGTGAATTCCACTTGACCTCAGCTGCCTTCACACCAAGTGTTTCATTCTTGCGAGCATCCTGAGTTTCTTCTGCAGGCTCCTCTGCAGTGGGGGGAGTAAATAGCTTTTCAATCTCATCGTCACCAAAGAGCCGTGAGTTGCCTTTGGGGAAGAGTTCGGACATGTTGTCCAGAGTGGAGTCTGAAGCAGTGCTGTCATTGGCAGCAGTCACTCTCCTACTGGGTGTGCCTCCAGTCCGCCTAACTGGAGTGCTAAGGGGAGAGGGTACAGCGTCTTTGGGCGTGGAGGTGGCTCTGGCCTCGTCTGTTGGTGTTAGAACAAGGGGGGAGTTTGTAGTAGATGCTCCCACTTCAGGCTTCTTGGTGGGCTTGGCGGGCTTGGCAGCAACACTTGGAGACCTGCGTTCTGCACCAGGCGAGGAATGGGGCGACATCTTGCGTAGGCCGGTCTTCATTGCCATGGCCAAGCCAGCAAGAGGGTTTGCACGACCGATGCCCAAACGTGCCCGGACCTGTGAGAAGTACAAAGGAAGGATATCCCTCAGCTAGGGCAGTGGGGGTCAGGTAGACAAGTAGCCTCACTCTCAGGCAGTGCAGCACTCATTTGTGTGTGGGTGAACACTTAACATCCAAATGCCAAGATGCGAGGAGGCTAAAGTCAGACATGCAAAGTGAGACAAGTACACACAGTAGCTTATGCCTTGCCGGCCTTGTACCCCACTACACACTTGATATGCACTGGACACAGCAGATACAGTGGACATATGTGCGTACCTCTTCTTCACTCCTTGGCTTTTCATCTAAAACTTCGGGTGCAGACTTCTGTGTCCTGTAGTTTGGCTCCATGTCCTTGTCCCCGCCCCCTGGGGTGGACATCAGGTGCAGTAGCTTCCTCTGCTTGGGGTACACGGAGCCAAGCTGTTGTGCAACCTTGGCCGGCAGACGTCGTTGGGCAGACTCCTGATGGACCACAATTACACGGCTCTTCTGCACAGTTGTGTCCAGCCTAGGACGAGCCTGCACTGCGTCAAGGTCCAACTCCGCCAGGTCTATGCCAAACTCCTCCTTGAACCGGTTCAAGGTTTCAAGGTCAATTTCAATCTAAATTTGAATAGAAAGGATGTAAATCTACATACACACGTTGGTGTGCTACGTATAACATGCATGCTGTACACATACGCACATCTACACACGTGAATCTACATACATATGTAGGTGTATTGTAACATGCATGCTGTATACACATGCACATAGTGCATGCAAGTGGTCCATACGAATGCTACAAACCCAGATGGCCCCTTACTGAGGGACAATATGAATACCATGCGGCTATCTACACACATGACTACGACCAGGCTCCACTAGCCAAGACCGATTGAAGGGTTTCAGTATCTCCATACAGTCATTTGTCATCAGCTAACACATCGGTACAGAATAGGCGTTGAGCGTGCCCCCACCCCTGTTTTGTAAGTTCTAGCGGTGACAGCTGAATAGCTGTCAAAGTGTTGGCTTCATGTCACTCAGCCATCCCATGGCCTAACTTTGGCCACAGTCTGTCTTATTGACTGCATACATGGTAACAGTCACACGGTTTCACGTGCAGTATTAGTAAATGAAAAATTTGTGAGTCCACACACACACCTACGTATGTATAGTATACATGTACTAACACACACATGCAGACACAAACACACATGCACACACAAACACACATGCACACACAAACACACATGCAGACACAAACACACATGCAGACACAAACACACATGCACACACAAACACACATGCACACACAAACACACATGCAGACACAAACACACATGCAGACACAAACACACATGCACACACAAACACACATGCACACACAAACACACAGACTGCAACATCATGAGGTTTAACAACATTACGGTCAAAATGTACTAAATCTAGATACCTGCAACACTTCACTTTACTGCAACATAGCACTGGGTTTGTCTGACGTTCGCAAGACACACACACCTTCCACACTTACGTACCTCTGGAGCTTCCGGGGAAGATGAACGGTCCTTTGGTGAACCCTCCTCTGGAGGCGTGGATGACCTCTCCTTGGATGACACCAAGGGTGCATCATCACCATCCGTCAGACGCTCCACCTCTTTGTTGTCCATGTCACAGAGTACAGGCTCAACTACTACGAAAGAGGAAAGGAGTGACAGAGATGGAGTGGCAGGCATTTCATATCAAGGGCTGTTGACACATACGTGCATATGTACATCCATCATCACAAACGTCAATGGAAACAGTGCAACTACAAGAGAATGTCACAAATGCCCATGGTCATGAACCTCGTGTCATAATTGGGACTCTAATGGTACTGTATGCCTGAGAGAAAGTGGTCTACACCATGCATGGTCTGCCATCAAGTTAAGGGGTACAAGTGAGGGAAAGTGGTTTACATCATGCATGGTCTGCCATCAAGTTAAGGGGTACAAGTGAGGGAAAGTGGTCTACATCATGCAGGGTCTACCAGCAAGTTGAGGGGTACAAGTGAGGGAAAGTGGTTTACATCATGCATGGTCTGCCATCAAGTTGAGGGGTACAAGTGAGGGAGTGGTCTACACCATGCAGGGTCTACCCTTACCAACCTCAACTACTGCTGTTTGATGCACACACCAGCCACGCACGCACGCACGCACGCACGCACGCACGCACGCACGCACGCACGCACGCACGCACGCACGCACGCACACACACACACACACACACACACACACACACACACAGCCAGTTCCCTTTGGCTGGAGATGCTTACTGCCAGCGAGGCAGGCAGGCATGCGCTGACAGGGCAGGTTAGTAACAGTCAGCAAGTCTGAATAAGTGTAATCTGTAAAGCTGATCCAATCACAGAAGAGGATGTATTAATTTGCTGACACAATTCATCAAACAGCATTAATTAAGCTATTACACAGCTAATGTGATCAGTTGTGAGAGTCTGACCACTTCCTGTGGATATCTAACAGCAATGGGTAGAGATCACAGGAGTCAGGGAGCAGGTGGGACAAGGGTGAGATCACCAGACATGCTAGAAGTGACGTCAAGTACCATGATAAGAGTGATGTCATGTACCATATGTACTAGGAGGGATGTCACATGCCATGGCTGTCATTACTCACCAGTCGATTCAATGGTACTGTTGCTGTGGCAGCTGTCACTTGATGAAGGTCGCTTCTGTGTCTGGTAAAGGGTGAGGAAGTAGAGTAGATTTTGGGCCAGCAAAGCATTCTTCAACTCTTGCAATGCCAATGCTACTCAGTACTCACCCCCTCCATCACCCTCACCATTGCCTACCTTCCCCCCTCACTGCCACCACTGAACCTCTTTCTCTCGTGTCACCCTAATCCCCTACTCCTCCTTCACCATCACCACTCACCCCTCCCTGATTGTCAGCAGCCATCCCTCACTGTTACACCACTCCCTCCCCATCCCCCTCCCACACTGTCACCTCGCACTCCTCCCTGACTGTCACCTCACGCCCCTTCACTGTCACTCCACTCCCTCTCCCTCCCCCTCCCACACTGTTACCTCTCACCCCTCACTGTCACTCCACTCCCTCTCCCTCCCCCTCCCACAGTTACCTCTCACCCCTCACTGTCACTCCACTCCCTCTCCCTCCCCCTCCCACACTGTTACCTCTCACCCCTCACTGTTACTCCTCTCCCTCCCCCTCCCCTCCCACAGTTACCTCTCACCCCTCACTGTTACTCCCTCCCTCTCCCTCCCTCACCTCAGTGCCAATGTCCGAGTATATTGAGTCAGTTTCTTCGTTGCCAGCTAACTGTGGACAAGAGATGGCAAGACACAAGTGACAGCACAGGAATAACTACAACAGTCAACATGTTGACAACACAATTGTCAAACTGGTGACAAGTCAACAGATGCCACTTGTCAGTCAGCTGACAGCAACCGACATCCACCAGTGAACAGTGAGCACCCACCCACATGTTGGCAGATCCATGCACAAACAGACAGACAGCTGCTAGAGCATGTACTTTTTGTGGAGGAGATGACAGCCTCACATGACCCTATCCATAGCCACCAGCTACAGTTCCAAATATGGCATTCAGTGAGGGTACACTCAGGTGGGAGGGCAACAGCTTGTCAAAGGCAATCGTGTCAAGTACATAAAGAGGTGAAAGTGGCGATGCAAAGCAAATTAATTAAACTTGAGCTGCATTTCGTTGGGTAGCGCTCCTTCACCCAAAACAGCAATTAGCTGCCTCATGGTGAAAGTTGTTCAACTGAACAGAAAATACTAGTCTGCAGTCTAAGCTTTGGTACTCACACTGCATGAGGGAGTACTCTACTGGCACACACACACACACGCACGCACGCACGCACGCACGCACGCACGCACGCACGCACGCACGCACGCACGCACGCACGCACGCACGCACACACGCACACACACACACACGCACAGTCAAAGCACAAACTCAAGTAAGTACAGCCCTCACTCACACGTGCTCCACTGTAACACCTACACACATAACACAAGTACACTGTGCATTACTGTCATTGTGAACTATTTGCGTAAAATGGATACAGTTTACAAGAAAGCCTTAAAACTGTAAGATATGACGTTACACCCAATCTACGTAATAAAGGGGTGGAAGGCACTGGCTACATGGTCTAGAAGTGCAAGGTTCAAATTACTGCCCTACCCCCTCCAGCACAACCAAGCCATAGCGGGCAGCATCATGAGGAGGACAGCTGGCAGATTGCACCGCTGCAGTCAGCAGCAGTACTGGAATGCTTTAGCATGACGAGATAAGCCCATCTGCAGATGTATCGCCAAACACGCACACCAGGACAAACGCACACACCATAAAAGTACCTAAAGACAGCTACCTAACAAAATCAAGTTATGGTTCGATAGACAGGGGGCCTACCTCGTGCCACAATGCTGAAGCCTGCAACTAAGTATGTACACTCCTGTCTACACAATGGGTAACATATTGGTTTACCTCCTTCAATAGTCTACTTAATCAGATCCATGAACAGCCCTTGTTTTCCTGTTCACTGGCTACCCACCCAACAGTACCAGATTATCCCCTACACAGTCAGCCGAGAAAGGTGCTTGTTAAGAGATACCGGCGGCATCTTGCTATCATGTCACTTGTGACAGGGTGTCTCAATCAGTCCCAAAGTTAGCATGTCTGACATTGGGTGCTGAATCGCACAGACATACAGACACACACACACACACATACACACACACACACACACACACACACACACACACACACACACACACACACACACACACACACACACACACACACACACACACACACACACTTCTTGATCTTCTGTCCTCGCCCCTTTCCTCTAGGGAGAAACAAGATGAGAGTCACTTCCCTCCCACACAGGAGACCATTCCAGTGAGCTCACCGTGACATAACTCTGCACTACCCACACTGAAGGGGTTCTACACCCCACACTGAAGGGGTTCTACACCCCACACTGAAGGGGTTCTACAACCCACACACAGAGGGAGAGAGAGAGTGCCTGCCATGGGGCTACACACGATGCATGCCTCAAACAGATGTGCTTGGGGATGGTACCCTGTGGGTCCACATGAAACTGAAGGAAGTTACACTGAACAAACAAGCTTTCTTTCAGAATGCAGGGCAGAAATAGCAGGCTGAATTCACCATGATGTGCCTTGCGAAAGGGACACATCACCTGAAGCCCAAGTACTTCAACAACCTTCTCCCCTCCCCACACACACTCCAACAACATTCTCCTTCGCCCCACAAGCACACCATATGCCATAGACCACCAGCCCACTCTCACAGGTACAGACAAGGGGATAGAGAGAAATAGGACACTGCCACAGCTGGCTCTGTTAACCCCTCCACCACAAACACAACGAACACACCCGCAACACTCTCTGGGGACACAGATACTCACTCGCGACTACCCCGCGCCCTCCCAGGTCACCTAACGCTGCACAGGCACGCAACAGTGGGCGGCCGGGCGCCAGCCGTCTCAGTTTACGACAGAGGTCAGTGAATCTCCGGTCAAGTATGTATCTATATGCTGGCGCGCACACAACAGAATTCTCCTTACACAAGAAGCGAACCGTGTCGTCTAACCTTGCAGAAACCACTCAAAAACAGACTGAATATGGTCCTGTAACTGGTCCTGCTAACAGAGGGCCGAGAGCGGGCGAGCATGCACACGCAAGCCACAGGCCTGCCCGACCCACCTTCCGCGGCGCTGGGACGACGTGCGTAACGTCCACATCAGGGTCACGGAAAGCAGATTTCTTACGGCCAATCTTGTTGAGCAAACGATTCATTGTTACTCCGGGTGTAGCTGCAAAGCCTTGCAAGTGCCCGCGTCTTCTCAGCCTCACCACCTCTTGGGGAGCACTCGAACACAGCGTCTAATCGAACTACACTCCCAGCGTCCTAAATGTTCCTATCGGTTTAGCAACGTCTTAAATTGGCATAAATTGATCTCGTAACATAGTTGTAGGGCTGCATTTGTACGGCATACAATGACACCCACACTGGTCGCGAAGGGCACACGCACATTCATTTCGAAGGTGAAACCAAGAGGCTCCAGTACTCACCAATGCTTTCTATCAACGGAGACAAGTCGTTGTGCGATGCCCACCTAAGTCAAATTCACACGTCAAGCTGACAACAAGCCAAGCATTCTTTCTTCCTCTTCGATTTAGAGAATCCCGTAATCTTCAGGAGTTTCCCGTAAACTAATCTGACAAAATGGCGACCAACAAGCGAGTGGTCTATATTGGCGGTTTAGCTGAGGAAGTGGATGAAAAGGTTCTCCACAACACTTTTATCCCCTTTGGAGACATTACGGATATTACTATACCCTTGGATTACAGCACGCAGAAGCACAGAGGGTTCGGATTTGTGGAATTTGAGACAAAGGAAGATGCAGCTGCAGCCATTGACAACATGAATGAATCAGAGCTGTTTGGCAGAACCATTAAAGTTAACGTAGCTCGTCCCATACGTGTGAACCTCAGGAGCCACAAGCCCGTGTGGTCAGAAGACACCTGGCTAAAGGAGCATGCCGGGGAGATAGACAAGAAAGAAGAAACAGAAGGAGAGGGAGAGGCAGGGAAGGAGGAAACTACTGAGGGAGATACCGAAGGAGAGCCTGCTGCTAAGAGGCCCAGACAGAACCCACGGGTGTTTATGAAGATCAAGATTGGCTCAGAGATGGCTGGGCGCCTGGTTATGGAGTTGCGTGCTGATGTAGTTCCAATGACAGCAGAGAACTTCCGTTGTCTGTGTACAGGCGAAAAGGGATTTGGATTCAAGGGAAGTCCGTTTCATCGCATTATACCCCAATTTATGTGCCAAGGTGGGGATTTCACAAATAGAAATGGAACTGGAGGAAAGTCCATTTATGGAACAAAATTTCGTGATGAGAATTTTGTTTTAAAGCACCGAGGGCCTGGTATCCTGTCCATGGCAAACAGTGGTGCTGACACGAATGGCTCCCAATTCTTCATAAGCTTAGAGAAGACTGAATGGCTGGATGGAAAGCATGTTGTGTTTGGCGAGGTTACTGAAGGTATGGAGGTGGTCAGAAAGATGGAAAAAGTTGGAACTCAGGCTGGGCAGACGAGCCGGCCGGTGGTCATTGTAGACTGTGGAGAAACATAGCACAAGGCTCACTTGTGGCACTTGCAGGCTACGACACTGCATGTTTGGGCACGTTCACTCCTCAGGTGACTCTTTCATTGTTTGTCATTATTTTTGTGAAGTGTGTAGTGAGTGTATGCTATGACACACACTGGTGCAAGGATGCACAGCTGAAGTGAGCATGTCCAAGTGCACGAGATGGAAGGGGTGAGGAGCGCTGTAGCCTGGCTTGCTAGACCAACTGTCTACACTCCAGGGTGCTGCATGGGGTCGACAAATCCAATTAGGTGTGGCATTCACAAGCACAGCACAGTGGCAAGCCATACGAAGCGCTCACATTCAATCATGCATTAGCATTTAGCTTTGTGTCCTGGCAGCAGCTGCAGTAATGAGCTCAACCATTACAGCTTCTGTCTGCACAGCACAGCAGCGATGGAGCAGCACACGCCTGCTCGCTCGGCAGGAAGTACATACAGGTATATAGCAAGCAAGCAAGGTACTGTGCAAAGTGCAGCTCAGCAAACACATACACAGCACTACAGGTCCGAGGGGCATTGGGTCCCAGGGGATCCCAGTAAAGGTTGCTATGCCCTTTCTGCTGCAATGACCTCTTAAGTCAGGTTTCTATGTCCTGTTTGTGACAATGACTTCCTCCTCGTGAGCCTGTCTGTCATGGGAGGTTGCAATGATATGGCTGACAAAGGAGCTGAACTCTCCTCGCAGAATCTCTGGGTTTTCTTGGAGGTTCACTGCTGCCCACTTCACCCCCTCAAAACGCCTGGCTGAGAAGGGAAGAGGAACAGAGGAACATGTTACCACAAAAAACTGATGCCTTGGTACCCACCAATCTGAATGATGGCATGGAAGTGCTGCACTGCGCTCCCCACCGGCTGGTTACTCACATGAAGGCTTTGCGTATTGTGCTGTGATCTCTGCCCCTCCCCCCAATGGCTGGCAGCTGGCTATCAACAGGCAGTGGTCACTGGAGAGACCCTGCTGGGCCACAAACATGTGGTGCCAGTGCTCCAGGTCCCTCTCCTGCTGCTGTCGTTCTGGGTTGTACACCAGGAGCACACCCTGCACATCCTGCCACATGCAGGGCCAACAGTTCTCGTACCTCATAAGGTAGGTGTGGGTAGAATATAGGATGGCACGGTGTGCGAGACAAAGCGTATATGTGACTACATGTATGGTATATGTATGGTATACGGGTGACAGTGCAAATTGCGGAAAGAATGGATATGAGAGGGGGAGACAAGCTAGTGGTGGGAGCTATACATCAGGTCCTCACACCTGCAATTAGATTACAACCACATTAGGGCCCTAAGGGACTGCTCATTTGTCAAGCCATATTGGTAACTTAGTTATCACTGTCCTACCAGACAGCCAGCTGATTGCTGTGGTTTAGCCTCTTCCTCAATTAAACTGAGTATGACATCAGTAGCACCTCAATGTCTTCCCTAATGCACTCTTTCATCATCAGACACCCCTCCACCCCTCACACTCCCACCAGCACCCCACATTAAACACTTGCACTCTCCCATCACACACTCCAACATATGGCCCATCTCCCTTCACCTTCATCCACAGATGCAGTCATAACATCTGTTTGACAGTGGCCCAGTAAATACGTGCACACACACACACACACACACACACACACACACACACACACACACACACACACAGACACACACACACACACACACACACACACACACACACACACACACACACACACACACACACACACACACACACAACACACACACACACACACACACACACACACACACACACACACACCTTTTGTCTCCGCTGCAGTCCCACAGCTCCACGTCAGCTCGCACATAGTCTCCAGTAGTCGGATGCTCCCCGTCACACTCAAACTCCAAGATCCGCACTCCCTTGGTTGGACGGTAGTCTCCGCCAGTACTTTCTGTAGCGTCGGCCAAGTAGTTGCAGAGATGTGTTTTCCCACTCTGCACACACACAACATGGCAACCAACGACAAATCATGTGAATGCAACATCACGCTTTGGAGACTGCTCCAGAAATCGATTGCTCCATAAACATACAGCTAGGCACTACAGCTGACCTCGCACGGGCCAATCACTAGAACCTTTGCTTTGTGCATGTCCTCAGATCCTGAGCCGCTTGTTGTTAGCTGCCGCTTGGTTGCCTGGTTGCGGGGATCCCCCTCTTCGATCTGGCGCAACGATAAAATGGCTGCGTATTCAGGAACGACCTTGGGAAGTGGGGTATTTCATAGACTAAGATATGTAGGTAAGATAAATAAGCCGTAAGTGCACTACACAATGATTGAAATGGTATAAATGAAGGTTTTGGTAGATACATTTAGTTGTTTTACGCATTGCTACGTACATAGGACGAGCGACAATGGGGCACAGTAGCCCACGTGTCCTGTCCAGGGGCTCCCTTTCTAAGGGCTACGCCACCCATGTTCACAGAGAGAAGCAGAAGGACCTATATTCCGTCCTCGGTGTGACTCCTTCGGCGACACAAGGTCAAATAAAGGCAGCCTACTATGAGCTATCCAAGAGACACCACCCAGGTGAATAGACTTGACACACATGCTTGTAGCTCGTTTGAAATGTCTCTGCATGTGCACCTTGTTCTTCTGTATCCTTTTAGACAGGAATAAAGGCAGTGATGAGTCTCATCAGCGGTTTAGTGAACTGACGTCAGCATACGAGGTGCTAGGCTCATATGCCCTTAGGCGCAAGTACGACAAGGGTCTCCTGTATGACCACCCCAACCCACGCCCTCAGCACCCCCACTCCCCCACCCACCACACATCTGCAAGCACTATGCACGGGAAGAAGGCCAAATTTGACTTTGATGAATTTTACAGGGCTCACTACGGACATACCCAGCGCCGGAGGAGGAGGGAAGAGTACGAACGTAAGGTAGAGGCAGAGCAGGCAGCCCTCCGGACACTGACAGACATCCAGCAGGCTGGACTGCGCTTTGTCGTGATAGCAATGGTCCTGGGTGCTGGCTACGTGGGTCACTTGTACATGAGGGCCAGAAACAGATGAACCAGTGACCGTCACTCTGACTCTCTGTGTGATGTGTACAGTGTATAGTGTATGCAGTACAGTATGGGTATTATAGTATTATTTACGTATGTTTCTGGATTCTAATGTAATTATTTATGCATCAGTAACACACAATTGTTTTAATTGAGCCACCCCAAGTTTGTCATCTTGTTCACTTTGAAGAATCCTGTGTGCTCTGCCCCTTGTGTTTGAGCTTCCTCCGCACATGCGAGATACTGCTTAATCGAATACTGCACGGCCTCTTCCCCAGCCTTAACTAGGTGAGTGTGCGGTGGTTGCGAGGCAAGCTCTACACCCACAGCCTACGTAGAGTATCATGTCAGTGGACCATTCATATAACTCTGTCATGCTCGGCTCTCTATCACACATTGCATAAAATCACCACATTTTACATAACATTAGTTACAGCTTGTTAGAATAATACATTTCCCAGTATTTCACACGGCATGCGTTCATTAGTACCCTCTGGGGTCAGGCATCCTTGGTGCCAAAGGGTAAGGTGCGGAGCCCTGAGGTCCAGAGCCACTCTTCCCAGCAGATGGAGGACGGCTCTTCTGCAACTCATCAAGTTTCTCTGTCTTCACTTTTCGCAGCCAGTAAGTTGTTCTCAGCTGTAAGAACCGCTCCATGAAGTCAGCGCAGGTTACTGCCCCGGCAATGAACTCCTCCATGAGGGACTACGAGGACAGTATCAAGGAGAGAACACTTAGAACACTGCATTCCACAAGTGGAAAATGACAAAAGGGAAAATTGACCCAACTGCAAAGTGTACTTCAACAATTGGCGCAAATACCCAGCACACAGCAGAGTAACCGGAAAGTGATTGGTAGTTAGTGTCCTAGTGAAATTCTTCTTCTACATGGACCTTTATCAAGTGACAGTGCTATCTATGACAGGTTGTGAGAGTTATTCACCCCCTTGTTCTCACTATTAGCACCAGCTGTGCTGGCACACGACTGACTGTCACAGAAGGTAGGGTGGCATGGAAGAGGAATGGGTATATAGGCGAGAAAGGGATGGGCTCACCTCTGCTTCATCTTCAGCTGTTTTAGCTCCCTTTACAAGGTCCCTCTTCAGCTCTGGTGTCTCAAACTTGCTCACTCTATCCACTGATCAGAGACATGACAGCACACATACGTGACATGCACAACGAAGGGTATGCCAAGTCACTGTACGACACATTGAGACTCATGTGACACCATGGTAACTTGTGGCGCGTGAGTATCAGCACGTCACATGAATAGCATGACGCACTGTGGACATGTGTATACAAATGCACACCACAGGGTGATGTTATCCGCCTTGGAGGCTCCACTGACCTAACTTCCTGCTCTTCTCATCATACTGCTCCTTCAGTGCTCTTGCCTCAGTTGTCAGCAATACCATCTTCTGCACAGCTGCCTGGAGCGATGGCTCTTTCTCAAGAGTCTTCTCTGCAGCACTCCTATTCTGATCCTGCAGCTTCTGTCTGTCCTCCTCCACCCGCTTGAGCTGCATAACAGACGAGACACCACTGTACGTACCTAGTCTCCCTACCAGACCCTCCTCCCCCATGGAAGGTATGGTGAACCCGCGTGGCATTAGTTGTCAAAGGAATGTGTTCACTGCATAATGTCAACAAGAGGTTAGTTACACTCTTGTGCAATGTTGTTACAACCTGTATAGACAAAGGAACACGTTGCCCTTGCCTCTGACAAATGCCACTACAGCTTTGGCAGGAAGAGGCCCGAGAGTGTCAGTGCAGATACTGGCTAGTGCACACCACAGAGCGGACACAGCGGTGACATATGTACAAAGGGAGGAAGAAGGTGCAGGCCAGGCTGCAGCTGTAGAGTGGCCGGTGGGAGAAGCTAGGCAGGCTGGCACCCATGAGCCCGCCGAGCAGCTGCTCGCTGCACCACCTCATGTCAGGTTGTGTATCTGCCAACAGTGGGAGAAGGTACGTAGGCTGCCAACAGTGGGAGAAGGTACGTAGGCTGCCAACAGTGGGAGAAGGTACGTAGGCTGCCAACAGTGGGAGAAGGTACGTAGGCTGCCAACAGTGGGAGAAGGTACGTAGGCTGCCAACAGTGGGAGAAGGTACGTAGGCTGCCAACAGTGGGAGAAGGTACGTAGGCTGCCAACAGTGGGAGAAGGTACGTAGGCTGCCAACAGTGGGAGAAGGTACGTAGGCTGCCAACAGTGGGAGAAGGTACGTAGGCTGCCAACAGTGGGAGAAGGTACGTAGGCTGCCAACAGTGGGAGAAGGTACGTAGGCTGCCAACAGTGGGAGAAGGTACGTAGGCTGCCAACAGTACAGCATAGATGTTGATTTTCCACTGCTCAAGTCCTGCAACTCTTACTCCACTCACAGCCGGGGTTTACTAACACTATTAACATACACTCCTCAATATTTTTAAACAGCTAAGAGATTCATTTAGCTACAGTATCGTCTTACTCTGTTTACAACCTTGCAGTTCTTCTCAATGTATTGTTTGAGCTAACAAAATTAAACTGAGAAAGTGTGGGTTCTTTTGAACACATCACACTACAAGGTGCTCAGAGTAACTTCCTACTTCCTACTGCAGCTTGATACCCCATAGCTAGCTACATGTACGTACATGTGTACGTATGTGCATGCGTGGCTGTGTAACAGTAGCTGCCTTTCTGTGATCCTTTGACAGTGCACTAATGCTGGCTGGCTGTGAACATGTAAATATGTGAGAGCATCTATGTATGTACATATGCTAACTTCTGATTGTCCCCAGAATGTCGGGCATTTCACAAGTACATTCTCTCTCTAGGAGTAGCTATGCCGTGCACCCACACCTAATCCTAATGTGTATGCACAAAATCCCACCTAAGCCATCACGCAATCACACTAGCACACTAAGGTAAAATGGGGTACCTCTGTGAAAACTCACTTTGTCGTCACATAATTTCAACAGTTGATAAGCAACAAACGTCCAACTTCGATATCAGGTAGCACTAGCATCTATGTCCACCTCGCACACCAATACTGATCTAATTTGCGCTTACATTTCCTTTGTAGAGTTCTGACAATCGATGAAAAAGTGGTGGATTGGGTAACTCCGTAAATTTCAAAAACAGTGACTGCGTGACCGCCCGTGTGGACTACGTCGAGAGTATCAACAGTGCAATGTGTGGCAAACACACTGTATCTAACTTTGGAGCAAGCTTTTGATAGAAGTAAGAGTCTTAGTGTGTACAGATCTACATCTATACTGACAGGTAAGTTTACTTGCACGAACATTTCGTACCCCCACAGGAAGTTGCTTCTCTATCGCAGCAAGGAAGTATCCCCGCGGCTCAGCGTGCTTGCTAGGTATTCGGTATAGAGTAAGCATCGTGCTTGCCTAAGTACATCTCGATCGCAAGTGTACTGGCAAAGTTATAGCCGCCGGAAGTCATTTTTGCGGAGTTACCCCATTCACAGAGTTACCCCATGTGACCTTACACACATGTACACACGCACAAGAGCTGCCCTCACGTCAACAAGATCAGGCTTGATTTTAGTGAAGAATTCCAGAAACTTCCCCTCATCAGACTCAATGCTCTCCAGCTCCTCTTTACTAAGGCTCCTTAGTTTGTCAATGGGGACTTTGACGTCTGACATAGAACCCTTCCTGTTAGGCAAACCCGAGTTGGAGGTACTAGACTCCTTCCTCCCCGGGGGCTCTGGCGGCGGCTGGGAACGAGTAGTCGGAGGAGGTGGTTGAGATGCCGGGTGGGAAGCGTACGCTTGGGGCATCCTATTCTGAGGTTGGTAGCCAGGCGCGGGATGGGCCTGTGGGGGGCCTTGAGGTTGATAGTGCTGAGCGGGGGGGACATAAGTACGCGGCTGTGCATACCCTGGAACGGGTTGGGGAGGCCTCTGCGGCTGGGGATACTGGTACGTATTCAGAGGGGCATATCCGTAGGGCTGAGGCTGCGCTTGCATACCGTACGGCTGATAGTTGTACGCCATGTTTGTCCACTTTATGACGTCACTGATCACGCGGCTCCATTAGTTGCCTAAGCAACCTTGCAGCTGCAAAATGGCTTCCAGCAGATACTTGTAAACAGATCGCAAGCCGGCCGTTCGTTCTCTAGTAATAATGGCAAGTGCTAGTAAGACAAATATCGACCATTCTTCAAGTGAAGAGATCGAAAAATATGACTTTAGTGAACTCAAGAGTGTGATCGACAGTGCTGAGCCTTGGGACTGCTTCAAGCCGGCGAGCAGCAGACAAGCTTTGGTACAGTCTCACGATGCATATAAAGTAACAGGGATATGTATGGACATGAGATCATATGCACTTGTGCACTGCTGTGTCTTTGCTAAAGTAGCCCATTGGACTATTAAATTGCTGTCACGGTGGTGTGATGCAGTGTGTGTACGTATGTATGTGGTCTGCATCACTTTTAACTTCAGGATATATCATGGTGTTTTGGGCTGAACTCCTGTATTCCAGTGCACAACATTTCTCATGGCACACGAAGGGTGAGTCCCACCAACCTGTGTGCTTCTCCACTGCATGCCCTAGAACCGGCGTTCAGTGGTCACACCATGTGCATGGTCTCTGCAGGCCGTGTTCTACGTGGCAGGGCACACTGGTGTGCTGCTTGACCTGGAGGAGAACAGACAGTGCAGTCTTAAGTGCCATGTGAGCTAGCTGGGGCAGAACCCCAAGTTCAGAACCCACCATGTAGTTGTAATGTAGCATGTACGTATGTATGTATGTATGTGTATGTAATAATGTAATCTCAGTGCCACTAAGATGTTTTGCTGCATGAGTGATACTGTTAATGGCTGGGTGCTAGTACATATTAGAGCCTGGGTGCTAGTATTAAAGCCTGGATGCTAGTATTAGAGCCTGGATGCTAGTAGAGCCTGGATGCTAGTAGAGCCTGGATGCTAGTATTTGAGCCTGGATGCTAGTATTAAAGCCTGGATGCTAGCATTAGAGCCTGGGTCCTAGCATTAGAGCCTAGGTGCTAGTACATATTATTGCATGGGTGCTAGTATTAAGGCCTGAATGCTAGTAGAGCCTGGATGCTAGTAGAGCCTGGATGCTAGTATTTGAGCCTGGATGCTAGTATTAAAGCCTGGATGCTAGTAGAGCCTGGATGCTAGTAGAGCCTGGATGCTAGTATTTGAGCCTGGATGCTAGTATTAAAGCCTGGATGCTGGCATTAGAGCCTGGGTCCTAGCATTAGAGCCTAGGTGCTAGTACATATTATTGCATGGGTGCTAGTATTAAGGCCTGGATGCTAGTATTAGAGCCTGGGTGCTGGTATCATTGCCTGGTTCGTGGAGGTGCCTGAGCTGCCTCGAATGGCTGTGCTGTGCTGTGCTGTCCATGCAGAGCCATGCTGTTGCCTGCACTGCCGTGAGCAAAGATCGCCGCTGGCTGGTCACAGCAGACGTGGGCAGAGACTGCTGCTTGACAGTGTGGGACTCCTTCTCGGGGTGAGGCCTGGCATGGCAAAGGGCATATACTATATTATATTTGGGTTTCAAGTGATGTTTTGCTTACAAAACTGCAGGTGCTCTAGGCATTTCTGTTGGTGGATGTTGCCTCTCCCTTTTGCTGTAGAGTGCCAGTGAAGACCCTGTACCAAGGACTGGGGAAGGGCACTATTGCCGTTGCCTTCTCAAGTGATGCAAAGTACATAGCCTCTATCAGTGTAGGCCCTGAGCAGGTATGCACTACCCCACTCCCCTACCCCCTCCACTCCCCCTACCCCCTCCACTCCCCCTACCCCCTCCACTCCCCCACCCCCTCCAATTCCTCCACCCCCTCCACTTTCCTCACACACATGCAAAGGGCTTGAGGTGCTAGCAGGTGCATAGTAATGAGACTGCTTGCTACAACAGAGCTTTGCTCACCCCTCCTCCCTCTCTGCTAGCACTTCTCAATCTCCACCACCACCCTCCTCGCTCCTCCCCACTACCCCTCCCATCCCTTCTGTGCATGCAGTGTGTTGCTATTTGGGATTGGACTACAGAGGCGGAGTCGCCGAGTGTGTGTGTCAGCCTCGACCCTCACCTCAACAAGCAGGTGAACACGCTTCAAGCACAACTGCACACACCAGCTCTTGCGGCATTGACTGCCTATGGACTGTAATATATGTACAGACACACACACACACACACACGCACGGCTACTACTAACTGGTACTGTAAATGTAGTAAGAATGTACTTACGTACTTTCCCTCTCCGTAGGTGCATGTTGTGTTTTGTGAGGAGGACTCTCACCAGCTCATGAGCAGTGGGGATGAGCAGGTGGTCTTTTATCACTGGGTGAGTGCTGGTAGGGGCAGTTCTTCAGCACTGGACACCGCCATCCCGTGCAGTTCTTGTTCTTTAGTGCTAGCAAGGGCTATGGGGCCTGAGTGGGTGGGTGTAGCTCATGACACCTGGTACGTGTCTACGCATGTGTCTACGCAAGTGTCTACGCAAGTGTCTACGCATGTGTCTCAGTGTGTGCATCTTTCTATGCTCTGTACAGAAAGGGGATTCTCTTCTCCACTACACCCCAACTCTGTCAGACAAGGACTTCAACAGGACGCTGGGTCTTCTATCAAGCTGCTCCTTCCTCCCCAACACAGCCACTGCAGTGAGCACCACCTCAGAGGGGTCGGCAGTGGTCTGGGAGGTGGACCAGCAAGCAACGGGTGCACCGGAGAAGAGAAGGAAAGGTGAACAGGGCAGCAATGCATGTCTTCTTGGGATAACAATGTGCTGATGTTGGCACAAACAGGACACGCATTCTTCTGTGTGTGGGAAGGGAGGGAAGGAGGGGAGAGGCACATGTTAAGCGTCTCTTTGGGCTCCTTTATGCTCTTGTTGGTTGTGTCTGTGTAGCTCTGCTGGAGCCCCATGTGCGTAAGCCTCTGAAACTGATGAAGCTTCACTCCTCACCCATCACTGCTGTGACCACAGTAGACTCGTGAGTGGCAGTAGCCCCTGCAGTGCCGCAGGCATGGCAGCTGCAGCCCATTGAGGATCATGAGTGTCTGGTAGTGGTGGCCATTTCAACCTCCCTTTGTGCTTGCCACAGGTACTTGGTGACTGGGGACAGTGTGGGGGATGTCAAGTTCTTTAACTCTGACCTCAAGCTCATCAACTGGTGTGCCCCTGCATGCACGCACATGCAGTGCTAGTGGCATCTCAACCACACATCTCATGTGCTTTCACCTCTGTGGTTGACAGGTTCGACTCACTAAAGCACGGCCCCATTGCATCCTTGTCCTTTGGATTCCTCCCCAAAGCAATGCGCCCCTCCCTGTTAGCCCTTCTCCACACACACCTGAGGGACATATTCATCAACCTGCTTTGTCTACGTACTCTCTCCTTTGGATAGGGATGGCAAGAAGACAACGTTGCCGCCCAAGTCTATGCAGTGCACAATAGAAGGGAAGCCCTTTTCTGTGCCCGACTTTGTCCTCAGCACCACCAACGCCTGTCTGGCCTACGTTGATGTTGCTACAGTCTCCTCACAGCTTATCTTCAGAGAACACGACTCAGCCATCAACGCACTGGCTGCACATCCCAAGGAGTGAGACTCCCCCCAACACACACACACACACACACACACACACACACACACACACACACACACACACACACACACACACACACACACACACACACACACACACACACACACACACACACATCTTTCAGTGTACATGATGTATTGTGTGAGTACTGTGCAGTTCTATTCACTACTTACATATATCAATTGCTGAGTTCATGCCAGCCAGATGATTGCTGGCTGGCTGTGTGTATCATTGAATGGTGGCCTTTCCTACCACAGACCTTGCTTGCTGATTGGCAGTTACTCATGCCAACTGAAGCTGTGGAACTACGAGAAGAGGTGTGCGTGGATACCAGTTGTACATACTAGTTGTATCTACAGAGTGTGTGCTTGTGTGCTTGGTGTGACACTGTCCCACTGCGTGTCTGGCATTGAGATGGATGGCCATTCCCAGTTAGTTGTGCCTTCTTGCCGCATACAGGGAAGTGGCAGCAGTGCGGGCACTTGGGGAGCAGGAGTTCATTCAGTGTGTTGCGTTTGATCCAGCAGGTTCCTTTGTTGGTAGGTAATGCACCTGCAGACAAGCAAAACCTTGAGAATGACTGTATCTGTATGTATGTACGTGTATGGCTGTCTTGTGCTTAATGGCCATGGCATGGGTTCGCATCTGTACGTATACGGTATATGGTATATGTATGTAAATGTACTTCCCAATCCCATACAGTGTAGATACATGCACGTGTGTAAACATGTATCCATGCCCATGAAATAGAGAATAGATTAACACTTGAAATGCCATGACTTGTCTGAGCATTGACACCTCTGTTAGTGCAGTATCTACATGTACGTACGTATGTACCTTGATGCATGGTGTGAGTGGATATGCTCACGCAGTAGTGTGTCCCTGCTGTCCCGGCAGGCGTTGGTTGCACCAACGGCCTGCTGTACCTTGTGGATGCCATCTCGCTGCAAGATGTGTGTGAGCAGTTTGTGTTCTCAAAGGACTGCATCACTCACATTGCATTCTCACAAGATTCAAAATTTCTTGCAACAGCAGTGAGTTTGCACTGCTCACTAATGCAACTCACACCAGCAGGATGTCACACGAGACAGACAGGGTTGTACATTGACTCCCCACTGCCCAGGACCTGGATTACTGCGTGACTCTGTACAGGCTGCAAGTGAAGGAAGGAGGAGAAATGTGGAGTTTCTGGGGGAAACAAAGACCGCACTACAAGCCAATCACTGGTGAGTTCGTTTATATGGCATCCTTTTTGCCACCCTAAATGTCTGTGTTTCCGTGGTGTAGTGGTTATCACGTGAGTCTAACACACTCAAGGTCCCCGGTTCGATCCCGGGCGGAAACACTTTTTTGTGCGCTCTTTTTTATTCACTAGTGACTATATTATATATGGTAGCTTTTTATACGAGTTTAACGGTGTTCTTTTTGGCACCTAAGTGTCTGTGTTTCTGTGGTGTAGTGGCTATCACATGAGTCTCACACACTCAAGGTCCCCGGTTCGATCCCGGGCGGAAACACTTTTTGCGCTCTTTTGTTCTATATGATTATGGTGTCCGTTTTAGAACCAGAGAGATATTGAGCTAACACATAGCAGTACTTCTGGAGAGTAAGACGCTTCGACCATGAAGGTCTTCATCAGTTACAAAAACTGGTCGAAACGTGTAAGCTCAATATCTCTCTGGTTCTAAAAAGGACACCTTTTTAATGAGTTTGTTTTTATGGTGCTCTTTTTGGCACACAATTGTCCGTGTTTCCGTGGTGTAGTGGTTATCACGTGAGTCTAACACACTCAAGGTCCCCGGTTCGATCCCGGGTGGAAACACCTTTTGCACTCTTTTGTTCTATATATATGGTGTCCCTTTTAATGAGTTTGTCTTAATGGTGCTCTTTTTGGCACACAATTGTCCGTGTTTCCGTGGTGTAGTGGTTATCACGTGAGTCTAACACACTCAAGGTCCCCGGTTCGATCCCGGGTGGAAACACTTTTTGCGCTGTTTTGTTCTATATATGGTGTCCCTTTTAATGAGTTTGTCTTAATGGTGCTCTTTTTGTCAAACAATTGTCTGTGTTTCCGTGGTGTAGTGGTTATCACGTGAGTCTCACACACTCAAGGTCCCCGGTTCGATCCCGGGTGGAAACACCTTTTGCGCTGTTTTGTTCTATATAATATTATGGTGTCCCTTTTAATGAGTTTGTCTTAATGGTGCTCTTTTTGTCAAACAATTGTCTGTGTTTCCGTGGTGTAGTGGTTATCACGTGAGTCTCACACACTCAAGGTCCCCGGTTCGATCCCGGGTGGAAACACCTTTTGCGCTGTTTTGTTCTATATAATATTATGGTGTCCCTTTTAATGAGTTTGTCTAAATGGTGCTCTTTTTGGCACATATTTGTCCGTGTTTCTGTGGTGTAGTGGCTATCACGTGAGTCTCACACACTCAAGGTCCCCGGTTCGATCCCGGGTGGAAACACTTTTGCGCACTTTTTATTCATCCTTTTCAGGTCTCTGTTTTGGAACATCAGTAACTGAAGGGACACCCCGCCTTCTGTCTTTGTCCCAGGATCGAAGTCTTGTGAGCCCTTTGGACCTAATTAAGTCACGGCCTTGTGCCTACGAACAGAGTGATACTGTGAGTGCTTCTGTTGGCCTCAGGTGGAGTATGACCTTGCAAACAGCTCAGAGGATGACCTGAGGTTGCTGGCTGTGAACAGGATTGAGCAGAGTGCAGTCCCACTCACTCTTGGGTGGTATCCATCACTGTCAAAAGAGCCTTTCCTAATGACAGCCAATGACCAGGTAGGGAATGCCATGTGGCTGTAATGTACACATGTACACACATACGTACACACACATGTTGTGGCTGTAGTTGTTAGTTGTCACCCTTGCAACCACCTGTCATCTGTGTGTCACGCTTACATGTCATGTCATATGTGTCACCTTTGCATGTCACTGATATATGCCTCCATCCATGTCACATGCAGTATAAGCTGAAGCTCTACAATGCATCCACAAAGATGTGCAGGAAGACTCTCCTGGGGCCCCTTTACGGCTCACCATTGAGAAAGTGAGTCTGCTCTGCTGAAATACCCTATTTTTGCACACCACTCGTGCCTCCCTTTGTGTCCTTCCATTCTGCATGCATGCTGCAGGATTTTAGTCCTGCCGTCCCCTGTCGTCCGGTCAGAGACAGGTGATGAAGTCAGGCGGTACCTCACATTCATCACAAAGGACAAGGTGTGTGCATGATTCCTCTCTGAGCCAGCAACAAGCACAACTCATCAAATGTTTGCTCACCGCCATCAACTAGACCCCAACTACTAATGTGAAGACTTCCTCTCTCTGCAGGTTGGCTTGATGCTCCTGCCTCATGACGGCAATCCACACAACTCTGTGGCCTTCATTGCCCACCCGCGGCAGGCGAGTAGCCACCACCCACTGTAACAGTATTGAGCACTGTGGTACATTACTATGTGTATGAGTGGCATATGGTATGTTGTATGTGCTTGTTGGTGCTCAGTGAGACCAGACCCTCTCTAGCTGTTGTACACATACATGTATGTATGCAGGTGACCGAGGTCGTGTGCTCATTTGATGGACGTTATGTGTTTACCTCTGGAGGCGAAGACTGTGCTGTCAACATGTGGACAGTCAACACAGAGTCAGTGCTGTTCATGATACGCAGTTGCACACATGCACACACACTCACATGTACACACACACGTGCACACACACACACTCACATGTACACACACATGTGCACACAGGCACACTCACATGTACACACACACTCACGTGCACACACACACTCACATGTACACACACTCACATGCACACACACACACTCACATGCACACTCACATGCACACACACTCACATGCACACACACTCACATGCACACACACACACTCACATGCACACACACACTCACATGTACACACACACTCATGCATACACACTCACATGCACACACACACTCACATGCACACACACACTCACATGCACACACACACTCACATGCACACACACACTCACATGCACACACACTCACATGCACACACACACTCACATGCACACACACACTCACATGCACACACACACTCACATGCACACACACACACTCATGCATACACACACTCACATGCACACACACACACTCATGCATACACACACTCACATGCACACACAGTCACATGCACACACACTCACATGCACACACACACACACTCATGCATACACACACTCACATGCACACACACACTCACATGCACACACACACTCACATGCACACACACACACTCATGCATACACACACTCACATGCACACACACACACTCATGCATACACACACTCACATGCACACACAGTCACAGGCACACACACTCACATGTACACACACACACACTCATGCATACACACACTCACATGCACACACACACTCACATGCACACACGCACTCACATGTACACACACACACACTCACATGCACACACACACTCACATGCACACACACTCACATGCACACACACACTCACATGCACACACACACTCACATGTACACACACACACACTCAATGCACACACACACTCACATGCACACACACTCACATGCACACACACTCACATGCACACACACACTCACATGCACACAGAACCACATATTCATGCATGCACATACTTATTATTTGAAGCAATTCTGCAGTTGCTTCCATTTTCTCTCTCAGTATTCTGGAGGCCTCTGCCAAGCTTGGAGGAGAAGGGCTGGATCCTTTCTATTCAATGCTGGATGGAGGGAGAGACGGAGAGTTCTTTGCAGAGCTGGAAGACTACTTCTACTATGCTCAGATCAAAAGGTGTGTGCCACTACTCATGCAGCCCCCCTTCCCCAATTCTCAAAAGGTGTGTGCCACTACTCATGCAGCCCCCCTTCCCCAATTCTCAAAAGGTGTGTGCCACTACTCATGCAGCCCCCCTTCCCCAATTCTCAAAAGGTGTGTGCCACTACTCATGCAGCCCCCCTCCCCAATTCTCAAAAGGTGTGTGCCACTACTCATGCAGCCCCCCTCCCCAATTCTCAAAAGGTGTGTGCCACTACTCATGCAGCCCCCCTCCCCAATTCTCAAAAGGTGTGTGCCACTACTCATGCAGCCCCCCTCCCCAATTCTCAAAAGGTGTGTGCCACTACTCATGCAGCCCCCCTTCCCCAATTCTCAGACATCAATGGCTGCTTTATTCATCTGACACCAACCTGGCAGTATACATGTACCTAGCTGCCATAGCCTGTTGGCCATTCTCTGTCATGTGGTTCACTGTAATTTGACATATGTCATTTGGTGTGTCCTCTCTCTGCTCAGCCAAGGCCAAAGTACGGTCGAGACCAGGCGTGTCTCAGTGACCATCCCCTTGGATGAAGTGCCTGGAGTCATGAGAGCTATTGGCTATTACCCAACTGAACAAGAGGTGTGTGTATTGCGCACGCGTGTGGTGTGTTGATACTTGCAGAGTGCTGTGCGCTGAAATCCCTTCTCAATTCCCGTAATTGTGCATGCATTAAAGGTGGAGGATATGCTGAATGAGGTGAAGTTCAGCCAGTATGTTGACACTGGGAAGTACGTCACCTCCATTGGTCTTGGGGAGTTCAGCAAGTGTGAGTCCTTAAGGAATCTGTAGTCTAAGAAGATAGACCATCTTCACTGGGGGGGGGGGGGGGGGGTGCTTAGGGTCTAGCTAGCGCACTAGACTAGCAGCACTGAACGTGTTCTGCCCTGCAGTGTATGTCAACCACTGCCCTGCCTTTGGGCTGCCCCCACGTGAGCTCATTGACGCCTTCAGGACACTCGGCTCTCGGGCTGCAAGCACCGAGTGGGCTATCTCCCGTTCAGAACTCCTGAGCCTTCTGCAAGAATGTGGTGGGTGTGCGACCAAGTCTGCTCCGCTTTGCACGTCTTGTGTTGACACAGTGACACTACTGTCCTTGTGTTGACACAGTGACACTACTGTCCTTGTGTTGACACAGTGACACTACTGTCCTTATGTTATGGACACGGTCATGTATGCAGTCACGTATACGTACCTCTAATGAGCATTAAAGGCATCATTTTTGTACGACTGTTTCTCTTTAGGAGAGGGATTTGTTGATGCTGAATTACTGGAGCACCTCATGGTGCTATTGGGCTACTGCAGAGACCCAGAGATCAAGGGCAGCTTCACAGATGACCCAGAGAGGGCCTTGGACGGTAGCCTACCTAAGAGCATCACAGCATCCAATTTTGCCAAAGACATGCTGGGCTTCCAACTGTAGGATCATGGAACATATTCCACAAACACATACACGACATGTATGCCAACATTTGTCTTATGTACAGAAAGACATGTCTTGTCTGAACAATAAATACTACACCTGTGACAAAAAATAAGCCAAATACCGGTCCAACAAATTTAGGTAAAATGAAGCAACATACAATATGCTAGTGAAGCATAGAGTATGCACAGCAAGGGGAGGGAACCATCTCTACAGACGTTTCAATCTAGCCTTGCTAGATCTCTTTGAGATTTTCTCTGTTAGATGCTGATTGGCCACAGGTGTTGGATCGCGGTCAAATGGAAAGAGACATCGTCGAATATCACCTTTCTCCTCATCGGTAATGGTAAGCTTGGCAGTGTTCTCAAGAAGAGTGGGAAAGTGAGTTGGAGTGTGCAGGAGGTTTGACATGGGAGAGGGAATGCTCTGTCGCCGTGAAATGACAGAAGAATATTGGATGACACCAAGTGGGCTGGCAGCTGACACCATGGTTGTCTTGGCACAGGGTGTGAGGTTCTCTTGGGGTGTCACTGGGGGTGGTATGTTTTCCTGTAGCGACATGAGGGGAGAATGGTACACTGACAGACACACCTACAGACAAACAGAGTAATAGTATTGTACACATGCTGAAGATTCATTACAGACACACACCATTTCTGACTGCCATTCATCCTTTTGTGCTTGAACAAACTGCAGCCTTCTCTTCTTCAAGAATCTGTCCTGATTAATATGGTACCATTTGCGGCACACCACAGCTGACCTATGAGCATAGACATAAGCATGTGAGGATGAAGTGCAGCAAAATGTTGACCAAGCAGTACGCTCGCTCACCTGCACAAATCTGGGAGGGGGAGACAGCGAAAGAGGAGAACTGCCAGCTCCCTTGGCAAATTACTGACTAAATCAAACCTAACTTCTACCTCGTGTGGTTTCTTGAAAACATCCATTACAGAGCGTCTAGGGGGTAGCATTGACGGTAGCACGATATTTATCGATCGATGGACTGATGAAGCCGGTGATTGACTGTTGGAGTGGGCACTCTTTCGTGTGTCGAGTCTAGCAGAGGAGGATGAAACTACAGTGAAAAATAACTTAGAACTTACAAATTTCACGTACCGGCTCACCTCAGAGCTGAATTCAATGTAGAACGCTTCGGGGTGGTCATTATTACCCACCAGTGGCCAACACTGGGAGCGCCAAAGAATTCGATGGGGGTGTGGGCTTTGGAAGTTGGCGCTCAAATCACCCGCCAAATTACTACAGGCAACTACTGTGGCGCCACGGAGCCCCTTGTCACTAAAAATAGAAAGCACACCTTATACGGTATCTAACAGTGACGTAAGGCCGTACTGTAGTACACGGTAGGTTTCAAAGTTTAGAAGGTAAAGTCACAAAGGGACGTTAGATAGTTGGTCTCTAATGCACAAGACTGCACGTAGAAGCTAAGGCGTTTAACTGTGAGCGTGCTACTAATTCTGGGTAGTCCTGTTTTGTACAGAACAGCCTCTGTTGTGCGGCACAGGGTGTACTTTAGGAGTTCGCTGTTGTTATTGCCGACTTTGCCAACTCTGTTCGTTTAGAAGGAGCATGTCCCACAGGTTTGAGAAGCAGAAGCCGCTGGTGGTACACCCAGAGCCGGCTAGGTAGGTCTTCTTCTAGCTAGGAGCGAGACAGTAGCACATAAGCACATTGGAATCCATGCCTTCCTCCTGTATCTATGTGCAGGCATGCACTAACAGTTGAAGTTGTTCGTTATTGAACACACGACAGCATGTGTTGCTGTGTTGTTACTTGCTGCCCGTTATCTCTCTGCTTGTCATGTTGTGTGTCTCTGCAGTGATCCTAGTTCAATGCAAAGGATTGTTGGCTACGTTCAGACACTGATACCACAAGTAAGTGGGTTCTGAGTCCTCGTGGCTGTGAGTTCACTAATGGCGTGGTATGTGTGGTGCCTGTGAGTGACACTGAATGCAGTCTTTGTGACACTTGCAGTGTAGATGTGTAGCTCTGTTTGCTGACAGCCTTTGATAGTGAGTGTGGGTGACCTTCTCTCAGTCATACAGCAACCAGTCAGAGGAGCTGAAACAAAAGATATTATGGGCAAAGTTTCACCAACTGGACTGCCCCTGTAAGCACACTTCCTCCCACCTTTCCTCTCTTTTCCCGTGTTCATTTTTCTTCTTATCACTTTATGCGTGCACACTGTCATTGCATCTCTCTGTCCAAGTTCCATACATGATGGTGTTTCCCGTTCTTGTTGTCCTGTCTCTATGCGACAGTAGTAAAGAGCTGTTCCGGGTCCCACTTCAATGACGACTTGAAGTCAGCTTCTCCTCCACTTGTGCTCATTTTGGGCTATCCCAGCGGCTACTCTGTGTGGTCCATTTCGGTGAGCCCGCCCCCACCAGCTCCCCTCCCCCCATGGGGTTTGTGGTCCACAAAGGGCGTGGCCCCTGTAGTGCTCCTGACACAAGTATGCATACTTGTCCTGTGTGCTGCAGGGAGGGGAGGGAGGAGAGGCGAAAGAGGTATTAGCACAACAAACAGGTGGGCCTGTGAGGGTGGCCACGCTCCTCAAGACTCCTGAAGAAGGTGCGGTGTACACAGTACCCAGTGGTGCATACTTCATCCGTTAGCGCTGTGCAGACGTTTCTGTCACTGTGTATGTGGGCTGTGCTTCCAGCAGTGCTCGTGTTGGAAAACGGGACATGTGCACGAGTGTGGAGAACTGAGTGCATGTTTAACTTAGCCACAAAGTGGGTCCTTGACTGTCTACAGTGGTCTTGTGGTAGGGTTGAGCGACGCCTATGCTGCACAGCGCCCCCTGCTGGCTGTTGTGCCAAAACCGTTTGACAGATTGGTCCCCGTGTCTCTGAGAGATGGGAAGGACTTGAAACAGACCATTTCCTTCGGGCGTAAAAAGAATGAACAGGGCACAATTGTGGATATAGTCAGCTCATCTAGGTAAGGTGTGTGTGTGTGTGTGTGTATGTGTGTGTGTGTGTGTGTGTGTGTGTGTGTGTGTGTGTGTGTGTGTGTGTCTGTGTGTGTCCGCGTGTGTGTATCTGTGTGTGTCTGTGTGTCCGTGTGTGTGTGTGTGTCCGTGTGTGTGTGCGTGAGTGTGTGTGTATGTGTGTGTGTGCATATTTTCTTCTCGCACTGCAGGTATATTGTTGTTGTGCTTACTTCCCGGATTACACTCCTCGATGCTGGCAATCTCACCTCTTATCTTTTCTACATCAAGAGTGAGCCCCTCGCTTGTCCATCAACCCCCCTGCCACCAAGTGCACTCCCCAGCTTGTGCCAAAAGATGGTTGCCGCTCCCCCCTTTGCTCCTGTCCCTGCAGATAACCATACACACCTTGAGTATCCCTGGAACCCGGTGGCCATTGGCTCCCGGTGGTTAGCGTACTCGGACAACAAGCTCCACACGAACCACCTCTCTCAGGGTGGAGTGTACATCACTGAGGAAGGGTCCTACACTGCGAGGGTGCTGGATGCAGTGGAGGGGTTCCGCCGGTACGCCAGCGATGTGTACAGCAAGTACTGGACAGGGGAGCAGCAGCAGCAAAGGGGCGGGGACTCAAAGGGGGGGAGTGGCTTGGCTGAGGTGTGTAGTGCTTCTGCACCATTCAGTTGAAAATGGTGAACTGCCAACCTGTACAAGCACACACACACACACACACACACACACACACACACACACACACACACACACACACACACACACACACACCACACACACACACACACACACACACACATTGCTGCTTTGGTTCACTGAGCAAGGGTGTATAGATGAACAATAGGAAGCAGTCATACAAGCACTCATATATGTCTACGTAGTTGTCACTGCGACACTGAGTGCATTCATGTCAGCAGTAGTGGGGCGGACATAGTACACATCAAGAGTCAGACTCAGTCCTATGGTTGTACTGAGGTGTGTGGCTGGAGCGGTTAGTCCCAGTACACAGTGAAGACACAATAGTCACTTTGCTGGTGTGAACGAACCTCAATCATGTGGGACTGTCCTGTCTCCCTGCCATTCCCAGCAGCACCCAGCCGCCACACCTCCTCAGGAGCCAGGCTGCATTGTGACTGTGCTAGATGTTCAGCGTGTGATCGAAAAGACGCAACAGACAGAGGGAGCTCTTCCAAAGGTACGTACTAAGGAGAGAGGACAGAGCTGGGGAATGCTACTGTGGATGAACAAGATGCTTAACGTGTGGTGTCACTGATCTTCGCGTACTTGTGTACCTTGCGTCATCGTTTCAATAGTATCTATTCCAGCCACTGTTGTGTGTGTGAGAGCCGAGTGTGGTGAGTGAACGAGAGTGAGAGAGGGGGAGGAGGATTGCCATGGCATAGCACAACATCTCATCAGTAGGATTACCAAGGAATGTTTATTGCACTCTAAGCGTCCCCCACTGTGGTGCTCTGTGCAGGTGGATTTGATGAGCTTGGATCGCGGCAGTGGTGTGATTGCTCACTTCTTCGCCTATCAGAGACAGGACCATAGATTAGCAGCCCTGAGCTTTGACCCCAGGTACAGCACAACCCCCACACCAACCGTGCTTTTATACTGCATGTAGTGCCTAACTAATGCCCATTTTGTACTGTTTGGCTTCATGCCTAATTCGCTGATGGGTTTGTGGGTGTGTCCAGTAGAGGGAGGTAGCATGGGGTGTGTGCACAGTTCACTGAATGCCTCTGTCCACCAGTGGGATGCTCCTGCTCACGGCCTGCACGGAAGGGAGGACCTTTAACCTCTTTCGCATCCTCCCTCACCCCTCACTCTCCTCTGAAACCTGTGTGCAACACCTGCATGTGCTGCGCCGTGGAGAAACAACCTCAATCGTAGGTGACAACAGCAACCACTTGCTATTGACCAACCACACCTGCCCAGACACATGTCAGCCCCAGTCTCCTCCTCCCTAGGTGCAGGATATTGCGTTCAGCTGTGATAGTCGCTGGGCAGCCATCAGCACCCTGAGGGGGACCACCCACGTCTTCCCCATCACCCCATATGGGGGTAAGGCGACCCCCGCAGCTGGTGCCTGCCACCTGCCACCAACCTACCCACTCCCACCCTTCCACCTCTCCACTAGGTCCTGTTACCAAGAGGACTCACCTCTTCAGTCGTGTAGTCAACAGGTGTAGCAAGTTCCATATCACAGCAGGACTGACTGACTCCAAGCGGCAGCTCTCCTCGCTCACCCCGGGGGCTGAATTGCAACCGTACACCGCTGACGTTGAGTTCTCTTTACATCACTTGGGGAATCCCCACGTTGTGATGGAGAAGCCTTATGAGATTCAGCCTCTGCTTCAAATCAAGCAGCCACCAATGTCAGTAGTGGAAGATCTGCAAGGGACTTCCCCCAAGTTAAAGAAGGCACCACCTACCACTTCAACGGACTGCCTGGCTGGGCACATAGGAGTGGTTGTGTCAGCTGTGTTTGCCCAGAGCAGAGGGTCGTGGGCCGAGAGGCCACCCGTGAGAGCAAAGCAAGGTTAGCACCACACTGTAGCAGAGCAGCCTTTGCCTTACAGTGGGCTCACAGGAAAAATGTCCACACTGTGTGTAGTGGTGCCCTGGCGCATGATGCTAGGACTAGTACACTCCCCTTGCCTCCTTCCCCTCCCCTGCTAGGTGCCACAGAGCCGCAGCTGAGCTTGGCTGTGGATTCTCTGTTTGTTGTGGGCGGCAATGCTGTTGCAACCGAGCACGTCCTCGTGCCACGTGTGTCCAGGGATGCTAAAGGGAAGGACAGCAGAGACTGGAAGAACTCACCGGATGATGCCCCCGTGGAGCTCGACGGGACACCTCGTGTCTCCTGGAACTTGATCAGGTGTGTAGGTGGCTCTATTGAAACTGAAAGAATGTAATGTGTTCTTGTATAGTGCGGAGAGTGTGTGTACGAGTGCATGCGTCCTCCTTCCTGCCACTCTTACTTACACGCCTCAGGGCCTCTGACTCAAGGGTGACCAGCGTTGCTACAGAAGGCACTAATCCCCTGGTCACCGAGTATGAGCGATGTCGTGCAGCACAAAAGGAGCCACGCCCACCAAGCTCTGCCTCCTTGGACCTG